>VWZY01001213.1:1006216-1128851 GCA_013399075.1 Chloroceryle aenea | reverse complement strand
CCCTTCCCCCCCCACTCTTCCTCCCCCCTTCTACCCTTCCCTCCAGCTTGCAGGAAGAGGTTTTGCTGGCAGGGGGGCACAGCAGGTGCCTGAGATGGCTGGGGGGGTTGGAGCTGTGGCAAGCTGGGCTGGTGACCCAGTTTGAAAATTAATAAATGTCAAAGCCAAGAAGTGTGGAGTGAAGCAGAAAGAAAAAGGGAAACTGTAACCTGATGGGCTGAAGGTGTTGAGCAGCAATGAGAGGATTTATGTGTAGTCTGGATGGTGTGCATGATATGCAGGATGCTGGTATGGCAGCAGCCCCAGGCTTGGGCTGACAGTGCTTTGCCAGCTCAACCACCCATTTTGTGCAACTCACTTAATTACCCTGTGTTATTTTTCCCCCCCGCCTATAAAATGAGATTGCTACTGTTTAGATTTCAGATCTAGTTTAGAGACCATGGTCTGAGCTTTCAGAAAATGAGTTCCAAGAGGGTGAATGCAAAATTGTGCTGAGTCACCTCTGAACAAGCTGATATTCTTCAGTCTCCCTGAAGCTGAGTCCCTAATGCTGGATGCATTGCCCACCATGTGGCCTGGATACACACTGTATCACTCTTGGGATCCTCACCTTACGTGGAGAACTTTGGGTGTCTGATGGTTTTGACTGTACTGCAAAATGCATGAAGAAACTAGCGCAGAGAAGATGAAAGGAAGGAGGGAGAAGCATGGGCATGGATGTGGGGAGCAGTTACCCTGTGTGACTGGCTTCACAAGGAGATGCATGGGAGGACTGGATAGCCAGAAAATTACCATTTCAAAACCAATATCCTGTGAGGTTTCTACAGGCACAAGTGTCATAAAATGAAAAAAAGCATACAATGCCACTTCCACAAATGGCATCTTTCCATTGGTATGGCCTCCAACTGTCAATAAAAGAGGTTTGTTCCACTGGAAAGTGCAATAAGAACAGAAAGACCCCATTACATTGGAAATCTAACGGGAAAAAAACAGTGCCAGTTGTTCAACACACCATTAAATGTGGCAAACATGGAAGGAAGAAACGCCATAAATATACTATATATATTAAAAAAAAAAAAAAGGGATAAAACGTCCCAGGCACAGAAAANGGCACAGAATATGCAGGAAGCAGAGACATAACCAAATCAGCTGAGAAGAAGCTCTAAGAATGAGACATGGTTGCTCTGGAAACTAAAATAAATTGGAAACATGGGCCCAGGAACCCAAATGCTGCTGAAGCTACTAGAGATTAATGGTTGAACAAAGGCAGCATCTCAGATGCATCAGATGCTTTCCTATCAAAAGCATAATGACCAAACCTGGGGTGAAGGCAGAGAGAGCAGGACACACCAGCTCAACCTCCTTACAGGCTCAGCAGTAGTTGTGCATTAGAAACTACAGATGTGGAGAGTGATGGCTGCACAGGACTAGTAGCTAATGACCAGGATTGAAAAGTGAAATGCAAACCTCTCTTTGGTATTTGCAAATATCCCTGGAAAAATAAAAGCTCTGCGTGGAAAACCAGTGTTGTAGAGATGTAGCCATTGGTTGTTCTTGATTTATTTTTCCTGCCTCAATGTAACACATATTCTCCTGGATTTAAATAACTAACCTTTTAATTTTGCATCCCATTTCTGATGGTGGTCAACACCAGCTAAAACTGAGAGTAAAGCCCGAGAGGATAATGGTTAGAGGATATTAATTCAAATGCTAAGAAGCTAAACTTTGCTACAGAATTTATAATCAGCCCATCTGAAAAATGTGCTGCAGCATCAGAAACTGGTATCAGCAAATAATTGCAGTTTGCTCTGGATCTTCAGATGCAGAGATGGAGACAGAGTAGATGGTCTTCCTTCCCCCCTAAATTGGTTATTTCCACTGGGGAAGCTGAGTCAGCCTGTCCAGAAACCTGACAGAGACTGATCACATCAAACTACTCTTAGCAAAGACAGACTAAAATAGGTGACTGGGAAAACCTCAGCCCAAAAGGAAAAACTTTTTAAAAAGACTGATGGGTTGCACAATCTTTCATATAAAAAAACAGTTTAGCTTCCAACACCCTTGTCCCCTAAACAAACAAAAATACTCCTTCCCCCAAATACTGAGAGATTCTTCTCATGATTTCTGAATGAGGTCTTGGCAGACATGAGCAAAACAAACCAGTCAGTCAGGTCTGTCAGTGACTATCCTGTTTAAAAGACACACTTCTGTTTGAACTGCTCACTACCTGAGGAAGAGCTACTGCTTGGGAGATGGAGTAACTGGTGAGAGATGCTACCGTGCTTCCTGGGATCTGCCACATGTGTCCGGAAGGAATCCTTGTTCATTTCCTAATGATGTTATTTCCTTGAGGGGGGAAAAAGAAAATGTTTCTTGTGCTAGAGCTGGAACTTGTATTTGTCATCCTAAGTGCTGCTGCATGTTTTGTTTCTGTTTGTGAGCTGCAGGCTGTGCTGCTTTGGCCCCTGCAGGCATCTGTGGTGGGGTTGGCCTGAAAGCTGCATCCATAAGGTGCATTAACTCAGAGGCTCTCAAAGGAGTGAATCAAACTTTTGTGCCTGGTCCCAAGTGTTAAGGCTGCGATATGAATGTCTGAAGGAGCTGGTAAGGTAGGTGTGGGCTTTATGGATCACATCTCAATGTATGAGCACTGCCTGTATTGGCAAAAATGTCCAGTGGAGATTTGAGCCTGTTCATTGCTGGAAGGTCCAGGGTGTCATAATGCATGGTTCTTTCACAAGGTGGGCATAAGGGCCATTTCTATGAGTACATCTGTCAGATTGGAAGTGCCCTCTCCCCACAAATCAGTATATGTTTATAAACAGGCTAGCTAGGTAGGTAATTGGTAACTAAAAATGTCAATAAATAAATAACACAAATAAAATAAAACAATGAGATCAACATCTGATAAACTTACAGTTCCTGTATTCCTGACCATTCCTCTCCCATCCCACTGTTCCAGAAACCACTCTTGCCTCACATAACACACCTGCTAGCTCATGGTGCTATGTCTTTTGAGAGGAGAAAGGGAAAGAAGAAACTTAGGAGAGGGACTGAAGAGAGCTCTTGTATTTGGAAATGAGTTCCCACCTGAGCTATGACACAGGTGAAAGCCAGAACACATACAACCTCTGTGGCCTTGCTTTGACAGAGATACTGCTAATTCATGCAGCATACTTAATTTGTGTCATTTATACAAAGTACTTTATACTCTTCCTTGTTTTTTAATAAGAAAGATTTTTCTCTTTCATAGCTTGGCACGAAAGCTCTTCAAATTTTCACCTGGAGGTGTGAAGCAGAAAGGCCCATTTCACAAACCTTACAGCTAAAGAAATGACAGCCCAGCCTCAGATTTTCAGTGTGTCTTCACTCAGAATATCTGAGTGAAGCATCCCTGGTCATCATCACTCCTTTTATACTAACTTCCCTTTTATCACTGTTACCTGGGACTATCCAGTCTGAATTCTGCCTTGACTAAGCAGTGTGACTACAAGGTTAACTCACCTCCCAGTCAAGCTTGATAGACCAGACCTTTCCCTTGAACTTCTTCCTTGATAAACCAGACTGTTAAAGAAAAAGCAGCAAGTCTGTTTAAAAGGTCAGCAAGTGAGTCAGGCTGTCAAATCACAGGCAGCTGGGATGACATGGGGCTCCCTCCCTCCCTTTCAAGTTGTAGGCTCTGAAGATGATGATGGAAGAAGATGCATGGGTCCAATAGTGTGGAAAGAGTCCAAGCTTTACAGGAGGAAGACTAAGAAGGACCGTGATGTTTCACTGTCTTGGCAGCAGTGTGACCCAGGCTCAAGAAATGGCTTTTGCATTTAGTGAATACTCTTGTAAACTACAGAGACTGTTTTGGGAGCAAACCCAAGCAGGCAGTCCTTCCCACGCTCACCTGAATATCCTAACTGCTAGGTTGGAAAGTTGTATTTTCCTTTGTGGCGCTTTTTTCTGTCTCCACTCAGTATGCTCTGGGGTACAGGCAGGATCCTACTTAACATCAGTGAAGTAACAAGCTATTTCACATCATTTTTTGCATCAGCATAATAACCAGAAAAAATACTACCGTGAGTTCTAAAAAACCTTAAAAGCATTATTTTTTAAAACAGGTATCTCAGCATCTGATAATGCAGCTCATCAGATCTACTCTCCACTTTGCTACATTTTTTCATACCTTGATTGGTTCTCCTACAGTATATGCACTATGCAATATGGGAAAAAAAAGGGTGCCATGGAAAAAAACAAGGGATAGATGCATGTTACATTTGAGAGGCTTTACAGCTTTCTGCCCCAGGTTCCTATTGTGTCTGTGTGCGTATTGTGCCTAGCTCTGTAGGGACTTGTCTTATAGCTATGTTTGTGGTAGAACCTGCAGATAATGGGTCTGGCTTTGAAGACAACCTTCAAGGTTCTGTAGAGGCTGTTCCACAGCTGGGGCAGAGTTTCAGGTCACCTGAGTGCCTAACGGGCCAGGTGCATAGCTCCTATGGATCTCTGGATTTGTGTATGTGAGTGATTTTGAATGCATGCAGGAATGAGGGTGCACAGCAAGAAATGAGGTAAAGTAGAAGAAAGGGAGACAGGTGTGTCTGAGGTGGTATTATGCGTTGCAATTCATTAGATCAGAATGGCTCAGAGAAAAAACATGTCCCCCAAAAGCCTAGTACTTGATGAGACTGCCACACCAGTGAGCCTTACTAGTGTGCTGGTTTTATCCATAGAGATTTTCTGTCATTTACATCAGTAAGAAGCAGCTTATTTTTTAAATTTCTCATCCTCAAAGACTGCCAACTACATCAACAAATTGTCCTGGCATGTGGAAAAAGGTTTCCAAAAAGCAGCAGAATGTTTTCTTCTCATTATCCTCATTTTAAGGCATCTGTAACAACAACCAAATACTATCACCCTCCGGTGCTATTTCCTAGCTGCTAACCACCATCAAGGCATTGGCTGGGAAGGGAGAGACAAGGAGGTGAGGACCAAAGACAAGGGCAGCCATGTGTCCCCAAGGCCCCTCAGAGAGCAGGGACACATGCAGCTGCCTCCTCACCAACACTGTTTGCTGCTGCCCTGGAGAAACTGCTTTGGGGTTTTCATGTCCTGCCTCACATGACGTGTAGCAGAAAGGACAGCTGTAGGTCTCAGATAAGTATACATTGTGATGGTAGACTGGGATGGAGGGGATGAATTCATCTTCACTTACAGGAAAGTTGTTTTATTTTTTCCCTTCTCATTCCAGTTTTCCCGTCATTCCCATGTCCTGCAAGGAGCCTGCAATGCTGAGCCAGCAGTAACTCCTCCTTCCCTCTGCGGTGAATCACCATCTGTCCAGCACAACAACACATGCTGACTCCTCTGCCTGATTGTTTAGAGAAGATGCTTTGCTTGGAGACAGCTCATCTTCACCTGGAGAGATATAAAAGACATTCAGAAGGGATGATGAAGTGCCTGGGTGCCTGGGATCTGTGGTTCAGTGCCATAGGGCTCTATCACAACCAAGTCAAAGTTACCTTCAAGACCCTGTTGTAAAAAAAAAAAATCCCAACAGTTTAAGCATCTGTTTGAACTGATGAATCAGCTTGGCACTTGCACCTCAAATGTGGTTGTTTCCATGGACTTCTGGTCCACTTTCCTTTTTGCCTGGAATTTGCAAGCAGTCCCACTGATGTGTGGAAATAAAACTGGTCCTTTCTGCAAGAGTGATGGGGGTCTGAGGCCATGCTAATTACAGTGAGTCATGGTCTCACAGTTTTAACATCCCTTATAGATGCCTATGTTCGCATGTACCCATCAGATGCAGCACATCAGAAGGCAGTTTATCCAAACAGCTGAATCATGTGGCCATGACTCTCACCTGAGATAAGTACAGGATGAGCACATAAACTCTCTACATACAACTACCCTTGAAAATTCATGCAACTGTCTTTTCAAGCATTTACAGGAGCTGACTGTTTCAAAGTGTATTTGAAATTGGGGTTTGTTTTTGGTACAAATTCTTCTTAACCTCAATGCCTTGAAAACACAGCAGCACAAGTGATTTCTGGGACTCTTGTTTTCCCTTGATAGTCCCCAGGGTACATGAAAGAACCCGTTTGTTATTTTCCCCCGAGCTAGTGGTAGACATTAGAAAATTGAATGTAATGTTCCAATGTGCCAGGCATAAATTTGCTTTGCATATCTCACAGCAAACTTAAATGAAGGGAAGTTCTGAGAAGGCAGATAGCCATTTTTTTCAATTATATGTGACAAATGTGCCATTTCTGATAGCCTTGTCAGTAAAAAGCAAGAGCTGGAAATGCCAAGCTGTTTAGCGAAGCAGGATCAACATTCTTAACACTTCATGGGATCAGTAATATCTTCTGCATCTATAGAGACAATCAGCTTTGATTGTTCCTCTGGCCACATTCCTCCAGATTCATCCCACTCATTGCAATATTTCACAGCTGATACAAGTAAATAATAACAAAGATTGTAAGCATGGGGACTTTAAAAAGAATATCTTCTTACCTTAACATTGTCAGGTTGTTTGTGGCAAAGCAGTTTACAGAGCATAAAAGCTACAAATCAAAGGAATGTTATGTATTCCTACTTTATTCAGGCAGCTTAGCATGGAAAAGGTGAAATGATGTTTGTGAACTTTATTGTTCAAGGTGACAATTTAAGGTGTGGGTGATGATGAATCTTCTAGAGACAATCTTTGCATCTGTTAAAGTGAAATACTGAAGCATACAGGTTTTCAGAGGCCTAAGAGCATATTCGTCCTTCAAAAATTTACAGGCATCTGGACCTGAAATAAAAGCAGAGGTTGTCTGTTGCAGACATGCTTTAGAATGCCCCATACACATTTTTCTTCCTGTATTTAACTTCAGTGATTTAATATTGCACATAAAACCAGTTAAAGACCTTCCACAAGCACAATGTTCTCATATAAAAGAATCAGCACTATAACAAAGGGATCTCTCCGAAGAATTAAGCAGCAAGAATACTCTGGTAAGGTTTTCAAGAGACTCTTCCATTTGCATGTGCTATTTTAGACAGCTGAGAAGTGTCTTACTTTTTACAAACCCAGCACCCAGGACTTGAGACATAAAAAGGGATTAAACGCATTTTAGACTTGTTCTAAAATTATGCTGGATAACTTCTATTTTATTCTCATTAGGAAAGGATCAAGTTTCTTAAATCACAGTTGTTCTTTACTTAGCAGCACAGTGAATAAAATATAGAAATGGTAAGAACAATAAAGCACAAAATTGTATTTCTGCCTCAGTTTTCACACCACCTAGGAACAGTCTTTGTGCTGAAGATTAGTATTATGGGAGGATACAGGATCCTGCTGGGGTGACCAGGGTCTGTTCCTGAGATCTGGAGGATCACAGACCCTAGCTGTGGCAGGGCTTGAGGTTGGCCTCTGTTGCTCTGTCATGGAAAAGTCCAAGAGTACCCTTGATAGTGTCTCTTCTGCCCTATGTTACCTGGTTCTTTGTGTGAAGTTACATATTGCCATCTCAACACCGTTGTTTCTTGCCAGCTCTCTAATCTGTGGACAGAAAAGAGACAAAGATTTATGCCACAGCTATGGTACTAAAATGCAATTACAAAGCTGAATGGCGTTGCATCTGTGAGAGAGAGGTCACACTTTTGTTATCATCCACATTAAAAATAAAAAGTTATTTCCTAATTTACTATCCACAATCTGTGCATTGTACTTACACAGATTTACAAAGACTGCCAGCAGATTCCTTATGATGAAAGCTCCTACTTCCAAACATATTTAACATGAACCATCTTTAGACCATCTGACTAAGGTGGTAGGAAGAATAGTTTAGTGTATACAGTGCACGTTTTGATAGCTTCATTTAAACAAAAAGCACCAAAAAACAATGCCCTGTAGAATATCTTTCAGATTTTGAATAACAAAATCCTTACCTCTGTGGAGGGCCTTTGCATATGGATCTCAAGTGTCTTACAAATACCAAGTTTCACAATTTTTTGTAGAACTTTTCCTTGTATAAAGGAAGAGAAGTGAGGAAGCTGTGTGGCAAGCTGGTGAGCAAAGGACGAGCCTGGAGTCCAGGAGTCCTGTCAAACAGTTGTGTGCTGTAACCACTAGACAGTATGCCAATTGTATGGAATACTAATCCTGTAAGAGCATCTTTCACAGTGTCGTTTTGCTCCTGGAGATACATCACTGTAGGCTGCACTGACTGAAAGCTGCAGCAAATCTCTTGTTACAGATAGATCTTTGCAAAGTTTGCAGGGGAGATCTATATCCCATGAAGATGTGGCCTCCTGGCAAATATACCTGGGACTCCACTGGGAACTCACTGCTCTTCCACTCAGCCTAACTGACCCTCATAACCACTAAGATGGCCCAGTAAAGCTCCTCGTTATCCTCTAGCATGCTGACTTTCATTAGGACCTGGCTGTGGTGTATCATGGGGCTTGATTAGCTAGCAAAACAGCTTGGCACTGAGAAAACATTAGGTTAACTAAAACAAGAGTGATTTTTCCCAGTGATAAAGTTAATCTTCACAGTCTTTGTGAAAATAAAGTCATGACTAAAACAAGCATTGTTCCATGTCAGCTTTATTTATGGTAAGCTGCAATTACTTCATATTCCTCCTTGGTATCTGAACAACAGCTAGAATCACCGGCTCTCCTCAACCTACTCCCACAGAAGATGTCACCAGGATCTAATTATCTGAATGAAATTCACTTTTGCTGATGCCTGCTTTCTTATCTGCACAATAGTTGAGCTAGGAATTCTCACTGTTGTAGTTATGAGTTTGCACATTTTGTTCTCTTCCTGGAAAAGGTGTTCAGATGTACATACCCCACATGTGACTGAGCTGAAGCGAATCAAGCCTCCAGTGAAAAGCCTGAGAAACTGTGGTGCTGGCTGAAGGATTTCTTGCAATTCCTCAATTGGTTTTAAGAATTCCTCCTTCCTCTGAAACATGACAGGTTCTGATCCAGCAACTGTTTGACCAGACACCCAGCATCCCTACGAGCTGCAGTTTGTCTTACACATTTCTGCAGGGCATGGCTTAGTGCTTTTCATCTTGTGTGACTGTGCTGCAAAGCCACGTGCGACCCAGAGTGCTACAAATCCAAGAAGCACACAGTCCATTCTCCTGCCCTTGGGGAGGATCAGGTCTCTATTGGAAAGGTCCAGAAGATGCGCAGCAACTTTTATATGTCCTCTGCTAATGACAATGTTGAGCAATGAGTCTGATCAGCGACTGTAGGAAACCCATCTACACAAAGTGTAAAGAAGTTACTGAGGCAAAGATAACCAAGAGGAAAAAAAGTATACAGGAAAGAAAATGTAAGAAGAGTGGTAAGGGGGTGGGGAGGTGTGTGAGGGGGTGCCTTCATTCCTGAAATAAATGCAACAGGATTAATCAGGCACTTATTTCTAGGCAGCAGCATGGCCTGAGCTGAGCTCTGTTTGTCTTTCTGCCTGTCCTGATGATGCTTATAGAATTTTTAGTGCTCTGGCCTACACTGCACTTAGAGATCTTAAACTGCAGACAGACAGACACTGTGATCATTTGTTCTTTATAACTCCAGCCAGAGAGCCTCTCCTCTCCAATGTGCTGCTGCCAGCCTCCCTGGATTGGCAATGCTAGTGAACTGGATGTGTTTCAGCTGATCCAGACTAGGAATTGGGATATAAAGGACTCCTTTTCACCATTTATCCAATCATCTTTGACTTTTGGTTGAAGAAGAAGCAGGTCTCCTCTTCCAGTCCTTAGGTTAAGTATTCATAACCTCCTCAGAGGTAGGTTTTGAGACTCTGTCTCAAGATGGACAGGAAAGACAGTGCTGTGCTCCTTGCATTGGCTGCATTATATTACAGAGTGAGACAATGTGGCTTGTGTCACCTACCCCAGTTTTTCATTAGTGTCACTTGTTCCTCTCTGCAGTTATGGAGAGGCACAGGCTGGAGAACAATACATGAGTCTTCCAAACACCCTCTGGTATTTTTAACTCCAATTGCTTCGTAGATACATGTAACTGATGAGGATGGGGGTTTGTGATCTATCTGTATCTCAGTCCTTTGTGGAAGTGAGGAATACAGAGTCTTGTTAAATGCAGAAAATGCTCTGGAAAAAAAAAAATAAGCTGAATAGTACTTGGAAAAGATCAAGGTATATAAACAGACTGACAATTCAGATGTCCATTTCCTCTAAATAAACCTCTGCCTGCCATGAAAACACATCTCATGCTAACTCAACAAACTAATGAAAACACAAATCTTGCAGGGCATAGTTGGGTAGTGGCACTGAAGATCACTATGAATTTTAGCATTCATAGCAAATGCACAGGAGATGCTGATTTGAATATCACGGGTTCATTCTGCAGATTGACCTTGAATGGACAGTCAGTGGTATAGGCACATGTAAGTGTCTGGAGTCTGAAAACTGCACAGTGGCTGTACTGAGCAGTGTGGTCACATTATTTAATTTCATTTTCTTTTCTCTAGTATTTCATACAGCCAGAGAATTACTGACAGATCCTTTCTACCTAGCGTTCCTTTGGACAGAAAAGGATGCTTCATAAAATCTGACAATTCCTGTGGTACTCCAAATATCAAGGATCAAGGACTTATGTATTATATCAAGTGATTAAATACTGTAGAGGGGAGAGAAAGTTAAATATTAAATTATGCCCCACTCCTTGATTGTCCATAACCTCCCTCAGCTGATATGACTCTTGAGATAGCTGCAGTTTTTTTCCCCAGCACTAGTGACACTGTTTTATATCCAGCATTAAACTGCTTAACATAATAGATAGTCCTTGAGCTTTGATACTTGTTCTGAGAAGTACCAATGGATGTGCTAGTGATTCTGATGAGGTGAGATGTATTGCAGTCAGTTCCCAACAAGCATTGTTTGTAAAAGCAATTTTGGTGCACAAGGGTATAAACCAGATAACTGAAATGTAACAGCTTGCCGTGCAGAGTAGTCTACCTATCAGCTTAAAGTAACTTAATTTTTCTCCCAGCTGTAAAAGTGTTGCACAGTGTTGTATTGCTTTTCCTCCTCCGACAACTGAGAGAGATTACAAAGTTGTTATTTGTTCCAGCTAGCAATTACTCTCTGTCATTTTTAAATTCTGATTGGAAACAGAAAATATGTTAAATGTTTATCTCAATTTTTCCTAAGTGAAGAAGATGCCAAGCAAAAACCCATCTCCTGCTGTGGACAGTACAGGGAGCAGTACAGCAGGTTTAGGCATCGGGAACTAATGCTGATGTGCCCATTTGTGCTGGCCCTGATCCAGAGAGACCACTCGAGAAGTTACTGAGCTTTAATCAAGGTGATGTTACAGGATTTCCTTTGCTTATGTAAAAGGGTGTAGCAAGATGGTGACAGGGAGCTCCTTTGGGGGTAAAGACCAAATGGGAGCACGGGAGTCAAACACGTGGCTCTTTTCCCTATCAGGGATGCGCCCATCAGGGATCACCACCTTGGGCTCTGTAGACTGGTGCTCCCAAGTAAACCTCCAGCAAATAAGTGCCTACTGGCCTTCAAGGCCAGCTCTCAATCCCAGCATCCGAAAAAGCACCTGATGCTACAGCTGGGATCCATGTCCCCAGTGCGTGGCCATTGCAGGGTGCCTGCTGGGGACCCAGCCGCCTGTCCACGCCCCTGGAGAGGCACCAGTGACAGCAAGGGGTTCAGGTGGGCGGCTCGTTGCTCCCTAAAGCCAAAGCTGGCAGGACTTGCCCGGCTCTGCTGCATTCCTCCCCGAGTCCAGTAGATGGTAACGTTACCTTACATATGGGCTCAGCTCTTAGTGAGCCTGAAAGAGCGAGCTTTTGCTTATCCAAATGCCTTGCACTATCCTACACAGAGTTAAAAGAAAATTTCAAGGAAATTATTCTGGCTTTTGGTACTGCAGAACTGCCATGAATCTGATCAGGCTTGCTTTGAAGCTGCATAGAGCAGCTCTCCTTTGAATGTGTAATTTATTAGTTTATCAGTTGTTGAGGTATTTATCTCCAGTCTGAACCAGAGCTTTAATTTTTAACCAAAAAGTCTGGCATAACATAAAGATTGTGACTATTTAAAGCCAGGTGTGATTCTCATTCCTACAAACAGCAACCAGAGGAGTAAGCAGGACAGGAAAGTGTTTTTTGGGGAAGTGCTTCTTTAGTCTCTTATTCCCTTAGTCCCCTTCATTTTCTTCCAAAAATTTCTGAAACTGTCTTTGCACCTTTACCATTTTTTTAATGCATTTATGTATTCATTAGCTTCTTTAAATTCCACAATATTTTCAAGGATTCAGACTTTTCTGATGAGGACAAGTCCTTACTAGAATGAGAGCTGGGAGTCAGGAAAATCATTATAAAACAAGGAAGGAAACCTGATGCTTTTTTTTCCTTCTCGCCCTTCTGCTCTCCCTCATTTCATCATGTTAGAGCCAAGCTGAGAGGGCTCCTTGGGGACAGCATGCCAGCATGCTGTGGAGGCCCCACAGCTCTGGGGAACAGGCTGAAGACTTTGGTCCCAAAGTGTTTTCTAAATGAAGATTTGTAGCAACAAAGCAGTGCCCAGCCATTGATCTTTCAGTTTAAAGAGGAATTCTGGGGCAATTAGAAGGCAACTGCAAACATGAGTGTCAACCAGACACTGAAGAGGCATTTGAGGCAGCAAAAAGCAAAATATTCAAAAAGGTGTCTGCTTTATAGTGGGAAATTCAGGAAGAGCATAAGACAGCAAAACAAAGACTCGAAGGTCAATGCAAGAGCCAGAGGCAAAGTGTCTCATCAGGCTTTCAGGAGAGGGATGAGGCTAATGGGATGACCATGAGCTGCCAAGATGTGTGAGGTACAGAGAGGCCACTTAAATTTGTGGTTCAGATTGTCTAGAAGGATCTTGAGTACCTGGCTTTACCTGAAGCCTTTAACCACTGGGTATGTGACTTGTAGCACAACTGTAGGATGTGGATGTGCTTTTAATATAAGGGTTTTTAGTAGACATTAAAAGATCTCTCGGTCAAAGGTGTTTTATAGGGAGTGCAAACCTGTGACTTAGACTTGCACACGTGCATGCCTCACATGCAAGAAATGTTGCAAAGGGATCCACCACTTTAGATCTGGTAGTGCAGGTATATGTACCAAGGATGATAGATTTTTGGTACAATTGCCATTTTGTGCCTAGAAGAAATAAATTATCCAGTTTGATTATTTGTACTTGATAAAATTTTCTACTGGACATGTTAGATCCCAGAGTTTAATTCTATTAGTATAATATAAACATATTTTTATTTTTATTTTTTAATTTTACTTTCTGTATCTTCTTATCTTTCAGTGTAGTTTATTTTAGCTAAATGAGAAGGAATCCAGTAGAACTATGATAAAGTTGATATGATTTATTTTTAGCCTACTTTTGCTATTTCATTTTGTTTTGTTTTCTGGTGGTTTTGTTTGTTTGTTTGTTTTAAATAAGGATCCTGTCATAGGGTGAATTTGATTTTATTTTCTGACACCATACATACTGCAGCTTGCTCTGTGACCTTTAAGGGAGAAGCAGAGCCCTCATTGTCATTTGGCTGAGCAAGTTCACTCTGACGTTTGAGCAGACATAGATAGTCCCTAGGGATTTCCCAGCCTACCACAACAGGTCTGCAGGTGGCTGTGGATGGTGTTGTCTTGCCCATGGGTTCCCTCCTGAGTTTCTCAAGATGCACTGGCTGAGGTTCTCAGCAGCTGCACACTGCAAAGTCCACTGGTTTTGAATAACATTGCCATTCAGGAAAATTCAAGAAAAGTGAAGTAAATACCAGTGAATGCAACAGTACTGTGCCTATATCCTGATGACAATAATTAAAAATATATTCTAAGTGCTGGTAGCAAAGATGAAAGCAAACTTCTTTCAGGTGTGTGAAAGAACTGCAAGTGTTGATTGCTGGCACAGAGAATGCATTCCTATAAAAGTGTTTGATCTTGCAAACTTTTATAAAGCTGTGAACATTCTTTCTTCCTGATGAGTGATGACTCAGAACAGAGCTTTTTACTTGGCATTTGATAATTCATTTCAATTGCTGCAGAAAATAATTGTTCTACTGAAGCATACTAGGATGTACTTACTCTGTCCCTAATGAGTACATTAGAACAGCCAACTCATCCTTGCCTGATTTCAGCACAGGACACAAACTTTACGACTGACTCATTATTCAGTAACCTCTCAGTGCTAAAGAATAAAATTCCAGTGACTTGCAATGGTTTAACAACAGTGTTATCACTTTTTATAAATCACTTGAGTATTCCCTAATTTGTTGTAAGAATATGGGAGTCTTTGGGAATACTGTTGGTGAACCTTGTGCTCTATTCTCTCTATTTTGCTTGAAAGGCTTGAAAATGGAGCACTATGATTTTAATTGTGGAACAGACTGACTACAGAAAAAGAAACCAGTTTGCATTTTCTCTACAGTCAGGATACATCCTAAATAAATAGTTCAAATGTAGGCAGAGGTTTCAAAGAAAAGTGGATGGTGCAGGAAAACATGCCATACCAGCACTCAGTGTGCTGGTACTGCCTAGGAGACTGCAGAGGCAGTTTAGCATTGCCTTTAAGGAGGCCCCAGTCACCAACAATGTCAAAAGGCAGATCAGCTCTTGCAAAAACTGTCAAGTTTCAGCAAATTATATGGTCTGTTTCTAAATCCTGCAAAATAGCAGGGGAAAATTTGGTAGGTGTATCATACAGAGTGGAATATTTGTGTACTTAATTCTCACTGGGGGCAGTTTCACTGTCTTTGGGGAAGGTGAATGAACAAACTGAAATGTCTCTATAGTAATGAAAGAAAACTCATTGTGCCACTCAGATTGAAGTTGCATGGCCCCGTGGGTAATAAATTGCTACTATCCAGGCTCATGAAAGCATCAAGGAAAGCTGATGCAGAGTACTCTAATGACCATTATAACTGACTGCAGTGAAAAAGACTGTTATTTAAGTACATTTCAAAATGTACTGTAAATTGGGCAAAGGTACAGCTGTGCTTATGTGCTGAGAAAGCCTCCGGTTTTATTCAGTCTGACAGACTTTGCTCTTTGAATTTAGGTTTTATCTATGTGAGCTGAATGCTCTTAGTATTTATGGCTCCTGCTTGTAAAGAAAGCAGCAAAGCCAGGGAGAAGTTCAGCCACCATTCAGCATCTCACTGTTTACCCTTCCTCAAAAATGCCTTTGTGTACTTTGCATCAAATCTAATCCTCATGAGGTCAGTGTTTCTGAGTGAACCTAAGAAGGATCTTTGAAACCAAGTGGTAATATTTCATGGACAAACACATTGCCCCGGAGAACTGGGATTTCTGCTTTGTATGACCATCTGGACCAGACAGTCCAGACTCTCCTCCCCACTGTGCATAAGCCAGGTTTGTCTGATTGATATATACTTCTACCACACTTTATAAGCTACATGGTTTACAGAATCATTTGAGTATTCATGTAAACCTATTTGCTTGAAAATAAGGGAGGGCAAGCACAAAGTTTGTTTCCTGTGCTATATGGTCAGTGAAATTCATGGCATACCATCAGTCAGTATGGTACATACTCGCCTTTGGATTTCAGGCTTGAGATAGGTCAACAGCTCTTGTCTTATGCTTTTGGTTTTTGTTTTTTTTTTTGGCTGGCTCCTTCATGATTGGCTTTGCCTTTTGGCTGTTTGGGTCTTTTGGGTCTAATTTTGTCTTTTTCTTGAGGGTAAGAGGTGGTGTGCTATGTATGCATTTTTTTTTTCTGAAGAGACTGTTGTGGATTCATTTAATATGCCCCTTTTAATCACATGGAAGGTACATTGTGATCAAGTAACCGAGACAAGCAACTTGCAGATAGCAAGCTGCCAGCAACATTTGGGCAGCCAACAGTGCAACAAATCTTCTGTGTGAGCCTCATGTTCAGCACATGGGGTCAGACCTGCACTTGCCAGGAACCAACTGATCCCCAGTTTGTTTGAAGTGTAGTAAATAAAGGTGGACATCTTAGCTAATGAATTTGCCATAGAGAAAAGAAAGCACACAAATTACAGTCAACTGCTTATAATTATGACCCTCCTAGAGAATAAAATGAGTCAGGAGTAAAGAATTATTGCATGGGCATTTGCTGTTATAATATGGCTGCTGAATAATTTTGCAGTAATTGGTGGTAATCAGACCAGTTTTGTCAGGCAAAATGGAGACTTCTCCTAGAGTGAAGCTCATGAAAACTATCAGAAAGACAAGTGTCTAAAAGTTAGAGCAGTTTTCTAAGGAGAGGCATTATGGTCTCCATGAAGTTTGAGGTGAGGATGTCATCCAAATACTGATTATGCCCAGAGCATAGCCAAGTAACTGTGAAGAGAGATGAATGCACTAAGTTTTTTTTCTCGCAGTTGCTTCTGAGTTTCCAAAGATTATCAAGAAGCTGCCCAAAAGTATCTCATTAGCTCTCAACCTCTTGTTTTTCCTTTTTCTTCATATCTATGAATAACAAGATCACTTAAGTCACCAGGCAGGTGATTAAAGTTGATTGGCATTTATTAATAGGTCAGTTTCCTTATTAATGTTGAAACTGGTATAAACAATCCTACTAAGCTGTTTTATCTGATGCCTCCAAACCTTCTTAGCTATTTATTTCTCATGATATCATCTCTGCACCACTCCTGAATCCAGAAGAAATTCAAGGAAGCAGTTGATGTTATGTTGGACATGAAGCACACAAAAAAACCACGGGATCTGACCAAGCATTTCTCTTTCTAGATTAGTGTTCTGATGCTCTTTGACTTTTTATGACCATTTTTGAAACTAGTACAAAGCATGAGAGCTGAACATCTTGAACCAGCTGAGAACACTTGTGTTTAAATGTGAAGTTAAAGATCAAAAATTTTGCTGAGTGACAACTGTAGAGGAAATGGGTGGTAAATGCTGTCAGCCTGGCCAGATTAGGCTCTTGCAGGCAGATAGACAGCTGGAAATAGTAGCTTACCCCTATGAAACAGCTGTTCAGTGTTTGCACCAAACAAAATCTCTTTTGTCTTTACTTATTTCCATCTTACAACACAAAAAAACCCAAGCCAACACAAAAAAACCTCACCTCTCCATCCCACTAGACCATGTCCTGAAGTGCGTCATCTACACGTTTTTTGAATACCTCCAGGGATGGTGACTTCACCACCTCACTGGGGAGCCTGTTCCAGCACATGACTACTCTTTCAGTAAAGAAATTCTTCCTGGTATCTCTTCTAAACCTCCTGTAGTGCAACTTAAGGCCATTTTCTCTAGCCCTGTCATTAGTTATGTGACAGAAGAGGCTGCACCCACCTCACTACAACCTCCTTTCAGGTAGCTGTAGAGAGCAAGAGTCTCCCCTCAGCTTCCTCTTCTCCAAACTAAACAATCCCAATCCCCACAGCCTCTCCTCACAGGCCTTGTTCTCCAGACCCATCACCAGCTTGGCTGCCCTTCTCTGAAGCCAATTCCAGGACCTCAATGTCTTTTGTGTGGTGAGGGGCCTAGTACTGAACATAGCACTCGAGTTGTGGCCTCACAAGTGCCAAGGACAGGGGCATGATCACTGCCCTCCTCCTGCTGGTCACAATATTTCTAATACAGGCCAGGATGCTGGTGGCCTTCTTGGCCACCTGGGCACACTGCTGGCTCATTTTCAGCCAAGTGTTGACCAACACCCCTCGGCTCTTTTCTGATGGGCAGGGTTTCAGCCACTCCTCCCCAAGACTGTAGCGTCGTCTGGGGTTGTTTTGTCCCAAGTTCAGGACCCAGCAGTTGGCCTTGTTGAACCTCATACAATTGGCCTCAGCCCATTGATCCAGCCTGTCCAGATCCCTCTGCAGAATCTTCCTACCTCAAGCAGATTGACACTGCCACCCAATTTGGTGTCATCTGCAAACCTGCTTAAGTGCTCAATCCCCTCATCTAGATCATTGAGAAAGACATAGAAAAAGACTGGTCCCAGCACTGAACCCTGGGGGACACCACTGGTGACAGGCCACCAACTGGATTCAACTCCATTTACTACAACTCTCTGGGCCCAGCTGGCCATCCATTTTTTAACCCAGTGTGTGCACCTATGACATGACCTGCCAGCTTCTCTAGGAGAATGCTGTGGGCGATGGTGTCAAAGGCTTTACTAAAGTCCAGGCAGACAATGTGCACAGCCTTTCCTTTGTCCATGAGGTGAGTCACGTGGTCACAGAAGGAGATCAGCTTGGTCAAGCAGGACTTGACTTTCCTGAACCCATGCTGGCTGGCCAACTTAAGTAGGTACAGTTAAGTAAACCCTAGTGGAAATTTACACCTTGCAGCCTAAGGCTTCAGCAGGTCTAGCTACTCACGCTAAGTAAGTAAAGCTAAGCAAACAGCATACTAAAGCACAAAACATTATATCTCTAAGTGATTAATTCTATTTAATACTCATCTAACCTGAACAACTAGCATTTCTTAACATCTTCTGACACCTGCCAGCTTGTGAATACATGTAGCGACTGTGCTGGTAGGGTTGAAGCATTAGGCAAAACAGAAGTCACAGATGAAAGGAATGATTAAGTGTAGTTAAAACTGTTGCTGATATCCTGTGGCAATAAGTTTTCAGACCTGTTAGGAGTTTATGTCAATGGATATTGTTTCCTAAATTGTATAAACTCTGTGACCTGATTTTGAACAAAAATGCTTATTTAACTTCCTATTTATTTGACAATAAAGTTCAAAGGAATCAAGAGAAATACTTAAAACATAAAATTACAAATAACTCTATTTCTGCAATATCTGATATTGGTTAAATATATAACTTCTAGCTACATTTAATTACCCTTTCTTTTAAAAAACACCCCCTGATTTTGAGAATTAGGTCAGTTACTACAAATACCTTGTCTCATTTAAACAGTTCTGAATATTGAAGTTATAAAAATGGACTTATATAATGTTTATAATTTCACATAGTTTTTGTTTTTAGTTAAATAAAAAAATCATTATACCCCTAAAATGGCAATGATCAAATAAAATACCTTATTTGTTGTTTCAAGTCAGGCAGGCTTCCAGTTGCAACACAGGCAGACAGGTGGTCGTTGACTTCAGGGTGATCTCCATCAGGTGCACAGGCTGCTGTTCATCCTTCCCCTTGAAAGTGGGTTCCTTTGAAAAGTCTTTTCCTTAATGACTTCCCAGACCTATGAAGGACTCAGAATTTACATGGACCAAAATTAGCTATGCTTGTTTTAAGAAAGGAGCTCAACCTTTGTGTTACACAAGCTTAAATAATTCTGTTGAAACCAATGAGAGTCTCTGAGGGTTTTAGCTTGCTACTTATGAAGTAACTGAAAATTGGATCCTAGTCCAAAGGATTAGCAATTCAGGCATCACTAGCACTGAGTGAAAGTTAAAAAACTGTAAACCTGGGAGTCCTGAAGGGCCATTTATACCATCTACCAAAGAGTGCTTTGGGCATTTTATTTTATGTTAAACATTGGAGGTGTGCTCCTTCCTTTGATTACGTAGAGAACCAGGCCAGCCACATGTGGCTTAAATACCAAACATACCTAACATCAACAGTGTTAATAAGCTTGCACTTCTTGTGCAAACTTCCATTCTTTTCCATGTTTGCCCTAGGAGAAGGAAGGCACACAGCTAGGAGAATGATACCTTTCTGAAGAGGAGAAATGACACAGTGATGCTCCCATCCACAGCTGGAGCCGTCTGGACTGCCTCTGAAACCAGATAGTCTCTCCAAGCATGCAGAAGCACATTGGCATGAGGCTGACTTCCAGGTTCGGGGCTGAACGTAGGAGATAAATACAACTGCCATTGGCTTCAAATGCTGATGGATTGAAAGGTCCAGAAGGCTAAAGTGACAGTCATTCAGTCCAGGTAGGGCCACATGCTGTTGGTTCAAAACAAGTAAGTTACATACTGAGACTACTCGTGTATTTTTTTCAAGAGCAGAGAGCAGACATCAGTCAAGACCACAAAACTCTGAGAAGTAAAATACCAGTCAGCAGATGCTAGACACGAAAGTGAGACAGTTTGGGATGAGGTAGCGTATTTCTGAAATTGTCACTGCTCATGATCTGACAGCGTTACAAAGGAAATAATTTACCCAGTTCTGAAATATATGTTTGAATGTCTGTTCCATTAAACACACATCAGTATGTTGCCACCTGTTCCAGTCATGCTTGATAATGAATGGTATGCAGAGATAATGCACCTGCCTGGCCTTGTAAATGTTCTGCAGGGAAAAATCAAAATTAGGTAATGCAAGTCAAATTTGGATGGATAGTTCTGTTACAGTCAATTTTAAATCCAGTGCCCTTAATTACTTTGTTGCCTGAATCAGAAAACCTTCAAATAACGGGTGGGGGTGGGGAATAAACCTTCTTGGCAGTTAAGAGCCAAGGAATATAATTTTGTTGCAAGTTCCATCAGTACCCACAGATGACAGCAGATCCTCATGTAGATCAATCAGAGAGGTAGTAGAAAATGAAAGTAAGGGTTGGCACACACATTATTTAAAGATATTAAAGCTGATGTTGCCATGACTAGAGATAAAGCAAGTGAAGCTGCCATTGAGATCCCACTGAAATCAGCAGGAGTCTCAGATTTACGTTGCAGGACTGTGGAGCTGGCCTTGATGTAGCTATTAAAAAAGAAAATATGAAGGAGAAGGTGCCAATTAAGACCAGGAAAGGAGTTAAATTTACACATGTACTAATGCCTTTGATGTATGTGCTTAAGTACTTTGAACACCAGCTTATTTTCTGGCTAAAAGCTGGGCTTCTTTTAATAGCTTCCAAAACCCTTTGTCTGAGAGAACTTCACTCTCCCATCCATGCTGAGCTGCCATGAGCATATGCTGTGTTTTAAACCCTGGGGTGGAAGCTTCTACCTAGGAAGTTTTCATGCCTAAATATTTAAGAAATTGAAGCTTTAGGTGTCTCTGCTAGAATGACTGTGAAATGCTGTAAATCAGCAAGAGATGAGAGGATAATATGCACATCTCAAGCACCATTTTCTGCCTGTTGTGCTCTTACATGGTGTTGACTGTGAGAAGAATCACTGTTAAATGAGATTGTTCCAAATGGGCTCTGGGACTGTTATCCCACCATTGGATTTCATTACCCATCATGTTAAAAGAGAGATGAATCATCGTAAGGGCTCACTGTGCTTCCAAATTTCCCAATTTATCAAGCTCAGATATGGCTTTCCTAGGTAGGGGCTGTGTGCAACTCAAAACCACCTCTTCCTTTTTCAATTACTGTTCTTTTAAGAAACAATAATTTACAGCTGCCTGTATTTACTTGCTGCCTGCAAGTCAGTTGGCTATTTGTTGGTCCCTTATCAGCTTGCAGTGACAAAGTTTACCTATCAGTCATGAATCAGGCACATGCAATATAACAAGTAGCTCAAATGCTTTGTATATCACATTTATACATCGCATAATGCAGGCATATGAGAAACAGAAAATGCAAGTGAATCAAGGCTGTACAGAAAGAGTCAAGTTTTATAACTAGTTAATATTCCTTTTGCAAGCTTCTCCCATCAACATGCTGTCACTGGACAGCAGGACACTAAGGTAATGCTTCCAGATACTTTGGCTAGGAGCTGCTCTGATCTAACCAGAAACTCACTATGAGCTATGTTACTGAAATCCAAATACAGATGCAACTTTCTCTGAAGTTCAAGGGTCATCACTTCAGGATTCAGGAAACCATTGCTCATTAGTTGGGATGTTAAACATAGCATTGCAGACAAACACCAGGATAATTCCAAAGGGAGGTTCTCACATCATGGAACTTAGGTGCTAATTTAGGCACCCAAGTCACTTAGAGAATCTTCAAAGAAAGACTGGTTCCCTCAAGGGAGAATTCAGAGCTTCAAAATGAAATATCTAGGAGAGTTTAAAACAGCTGATGTGAACATGCCTACTGCCCTCCATGGTTTGCCTCCATTGGCCTTTAACTCATCATGACATTTCTCATAACCTCCCTGTATAAAGCTGATCTGTGATCTTGCAGAAGTCTGCTAGAATTCTATTGCACCCCACTGTAGAGGAGGCTGTTTTGCCTGGTCCCCCTAGGTCAGTTTTTGCTGGCATGGGAACTCTACTGATGCATGTAATTGGGTACTTATAAAATATGACTGCAAATTTGATCCCTGATGCTCCCAATTGAAGGTATGGTACTGGGTTCATATAAAATGCCTCTGTCAGCAAGTGCTTGAATTCTTGCATACTACTGAGGTGCCTGACACTTCATTAATATCCTTCCTTATTCCAGGCCCTTGTCTGTGAGGCTACTGTAGACAGTGTGTGTACTACATGTCACCTACCCACAATGTAATCCCATGAGTTTAAGCTGAAGGCCTGACTCATACAAAGAAGAAAAGAACATTCATCAGTGGTAACCCCTGCATTGTACTCTGTTCTTGAAAGGCCTGATTGGCCTGATCCTTTTCTGACAGATGCCAATGACAGAATTGTCATTAAGTGCAATGTTTGAGACAGGAGTCTTTCTATCACACAAACAGGATTCACAAATACACACAAATTGAAGAATCATAGAAAAAAGAGCTGGAAAGGGCCTCAGCCACAGCAGGCCAAACAGCCTGATGGCCATTTCTCTCACCTATTCTTGAAGAACCCTATAGATGGACCTTCCCCAGCTGGGCTATTCTGCAGCTTTACTGCCCTTAACTGAGTCAATGTACTTCCTGATAACTTGCAGGAATCTTTTTTTTTTTTTTTTCTGCAGATAAAGCCTGCTGGGTTTTGTCTTATCCATCACGGATGAAGAAAATTGAGCCTTTTATGTATTTGAAAACTATTACCATGTCTCTGCTTCATTTTCTCATCCATAGATTGCACAGAACCAATTAGTTCAATCTTTCATCGCAGGTCATGTTTTCTAGTTCTCTGATCGTTTTTACACTGAATAATAAGAGCTTTGTGAAAGGAAAAAAGAAATCAAAATTATTGTAGTTATTATTAAAATTAATGATTCAATCACAATGCATTTTATTTGGGCTATTGCTAATCTAACTTTACCTTTAATGCTTAATAATGTGTACACAGATATATCCTCACTTATCGTGCTTCTGTGTTAGGTTGGCTCACAGTCTTTGTGAATTGTATTTCAGGAAATAAAAAAAGCCTACAAACCAAATCGACATGCTCTCAGGGCCAAGAAATATGGACACCTTGTGTTTCTCACTATATGGTAGCTAATGCTTCACTAGCAAGAACAGATACTTGTCTGAAGTTGTGTATCTGCTACCAATACACAAGTCCATGGCAGTCTAGCTTTAGCTTCAGCTTTAGCTAGACAGTGCTTCATTGTCCTGCTGGGCACAACCTCAGTCTCTTTTGCAGCTTCTGCCACAAATTCCTGATAACCCAGTGTCATGGTTTAGGGTCAGGGTGGCCCCTAGACCCCTCCAGTCCCTGCTTATTTCCTCAGCCCCATGGATTACCTTGTACTCTGTAACCACAGTGTAATGGATGGAAGGGTTGAACTGAGGTTACACCATCAGCCATACCAATAGGCTTCCATGTCTGATGAAGCTGCCATCCAAATAGACTTCCTTGGGGCAGAAGTCAGAGGAGGAGGTTTTTTACCTAGTGCACATGATATTAAAGTCCACACTGAACAACACTTCTGAAGTGTTTCTGTACAGTGTTTCTGATCTGACGGCAGTTTGCTTCGGATGGAGTCCCAAGTGATAGTGTTACACAGTTTATCAAATGTAAACACAAGGGGTTGTTATCATAAAGAAGCTTCAGTTATTGATTCTTCTAGTTGAGTAGCATCTAACCATAAAGCTACCAAAGTCCTATATCACACCAAAAGAACGTTATTATATGTGATCTATATGTAAAGGCTTAGTCCAACAATTTCATGGATGTGTCACTGGGAAAACACTCTGCCTGCAATGAATACAAGAGGAAACTTGAAAGTGTGTCTACCAAAGCAGATGGTCCTATGTAAAGGTGAACAGAATTTTTGATTCCTCTTATCCCAAGTACTATACAGAGGGATATCTGACAATCAGAATTAATCCAATTGCAAAATTAAAATGTTTCATGCAAGTGCTCCCTGAAGAGGTGCATTCTTTATTTTCACTCAAAATTTGTAAGAAAAAAAGAAAGGGAGGATAAAAGCTGCTAGAAAGCTGTGTAATTTAGGAGAGAAAGAGGAACAAAACCAGAGAAAGAGGAACAAAAGAAATCCACAAAAAAAAAAAAAAAGAGAGAGAGAAAAGAATATCCACTGAAGACAAGAGAAAGGTTGTCATCAAAAGAGGTTTTCAGCCTCAGAAAGCATCCCAGCAGACAGGCACTGCAGGTGATATCACCACCAGATCCCCTCTGTAGAGAGAGATACTCTTGCAGGACATGCTACTGGTGTAGGGGTTAGGAGGGAAAGTGTGATTTTACAAGACTGACCTTCAGAAGGATTCTTTGAGCACAAGGATTCAAGCTGTTTTCCAGTTACTGAATGAAGCTCAGTGGCCTGTTTTGCCTTTTGCATTTCTCTTTTTTTGATTTACCTATTATTTCTGGACTCTTGCTTCAACGAGCTGTAATAATTAAAAAATAGTTTTTAATTTAAGGTACAATGACTTCAGGTTTTGCTCACAGAGAAAAATGTTCCCTGTAGAAAGTTTATGTTTTTATAGAAGAATATAATGTCTCAGCTGGAACACCCTTTTGAGGGAGACACAACAAAAGAAATAAGACCAGAATTTTATGGACTGCTGTACTTTCTTATTCCCCCTATAAAATACATTATGCATTAATATCTTTTTGTTCCCTGGGTCATCTAACTCCTAATATACCTCAAAGGATGCTCAGCATCCTAATGCACCCAACAGTGATGTCATATCTGTGAATTGCTGTCACCAGAATCAATTATTCATAATGTCATGCATGTGCTTTCCTTTGCTAATTGGTGGCCTTGCCCCTGCAAAGGCAGGGTTTGGAGGGCTTGGGACAGCATATGCCTTTGGCTTTGCACTTGCAGTATTCTGAGGACTTGAAAGCAACCCTCAGGCCTCTCCACCTCCCAAGATCCCCAGGAGCAGAACAGGGCAATGCACAGCAAGCCCAGCATATCCCTCATATGCCTGTGAGGTTTCCACCCCAGTGCCTCTCCTCACTGGTGTCAATCCATCTGTGAGCCAAACTATGGAGCACACAGGATGAGATTTCATTTTCCTGGAGACATTCACAGGGCAGGAGCTCCCTATTTCCAAGCTCAATTCTTCAGGCCACTTACAAGGCTGTTGTTAGATTGGTGTGTTATAATGGTAAAAAAAGCCAAAGAGCTCTGCCAGCCACAGAAGTAAAACAACCACCCTTCTAGTGGATTTGTTTCTGTTGTTTGAGTAACTTTTTTAACTGAACTATATAAGTTCCCCTTCAGCTATTAATTGCTCCTTTTATAACTAACTCCATCACTTAGAAAATGAGCTCCATTTTCCCTTGCAGCCCTCCTCCCATAAAGGGTTTGGTGGTAACATGTGAGTTGATGTGTATGATTTAAAAGTTAGGGCATCAAAAGTGAGTTGGGAGACAATGTGATTGCTTGAGCCTGGTCCCATAGCTCTTCCAGTGGATATTGTATGAAAAGGAGAGAAATTGATTTATTTAGGAAGCCTTCACTACTCTCTCAGATTTGGCTGTCTGAAAATCATGGGGAGGAGAATGACAAAGCAGACAGACATCCACAGGCTAGCTTGTTTTCATAAGGAACCAAGCTAGAAAAATGTACTTAAAGTATGTTCAGGTACTGCACTGACCTTGAGCTCTCTCACTTCATTAATTCTGTGATTTTATCACCACATTTTCCAATTAAAAAAAATAAAATCTTCCCCTTCCTGCATAAAAATTCATGTCCCTCCCTCTCTCGCCCCTCACCTTTCTCCCCCTTTCTTTCAACTCTCATAATCCGTGGTGTGATGATGGGTAAGGAAACGTTTTCAGACAAAAGTCTGATATTTTAATTTTTATAACCTCCTTGAGCAGGGAGGTTTGTGTGGGATGGAGATTAATGAAAGCAATGTACAGTGCGTCCCTGTCACCAGGTAGAGTTAGAAAGCAGATCACCCTCAGGAAAGGAAATGGTTCAAAAGGGGAATATGTAATAACACATTTTAATTTCTCATGCATCCCTACCCACTCTTTAATAGAAGGAGAGCCCAAACTGTAAGGGAAGAGAAGATGAAAAAGAAACAGCAGCCTTAGTCTTTGGATGGGCACAACCAGGAGAGGGGGCTTGAGAGGGCCCTGCCAGCAGCAGTAATCAGGACCAACCCAAGGCATGCTGTAGCAAGGGAATGTTTTTTTCTGCACATTTTTATCACCTACCTTAAGGAGCCCAGTAAACTGAACAGCCCCATAATCCCAAAACCCATGTGGTGCCCACTGTCATGGATAGCTGATGTAGAGGGAGAAGAGAGATGACAGGGGCAGAGCCCGATGCAGAGCTGACAGGCACTGTGAGGCACCAGAGGTTATAAATCAGGGCCCAGAAACCCCAACAGAGCTATGGGTGCTTGGCCACAGCTTGGCAACTCACCTGCCTGGCAGAAGGCTCCCTAGGGATGCCTTTGCTCACCATGTAGCATTCAGCTGGCAGGAATTACCTTGAGCCCCAAAAGGTGCTGAGGAACCTACTCATTTTACACTCAGCCCCAGGGCTTCTCAGGAGACACCAAACCCATGGCACAATCAGGTCCTTCAGCAGAAAGATTGCCTTGAAGACTTGCACAGCCAGAGCCTTTCCTGAGGCACAGATATATCCACCTGCTGCTATTCAGTGCTGCATTTCCCAGTAAAACTGATTCCAGGAGTCCATCCTGCTACTAGAATGAGGGGGGAAAAGGGCTGCCTGGAAGCATGGGGAGGTAGGGTTAATTATTAAAAGTATGCAACTACAGTAAATATATTACATAACAAAAATGCTAAACTGCAGTAAAAATGGAGAGTGATGGCTTCTCATGGGATAACTTGAAGCTGCTACCCATCATGATGCCTTTCTGACACTCTTTGCATAGGAAGATACAAGAATATACTTGAAGAAGTGAAGCAACATGACCAAACTGCAGTCCCCAGTTCACTCCACTACAGCCAGTGGATCTGGGCTCCTGAGAGGACAGCATTTAGAATGTGACAGTGACCAATACAGCACTGGATATGACTAAGAATTATTGAGTAAATCAGACAATTTGGGGAACAGTGCCCTTAATTATCAACTCACGTGTGAGCCTTTTGGTTTTCAGAAGGTCCAGACAGAAGTCCACTTGTCAGCTCTGTTAACTCAGAAGTTTGTTGCTTTCTTAACAGACCAGACCTGTGCAAACAATTTGATATACTTTTGGTTATGTTTATCTGCAGGACTGTGCACCCCCTTCCCCAGACAGGTGGCAGGCCCGTCCTTGAGTCCCAGCTCCCTCCCTGCAGTCTCACTCTGGATGCAGCCTGGGCAAGTCTCAACACCTCATGTTGTGCTTTCTTACTTGTAACATAACTGTAGACACATGTCAACCCCCTCTTACCAGTCTAGCTGGTGCTCTGCTGACCTTGTGGCTTTGGTTTGCTAAATCTGTGGCTGGGCTTGAGCAGCAACAGCCTAACCAGAAAGCTCAAGAAACTGCATGTTTACACCCATGCATACAAATAATTATAACTGATGAAAAATATTCAGCTCATTTCACATTCTAATAAACAAAAGCAACACTTATGCCACTGGCCCATATTATATTTTTGCAACATGCTGCTTTGCCACAAGCTTTTTTCAGCATCAGAGTGGTGGAACAGACACGCTGGCAAGACTGCATCTCATGTTGGAAATACTGCCAGGTTCTGGGTTCCCCTCAGACATTTTGAAATTCCCCCTTATATTTAAAATGTGACATACTGTCAAAGAACTTGTCTCACAGCAAGACATGTTTTCCTGACTACATATTTTTGATGGAAGCTTCTGCTCTGCTCAACTGGTAATCGTTTGGTTGTAGCCAGGTTTGTGTATTCATCTGTTTTGTAACAACACAGGAGTTTATAAAAGGTCTTGTGCATAGGTACCAAAGAAGAGTCTCCTGTGACTAGTGGCTACCATGATATGCACTCCAGAAACCCATCAAGCTCTACCCTAACTGTAGTAAATGCTGTCCCTGCTCTTTTTTTCCCAAAGTAGTTCCCCATCTTCATTCCTCTCATTATTGGAAATCTTTTTGTGATTTACAGACTAAGTTTATTCATATGCAGGCTGTGCCTGTTTGGGTTTTTTTCCAGCTTTGCCCACTGCCTTCCACAGTTTTTCTGCCTCCCTGGAGCTTAACTACTGGATGTGCTGACAGAGGGCAATGGGATCTGACTTTTTGTTTTGGTCCCCTTTCCTGCTCCTCTTTCCAGTCTCCTTTGAGTGTCTACATCCGACATTTTGCTTCTCCTACTTTTAAACTTGTGATCTCCTTTGATCAGTGAGGGAGGGTGCCTCCAGCAGTCACTGAGGGCTCAGGAATACGTGTCTCTCTCGAAATCCTTGCCTGAAAAAGAACGAATAACAAAAATCAGTCCAAGAAAGCCTGTAGTATTTGACCTGCAGGTAATGGGATCATCAGGTGTAACTCGTTGGTAGCAAGTTGAAAACAGACAGAAGAGAGGACTGCTTTACCCACTGCCTGGCCAATTACTCAAAGAGCTTCTCAGTGCCCCAGGGCAGTGATGGTGCTAAACACGGGCTCAGAACGCAATTCCACAAATTCCCACCGAGGGTCGTTAAAAACAAGCCCATTCATTTTTCCTACAGAAGTCCTCGAGCTGAAACCGGCTGGAGGCGGAGAGAAAGCATCGCTGTACGCTGGCTCCGGTGCATTCTGCGTACCCGGTGCAGACCACGGGAGCCTTGGCCGCCGGCTTGGCCTCCTACCCCTCCGCTCCGCACCGCTCCGCACNAGGCGTCAAGAAGTTGCTGTTTGGAGCCCCGCAGAGGCCGGGAGGAGGCTGAGGGTGCTGCTGGCCCCGCCGCGCTTCTGCGGATGCGGGGCTCTGGGCAGCAGGTGTCAGTGTCAGACCCGGCAGAAGGACCGGGAGCACCGAGAGCAACCCCCGGGAGGGGAGGAGAGGAGGCGGCAGCTGACCGAACAGAAGCCCCCGAGGGGCTGGTTTTGCACGCAGGGGCGGTGTGCCCGGCTCGGCAACGGCCTCGTGTCGTGGCGAGCGGTGTGGGGTTTGGTTGCCGTGTCCTCCGCTCCTTGGTCTTGTTAGCAAATTTTTTTGTATCATCCTTCTTCCCTTTCCCTTTCCTCTTTGTTCATTTCATATTTCCCCAGGGGAAAGTGTGGTGATTTGATTCAGATTTGGACACTGTCCCTAAACAAGGGCACTCCCTGCACCCCACCTTCCACCGTTGCCCAACAAAGGAGGACTTCCACTTCATCCGTTCCTGTTTGGGCAGCGGCAAAGGAAAAGCTTCTGTGTGATACCAGATCTGAGGGGTGAATTTATGAGGAGATGCATAATGCAGCATCACACTTCCACCCCCTCAGCACACCAAGGTGCTCCCAAATGTTAGAGGATTACAGCAGTGATTCCAAAACCTGTGGTCATGGCTCAGTGGTTGAAGGACTACATCTGGGGGCCTGTGCCAGGTAACTAAACCCAGCAAGCTGATTGCCAGTGGGTTTACATGTAATCCATCCATGCAGGCATCCACTGGAAAACACAGAGGGCTTCCCAAACAAGAAAAAGATTGAGAGGAGCTCGCTCTAAGGTTTAGCCCATACTGAAGATCAATGCTTCTATTTAATTTTCAGTCACACACCTACATTTGGCTAGAAATGATTTGTCATATAAAAATCCTTTTCTTCCTTCTGTGTGGTATTAAAAAAAGTATTTGCTTATATATACATCTGCCTCTCTGGAATGGGAAAATCAATTGTGAGTATAACTGCCCTATCATTGCACATACGAGTCAAAGGTCAGAACTACTATACAAAAATAGGGTGTTAGAAACTGTACAAATAAGTACTTTTTTGCACTAGACTGCAGCTTTGAGCCCTGGACTTTAAGGTTACACACTGTCAGTTGCCTGGCTAAAGCTCAGTAGGGCTGTTTGTGCTGCATGAAAGGAAGGGAAGGCTTTGAGGGGCTTGGGGCTCACCCAGTGATGGTCTATCACTGTCCTCCTTCAAGGGTAGAAGAGGAAACAACTAATAACTTTGCCTCTGCAATAAGGGTCTGTTTGTCTAAGGATGTGCCTATGTGGTCTTCAGAGCTGACAGAATTTCTCTGCTCAGACTCCAAGAGAGCTGAAGGGCAGCTACTTCTGAGCATCTGGGTACCTGCATTAGCCTGGCATTCACTGCAATGAATATATGGTGCCACACAGCCATTTTATGCCTTTAGTATGCCATGTGGATTTGCTGTCATAAGAACAGGAGAAAGGCCACAGGAGGTCAGGCCAGAGCTTCAGCTAGCCCAGCGTGCCAGCTCTGCTGCTGTCCAATAGACAATTCTCAGGGAAAGTGTTTGTAAGGGAAAGAGCCAGTACAAAATGACTCACATCTGACAGAGAACATCTGACAATGTTCAGGCACTTTCTGACAGGGCAGTTACATCCTAACTGTCATGTTTAATAATAACTGAATGTGAATGAATGAGTCTAAATATTTTTGAACAAATATATACCATTGAGTTCAACAGCCTGTGGCAGTGAATTGTACAGTTTTTCTTAGTGTCAGCCTTTAACTGCTATTTTCTCATTCCAGAAAGCTAATAATTCATTGCTGTTTCTTCCCTGAAGCCTGCTGATCCAGCCTGCATTAAACCAGAAGCAAGATTTTGCTTGTCTTCCATTCTACAAACCAAATGCCTCTGACTGCTACCCATCTTGCCTTGTGTTTGCCCTGTGTCTGACTTATCAGTGGTCCACTCAACCTATATGCCTCCATGCAGTTGTCTGCTTCTTTGCCTTGGTAGTTTATGGCATGTGACAACAACAGATGAAATTTGAGCCATGCCTAATCTATTGGATCTGGCTGAGCTGGACTTAATTGTCACCGCAGCAGCCTTCCAGTGCTGTGCTTTGCATTGGGAGCTGGAAAGGTACTGATAACATGCCCGTGTTGTGGCTACTGCTGGACAGGGCTTGCACAGCATCAAGGCTGGTTTTCAAGATTCCCCCTGCAGTGGGATGGGGTGGACAAGATCTTGGGAGGGGAAACGACTGGGACAGCTGACCCAAACTGACCAAAGGGATATTTCATACCGTATAACGTCAGCTGAGCTAGGGAGCTGGGAGGAAAAGGAGGGGGGGGCATTGGCTTGTCCTCCAGAGCAACCACTACATGTCTGGAGCCCTGCTTCCTGAAAAGGGCCAGACATCAACTGCTGATGGGAAGTAGAGATTAAATCTTTGTTTTCTTTCAGCATGTGGCATTACTTTGCTTCGTCATTAAACTGCTTTTGTCTTAGCCCACGAGTTTCATCTTATTTTTCTTCCCCCTGGTCCAGCTGCGGCAGGGGGGATGGGATAGAGTGGCTCAGTGGGCACCTGGCATCCAGCCAAGGTCAAACCATCACACCTAATAATAGCATTACTGTGCAGCATTTCTCCTGGAATAGCATAAATCTTTCTTTTAATGCTGCCAGATTTTATGCATGTGATTCAATATTGCCATCTTCTTTCTTCTTTTTCTTAAGTGACAAAGTTCTGCTGGCCCTCAGGAGGAACCCACCCATGACAACACCATGACAATACTTTATAGGCATAGAGGGGTCAGTTTTACTTTATGTCTGTTGCTGCTCAGATGGACTTTCTCTGCATTTCTTGTTGAGCTCCCTAGACTAGACATTCTCTTTCAGGCAAGGATTTCAAGAGAGACATGTATTCCTGTGCCCTCAGTGACTGCTGGAGGCACCCTCCCTCATCTTCTACAGCAATCTGAAAAGAGCAAGGTACAGAAAAGGACCCTCTGCTGTGCCTGTCTCCTTAAACAGAGCCTTGAAAGACTGGTCAAATGGTAACCTACCATTTCTGAAGCACTTTCTTGCCTATTTTTTCAGTAGATTTCACTGTTCCTTGCTGTGTTGCAGGTGAACTCTGAGGATGCTAAGTGACTAAGGCTGCCATTTTTGGTCAATATAAAGGGTGTTTATTTGTCTTCTTGACAAATGTGCATCAGCAGCTTTATTATTAGAAAAGAAAAAAGGTGGGACTGGCATTCATGGGATACTCATGTTGTATAAAATTCTCTTATTACTGCTGGCCTTAAAATACTTCAGCATGACAAGATCAGAGCCAGTCTCATCCTTTTTTATTTAAATTTAATTTACACAAAATAATGTTCTCCTTGCTCCATTTCTTCCAATCCTGTCTCTTTTCCTCCCCTGTTCATTTTTCTTTATCATTTAAAAGTTAGTTCCTTCACCAATGTCACCCCCTTCCACAGTCCCACAATTCACCTTTGCAAGCACAGCAAAAAGTCATCCATTCATTTTTCATGTCATTTGTAGCTGTTCCAATTAAAAATAAAACTTTGTAAATTGAGTCACACTGTCATTCAGCAGATGTCATTCAAGGCTTTTGCAGAGACAGACAAAAGTTGTTGGGCTTCTCTGTTGTCTGATTTATTTCCTCTAATATTGTTGTTACCTCCTCTGGTGTGGTACCCTTCTAGCAAATGTGAGCATCATGGCATGCTTTCCTTTGTAGCATTTTGTACCCTTTATAGACTCCATTGGCTTTCCTTCAACTGTCTTACAGTGGCTTCAGAAGCAAGTTTGTAACCCTGAGAGGTGGGACTGTGGCTTAGCTCCTGTAGGCCTGTGGCTAAAAGCCTATCTGAACCTGGGTGGGGCCCAGTAAATGAATAGTGGGACACGGAGCACTGCATTAAATCACATAGACTCCAGTCACTAGCTGGGACCAGTTGATGCTGCCCTGCCCCAGGCCACCTGAGAAGTTCCTTCCCTCAGTTTTTAATTGTTGCCTAACCTTTATAGCAGACAAATAGTTTTACAACCCACTCCCCACCCCTCGTTTCCTTTCCTTTCCTTTCCTTTCCTTTCCTTTCCTTTCCTTCTACAAGCTGCCTCTGCTTAGGGAGAAATACCTGCTCCCAAGAGTCTAAGAAGTGCCCCTTGGAAAAGATGTCACAGAAAAATCTTCATCAGACTCTGGCCACCCTGAAAGGAAGGGTTTATACTCTATCACCCTGAGCACACACAGCTAGAGGCAGAGACAGTGGTAGCTTTAGGTGTCCCTAAACTCCTCTGGGTTGGTGAGTGTGCCAAGACACCACCCTTTGCCAGCCCCTCAATGCACTGCAACGCTGTACTCTTTGGTCCTCTGAAAATCTCATAGTAGAAAAATTACAGACTCCACAATAAAATCCCATGGCTTTGCAACAGAAGCATCATTGGCTCCTATTGTAAAACTAACACATGCCCCAAGCATGTAACAGAACGAAATTTGTACCTTGAAGACCAGGTAATAAGGCAGCCAAGGATGACTGTTGTTGGGTGTAACCACAGTTGGTGCTGAAGCTATGCAGCTAATATATTCATGCATATGTATATGGCTGATTATGTATTACTTCTACAATTAAGGAATATTGCCAGTGGAACACAATGTCATGAGAGTGTAATGTTCTCTAAACTACACTCTTGGCAGAAATAAAAAAATAAATGGAAAATATCTGGAGACAAAAAGGCCATGAATTGCACAGTGGATAAATTTGGCCCACTGGCCTCGCTAATGTAACACAGTTGGCTCTGGAATGGGATGCTTAGTCACTTGCTTTTTTCTGTATAAGATCTTCTGGTTCACTAAAGCAGTAATTAAAAGCAAAGAAACAGCTTGATGTAGGTTCTGCTGTGGCCCTACTGAATCATCATGTAAAAAATGAATCATGTTCATTCATCACCTACTGAACTGGGCCTCAAGTGTTAGGTTTAAATAATGAGTGCTCCAAAATATATTTATTATCAGGGTCACATGAAACTGTCATCATGGCCCAGCACAGACCCTCAAGAGTCAAGGCTACTTGGCAAGTACAAGAGCAGCCACACCTAGGAGACAGAGCTGACTCTGTAGACTTGAAGAGACGCAGGCACAGCTGGACAAGGTTGTTTTTTTGTGGTGGGTCTGTGCCCAGATGTTTGAGTGACTGACAGCTCTGGATACACTGCAAGGAAAGGCAAAAGGAAATAAAGAATAACTGTCTTTGTGCTTTCTAATCTCCTGCCCAACACCTTCTCACCTGGGTTAAACCAGTCACTGCTGGAAAAACTCCAGAGCACAGAGTGATGCTGATTTACACCAGGCACAAATCTGGCTGTTAAAATCTTTGTGTCCTAGAAATTGCCTTCTTTTTACTACCTCAATTTACGCAGACAGGTGAGTGTAGCAGGGTAGAGAGTGGCTGTAGGAGAGCAGCAATGAGCCCCTACTGACTTCTAACAGCAGCATTATGCTAATAGTTATTGAATGAGGTGAAAATAAGCTGAGGGGAAGCATGAGAGGAAAACTCAGGGGCAAGTGGCAGAGCTCAGTAAGCCACATTATTAGAATGCTGCAAGAGATAGAGGATGAACATCTGCAGATCACAAACACATTTTGTCAAGTTCAAAACTGCAGAGAAGTTTGCCAGCCTCCCTCCTCTCCTGTGCTCAGGCATACAGACAGAGTTCCTTTGAACTAAAACCATTATAAAACCTACCAAGGGGCTCAGAGCAAAAGAAAATCTACCCCAAGGCCTTGCTTAGCTAGAGCTGTAACTTTTATCAGCTTAACAAAGATATAGCCTGGTGGACCATTATATTCTTTGCTTAAGGAAGTCTGTGTCTGCCCAGTGGACAAAGTCAATGAGCTACTTGGAAGTCAAACAGCAGTTGTGGCAGTGTGCACTCAGACTGCGTGGACACCGAGGACTTGTGAAGGGATGGAGAGATGAGTCCAACCTGCTACCAAGAAAGGCTGCACCAGGCATTAGAAGATCTCTGTCTCTTTTTTCATTTCCAAGCTCCACTTTCTGTCTTTCTTGCTGGTTCTGCAGATTCCTCTAAGCTAACAGTTCACACATTGCCTCATGAGTGTATGCTAGCAGCAGCTCACTGAGATTCAAGGTATGGTTCTTGTCCACCCTTCCCATGGTTCTCTACTAAGTCAGATCAGTACATTCATACAGGAAAGAAATAACCTACTCTTGTTGGACAGTAATATCACCTCACTGATCAGGTCACTGCCAATACTTCTGTCACTATTGTGAGTACATTAACTACTCACCAGCACCTCTTCTCTTTCAGCTCAAGAACCGCCAGATGTGGACTTCTGTGATGGCCCCAGGGAGCAGAAGATGAGGCAGGTGTGTGGTGTGCACACAACACATGGCTCAAGGTGTTTTCCTGCTTGGATTTTCTTGCCTCTAAACACAACCACACCCAGTCACGTACCTAGTGAAGCAAAAGTGAAAGAAGTGAAGCAGCCTCTTAACAATAGCTCTGTTAAGATTACACCTTTTCACTCTTCTGCTCTGTATGTCAGGCCTGAAAGTATGACAAAGAAAACATCTGATCTGACTCTTAGACAATCCTGTTGTCTTTGAATAGAAAGTTGTGCCCATCCTGCACCAAAGGGAGTGTGGCAATCCCCACTGGAGAGTGCTCCTTGTGCTAACAGACCAAGTGGAGAAGGTATTTGAGGCTGGAAAGCCCAGCTCTGGGTACATCCAGTAGCTGTTCTGCAGCTTCTAGCATAGGTAGGGGCTGGACATTCCATAGGAGGGCTGATGCTCTCAAAAGTTGTTTCCAACTGTTGTGACGTCTACTCTGAGGAAAGCTTGAAGCATACTCTGAGAACTGGATCTGCCTGTTTTGGAACAGTCTCCAAAGACACCACTGAACACCAAGACTTGGCCAATATAGTCATTCCCAAGCTGGACTCAGTTTGTACAGTCTCTTGGTATAGGATCAAGGTTGCTAAATCAGACACCAACCCTCCCGCATTGTCATGGCTGAAGTCTGTCTAGACATCAGGGCATTTTTCTGTTATTAACAACCAGTTTCCCTTCCTCCCTTCTCTCTTTGCTATTAGCTAGGAACAATCAGTCTTCCTGATAGCCCTTTAGCAACTGAAGAGATCACATATATTCAAACTGTTTGAAAAATCGCATGTCCTTAGGAACAAAAATGAGAGGTTGTGGCAGTGCTGTGGAACTTGCAGTCTGCTGGTATGAAAGCAGGCTGTTTTAAAGGACCCTAATTGCAGCTGCCTATTAGCAATGATTAAGAAATCCTGGGAAGAAGGGATTGGAGATAGGCCAGAAAAAAAAAAAAAGGAGAAAGAAGCTAAGCAAAAGCATTTTTACTCCTCACCTGTGAGAAACAGGCTGACAGCAATATTTTCAACATTTCTAATAGATAGGTAGAGTGTTTTAAAAGTGTTTTTAAACAGCACCTTCTCCCATCTCCAAGATTATTGTTGTCTGCTTTTAACAGGTAGGGTGTAGTGAAAGTGGTTTGTATAGCCCAGGAAAGCATTTAAGGATACACCAAGGTTCAAGCTAAGGTGAAGCTACGCTGGGCTCTGGGAGGCACAGCTCTACTACTCAGTGGTATGGAGACTCAAGCTTGCTGCAGAAAAGCTGTCAATATATTGTGGAAAAGCTAACTAACTCTGCTTTCTAATCCAGAACCTCCTGAGCTGTCTGGGATGGCTATATGCTGTGTAGACACACACAGCCTTTTCTATGCAGATTTAGTCCGTATTATATATTGCTATTTCATGAGAAGGGCCCTTGTGTTTTTTTCTAGTGGTCTGGCTGGTTGTAGAAGAGTTAAAGATTACATGTCACCCTTGCAGGATAGGTTCTTGTGGCCATATTTGAAAATCACTTTGTATTAACATCTCATCTTCAGACCTGAAGAAGAGCCTGTATACAGGAAGGCTTCTTTGTTTTTTTCTGAGAAACTATCTTGGTCTCATACTTTATACTCATTACTTCTTCCCACAAATACTGCCCCACCCTATGCAATATGGGAATAACTTGAAGGGTAATGGAGTAATGCAAATGAGCACAAATATCTTTTATATATGTATTATTATATTAAGGATTGTCTGCTGACTGAGTACTAACGCAAGGAGGCTGAAAATGCAAAGAGCTGCCTTAGGAAATGGTGGTGGGCAATAGGCAGCATTACAAGTAAATGATTGCAAACATTCAAAATCTGGCTAGGTGAAACCAGTCATTTAATGAAGCCAGTGTTGGGCAGATAGCTACAGGAACCAGCCATTGTCCTGGATCACATATTGTGTGTCAGTGGCAAAACACAACAAAAGGAGGCTGCCATAGCCAAACACCTGCCACGGATTAAAAATATGAATTGGTTTTTGATTATTTACAGTAAATTAACATTCAAAATGAGGTAGTTTGACTACATGCCATTGAAAGCTCCGATACAATTACGACCCAAATCAAAAAATCTGTGGCCATGAAAATAACCTGGGGGGGAAAGAAATCTGTCATGGTGGCATCTGTCGGAAACTCATGGTGTTTTAATGATTGATCTGAAGGGCTCTGGATAAAGGGATTAGTTGATTACTTTGATGTCCAGTGTTTTTTTTTCATATTATGGATATTCTAAACCCAAATATAATCCGAATCCTTAATTTTGCATTATAAATTCAAACCAAAGTCTGATAAAGCCTGTGAGAGTGCTTACAAGGTTGGACTCGATGATCCTAGAGGTCCTTTCCAACCCTAATGATTCTATGAGTCTAGGGCTGTCAAACCATATGGATTAACTTTGGGAGGTAGGGGAGAGAAAGAAGGAAGAGCCATTTCTAGTTGAAAAAGATCATTCCAGTACTCCCTTTCTTCCCATTGTGCTGGGAAAAAGAAAAGGCAGGCAGGCTGTGTTCTGCACCAAACTTCTTATGTGAATTTCTGTGCTGTTCTGTAAAGAGACTTTTCACAAAAATCCTCACAAATATTTCCCTTTTTTTTGGATATGAAATCCAGAACTGGCTAGGGTGAAGCAGTGCACCATGCAGCAGAACTGAGACAGTTACCTAAGAAATATATTAGCTTTCTCTTTTATGACCAAATTATTTACAGCTGAAGAGCTCATTTTCCTTGTATTTTCCTGTGAAGCAGATAATATTCAATCACCTGCTGAGTTATAGTCTAAAATACAGTAGGTCTTCATTATCCAGGGTGGTGAACTCAATTCTCTCATGTAAAGGAGTTAACACCCATTGACTACAGCGAGCACAGTTCAGACAATACTGGAAAATGTTCTTTGTTTTACATGAATTGAAAAGTGATTAAATACTTGACTATTATAATGCATTCACATGAGTTAATAACATGCTGCAGTGTGCCATTGCAAATACTTGTTTTGTAAATAATCTAAACTGTAATAACACGGGGACATCTCAGATGTGGCATGAGGTTAACTTTTCATACTTTTTTACAAAGTGCTTTTAACCAGCCTACTCATTTTTCTTTAGAAATTACAGGTGGGATATGTTCTTTCTCAACAAACATTTCATAAAGACCTTTACACTCAGCTTTTCACTGAATATTACTTTAGTGAGGAGCAGCGAGGTATGAAAGCAGCTCACTGCTACAGAAAAAATAAGACATTTTTCCTTCATACAGAATTCATCTCTTCCAGTGATCCTTCATACCATCAGTATTGATGAATAATATATGGATATAGAAAAAAAATAATACCTAAAAGACTTGGCTCCCTTATTATGCATTATGGGTACAATATTATGCAAGGTGATGAATTAAGTCTAGTATTTTGAGGTATTAGTCTAGTTCCTGGCAGGGCAGGATGTCCAGGTTAGTATTTTGCCCTACTCTGTATTGGTCTGTTTGATACTTTTACTTCCTTTCCTAAGCATCAATTCTTGTCCAATGCTGACAGGTCAGATATCAGATCTAGGTTTCACCACCAGTAGTTTGGATTATTCTTCAGCAGAACTATTTCATTATGAATGAGCAGAAGTTTCAGACACTAAAGTCTACTAGAGTTAAAAATTATTCTGCTGTATTCTCTGAATCCTGATGCACATGGCTCTTTACTTTCTTTTCCAATGGCAACAGAGGTGAGGTGCTTCCTGCACCCAGAGCTGCACCTGTCCTACATAAGAGTTTGAGATCTGAGAGGATCTCTGTAGCACACAGAGGTACTGCTTGAGCCTCTACCACACTGGCAGATGTTACTACATCATTTTCTAAGGGTGGGTGCATGAAAACCAAGCCCAGTGAACACAAATGGTGCCTGAGCAGCAAAAAAGGAAGAATACACATTACCCATATGTATACAGGCATATAACATATACACTATATACATTATGTATGTATATATATTGTATACAGCTATATATTGTATAAAATATGTATTGTGCACCTGCATATAATAATTGTAATCATTAAGAATACCTATTTTATTACATGTATATATAATCATTAAACTGTATATCATATACATGTATATTATATACCTTGGTGTGTATACACATATACACAGAAGTATATAATACCTGTTATATACAACAGTCATGGAATTAACTGGTAATATTATTTGAATAACTGCTCTGCAGAGATTCTGTCTGAACTGGGAGAGATTTTGAGTAAGAAGACTTTAATAGCTGGTCTGACTGGAAGGGCACAGAGCAGCTGGTGTGCTGGTGATTTTATTTGTAATTTCATGGACAGCATTCACCAGAAAATGTCAGAAGATGCATAATATTTCATCTGTGCATTTTGCCTTAGGACCCATCTATGGAAGGGATCACTAGTGTATATGCAATTAATTTTTTAAGGTTCAACAATTTCCAATAGCAGTGAAAAAATGATGCTATACACTGAGGCACTAGGACAGTAGAAAAATGACTGACAGAAAGACAGCTCTTTTCTTCTCAGTGCAGTGCCACAGCCACTGATTGCTAAGAGGCTCAAAACTGCATACAGAAGTTTTTGTCAACACAGTGTCAAAGCAGTGTCTTCTGGGACAAAAATGAATTATCTTTTAGGGACAAAAAACTATGTTCTGTTAATATTGAAGAAGCAAGAACAACTGAATCAGAGGTCTGTAGGTTTTCCTGTTTTGAAAAAGAAAACTTCAGTCCAGAACGACCTAGTAATGTATGAAATCACTACCTAAAAGAGGACAATGTTATTTAAACTTTACGTTAAGTTTGACCCAGCAGAACAAGTAGAGGGAGGGTACATGTGTATGCAGAAACTCTGTGCCTTCGTTAAAGGCATAAATCATTAGCCTGACTTGCAGCCAGGTAGATTTGGATATGTCTGAGTCCAATTTTCAGGAGTTACTTGGATGCTTGGGCAACCACCCTAAATGTCAGAGACAGAGTCAGAGTGGCCCTCGAGTAGCTGGTTAAGATGGGACTTTCTCAGCTGCCATCACTGATGTCTGAGCTCTAGCTGAGTTAGACTTGCATGCAAACTGCTGCTACTTTGAACTATTTTTTTTCCTTTCCCATTGTGTTCCTGCTGCTGTATGAATAATAAATACTGTTGTTTCAATAATTTCAGCTGGCCACCGTACACTACCGACTGCTAAATCTCAAAGGGAAACTGCCAAACTTGCCAAGGGGTAAGAGGAGTTGGCATACATGCAAAGCTGTAATTGAATCCTCATTTAAGAGGAGGGGAATTATGCAATTAGGCAATTAGGCATGGATAGCATAAATGTAAGGCTGTTCCTGAGAATGTACATGCAGACACCAGAAAAAAGGGTAATTAATCCTACAGCTGTGATATAGAGGAACATTAATTCCTGTAAGAGAGAAGGCACACTTCTGATAACCAAGTTATTCTCCTGATCCTCTCCATGTGATCCAAACAAAAAAAACCCGACAATGGAGCAAAACAACACACTTGTCTTCTGATCATGAGTGAGTTTTGTAAGCAATTAGCCCTTTTAAAAGAAGACCATTTGGTCCACAGCTGCACTGAGCTAACATCAACCTTCCCCTCACGTTTCTGTTGCTGGAGAAGGTCACAGGCTTGCTGTGAAATTGGAAGATACCTTCTCCATCCTGCTCCTCACAGAGAGCCCCGGGGAGGGTAGGAGCTGCAGCTCATCGGCATAGCTGCTATAAGATGAAGGCAATCAAGGGATCACAGAGAAAGCCATTCTGCCAGTGATTAGGCTTTTAAAATGTCTGTCTTCTTCAAGTAAATAATAAAATAGTTAGAAAGCTCTGCCTGAAACCTAGGAGTGAGGGAAAAGTGAAAGAGAAGAATATCAGTGTGATAGGACTCGAAAGACTTTTTTTGATTTAAGAAATATTGTTTCCTTCTGGGACCCCAGAAGGTGCAGACACAGGAGAAGCAGAGATACTTCTACTTGAGAGGATGCAGGTACTAGGGATAGTGGTAACTGGTTCATCTACTGCACATATGTAAAGTCTCCTGACTGGAACTCAGGCATACAGCCTCACTCACTGGAGGAAATTAAGTATTGTTTTAATTCAAGCTCTTACAGGGAAGACAGGTGGACAGAATATAATTGCTTATTTAGAAAGGACACTGAGGACAACTGCCTACCTCTGAAAAATTATATCATCCTCTCTTTAATAGCTGTGAGCAGACAGGCTCTTGTTTTGTCATCGGCAACTTGGATTTTATATAAATTCTGGACTTTCTCCAGTGTGCTGCATACATTTGGAAAGGGCAATTATTAGAATGAAGATTGAAACTTCAGGGACAGCTCTTTCTATCACATAAAGAAGTATCTTCTAAACTGTGGAGGGGATCATCCTTTAATATCCCAAGACAGGAGCCCTCAAAACTTGACACATAAATCTTGTTCTCTGTTTGTTTGAAGGGATCTGTGCTGGATTATCTTAACTTTGCCTCCTACATCAGTACAAGACTGAATTTTGTTATGCCTAAGTCATCCCTAGTAAATTTTAGCACAAGGGTCTAGTCTGGTTTTCATGGCTGAAGAGTTTTATTTGTTCTGATTTATTATTGAAAGAGCTTTTTTTTTTTTTTTTTTCCTGTAGCAGAAAGTGTTATAATAGCAGAATGAAAAAAATGGGCAAGCAAGATCAGCTATCAGTCATGTTGATGGTTTGTCAGATAGATCATACATATGTCTCTCATCTTTCAGTGGGTATGATGGCAATTCTTCAGGAGGGTGATTATGAAGTGAAAATGTGCACAGTGCCCACTTTGGTGTGGCACAGTCACATGAAGTGCAGAACAGCCTAAAAGCAAACCTTTTTTCTCAAATGCCAAAACCTGACAAGGACAGTAGTCAACTTCTCCCTACTTCTGAAACCTCAGTTTTACATTACTGGGAAGAGTGCACACTGTTGACAAGCATTGTCTAGCCAAGAATTTAACTTAAAAGTTACTCAGACAGCCATCCATGTACCTAGAGACACCCACACAAGTGCTTTGGGCAGTGAAAAAAGTGGTGATGGTGCTATCCATGAAAGAAATAGAGAAGTGGAATTGGGCAAGGAGGGCCTGGCAAGTCAAACTGTTCTGAAAGTGCTGAAACAGGATAGCACAAATCCATGAACTGATTAGTGATGCATCTGAAGGCATTTTAAAAAAGCATGTAAATTTTCTTGTGAGAAAGCCCTATCTAATATTGTAAATGTGGGTAAAAAAATGTCCATGCCTATGCTGATGCTTAGAGAGGTCCCCATTCCATGTGGCATTTAAGTACCTCTGTAACTGTTTAGCTAGATAAGGACTGCAGCTTTCGTGTTCTTTGCAAATGTCATATTCTATGCATAAGCTTTTGTGATACATTTCCCCTGTAAAATAAATTAGAAACCTTCAGATGGGATTTAGTCTGGATTTCAGAGATAAATGTGTGTACATTTTTATAGATTGTTTGTATATGTCTCTGCATATATATTTATTTTATTATTTGTGGTCCATCAAAAATTCTGGTCAAACCCAAGAGTTAGTTTTTGTCCAGAAATCTTTTGATCACAAGTGATATTACATGTGCTCTGACTGATGAACTGCACGACGGAAGAAATCTCTAGCATCTCTGTGGTCTCCCTGTTGCTTATTGAAGGACATTATGTGAATTTATTTTCTTCTAAAGCTTCAGAACTGTTTTTCATGAGTAATCCTTTTTGTTTAGTTTTGTTTTTTCAAGAGTTTTCTTTGACTAGAGAATTATCCTTTGGTTTGAGGGAAAAAAGGCCTAATGTATATAAAGTGCTGTAGTGGAATTCATGAAAAGCCCATCTCAAGTTATTTTTATCCCTTCATCTGGATGTATGGCTTGAACTAATTTTGCTTCCCTTCCTTGACCAATGAGGTCAGCACCTTTCAGTCTTAAGGGAAATCTAGTAAAATGGGCTTACTTAAAATTCACCATTGACAAAATGCAGTGATGTGGAGTCAAATGTATGTACCCTGTAGGTTACGCTACCATTGCACAAGCTGCTCCATTTAGATATTCTGGGTCAGGAAGAATGACCCAGAAGAACAGCTCTCTATTGAAAAACCACATTTCCTCCTTTGCTGCCCTTAATTCTGTGGCTGTGCTCCTGCATGTGGCAAAGGAGAGCACTGTTTTCTATGCTGTCTTACAGAAGACATTTTCCCCTCACTGGTGTGGGATTTAGGGCACAGGCTTTGGAGCAAAGGGTAAAATGGTCCTGCTTGTTTATCTAGTGCTAATTTCCAGGTGCCAAGGGTCCTGACTGAGAATAATAGGGGAGTCAGGACATAAAGTGTTAAGATTCTGGTGCTGGGCATAGATGAGAGAGGCATGGAAAGTGGCAGAGCAATGTGGCTTAGGGCAGGCATGGACTGGCACAATCAAACACGGCAGAATGAAGTTAGACAGCCTTTTAAGGCTTCTTCTTAAAGACTATGTTTGAAGAGTGGTAACAAAAGCAGGAACAAGTTTGTCACAGGAGCAAGTCCTAGGACAATCTTAACAGCATGTTGAGTGAGCCTCAGGTAGTCTGAGTTGTTGCTGTAGAAGTCAGAGGAGAAGGTGGCTGTGATAATCAAGGTGAAGGGCTGAAAATGTTTGGACAAAACCACTGGCAGTGTGGGAAAGAGGGACAGGTTAGGTACAAAATGAACCAGAAAGATCCAGAGTCCAGGTGGATATTCAGATCAAAGGCGAGAGCTGGGTTAAAGATGAAACAGAGAGTAAAAGCTTGAATCAATCTCCTTAACATCTGCTAATGCATGAAACCTAAGGTGTGACATATAGAATGAACACTTCATTTGAGAGAAGGGGAGAACTGGCAACAAAGTGAAGGACTTACCCAGATCCGGGAGAAGTACATTACTGTAGCTGGAAGGAGCTTTCTTGAGTTAGAAGCCAGCCCTGATGCTATTATTCTAAGCAAAGCCTTTTGATCCAGCAGAAGGCAAATCCTCTCCAAGTTCAATGGGAGCAGGTTGAGGCCATCTGTTGAGGGATAAAAACTTAACATGTAACTTGTTAGTCACAATCACCTGTAGCAAGAGCAAAGTATAGGCCTAGTCTCATCTGGCAGTGATTCACATCTAGCTGCTGCAAGTAAAAATGTGTCTACTTCAAACACTAGGCTGTGGAGTACCAAGGTGACAGACCTTTAATACCAAGTGAAATAGCTGTGCTATATCAATGCTATAACAAAGAAAGAACTAGACAGATCTGTTTAAATTCATTTAAATCATTAACTCTGAACAACACCTTAACAAGGATTAACCAGGCTTTCCCCAGTCATTAATAATAGCTGGAAGTTTTGTATGTCTACCGTTGCTTTCTCAGTGTGAGGGGCACACAGACATCTATCTGAAGCAATGTGCAATAGTTCCCTTCGTATGATCAATCTTGCATAGGAAGGAAACAGTGCTGCAAGACACGGGAGAAATTCTTATCTAAAAAAATGTCCTGTGCTCTGAATTTAGCCAGGACACCAGCAAAGAGGAGTGAATCAAATAGACAGTGCATGAAGTACCAGTGCAATTGCCAAGTGTAAAACTATGAATAATGTCCTATCCGTCATCAATTGATTCACTCAGAGAACTTTCACCATGTTTAAAAACCACAGTGACTGTCCCAGATGGTATCAGAGGAATGGCATTTCTCCTGATGACCTTGGATTTGGTTTGATAAGCTCTTCCATCATATTCAGTGACTGTGGAATGGCATCCAAATCTGGACATAGCTTTATGAAAAAGCAGACATCAGTGTCAATATTCCCATCTTGTTTCACAATAGGCTCCATAAATAGATGGTAATAATTTTTAACTGTAAAATACATTGTAACAGCAGCTTGCATCTAGCTTTGGAGGGTGTTCAACTTCTACCATTTTGCAATCTATCACTTTGATATCTTATCCTGTATTTTCAGAGGAGAGCAAGGTCCTCTGCTAAAGAAACGAGACAATTAACACAACTCTTAACAGCAGCAAAGCTAGTATTGTGGTACCAGACTTGTGTGTGCCTGTGTGGCATGAATAGTGGGGCTAGGCTGGGAAGTGTATGGTTGTCTGCATGTGTTTGTCTCAATAAGAAGCAAACTCCACGTCGCTGACCATGGCTCTGTGTTGGGTGGCTCAAATTTGTCTGTGCTTTTGTGCACAGGACACATCCAGGCTGAAGAGAACCATCTCGCTCTCACTGGTGTGTCATAGGGCTCTTCTTCATGGTGAGGGTCAGAACAACTCCCCAGACTTTTGGGGAGATGCTGCACAGTGAGGAAATCTGGGTAAATGCAGATCTCCTGGAAAACACCATGCAGGCCTGGAGGGGGTGGCCTGGCTTTTGCAGGAAAGGAACAGAGGCAGGAGAAGTGCCCCACAGCTTCAGGGCTGCATCAGCAGTCTTGAAAAGACCCTGAGTTCACCCACTGCCTCCCCAGCCTCCAGTAGCTACAGCACATTTTGCTCGGGTTGTGTGCAGAGTCTGGGGTCAACACTGGGAGTTCCACATGAAGAAGAGAGAGAAATGCAATACATTATGAGAACATTAGAGGAGAAGAGCAAGAGAATTTGATGTTTATGCCTCCAGGCAAGGGCCATAGATAATTTTGATGAGTAGTTGTAACCACACGGCAAAACTAAACTGTGATCAGTAATCTGATGGTATGGTAAAATGTTTTGTTGGTAGAGGAGAGCTGGTGCCTGCAATCAATCACTCGATAAACAGAGACAGCCCTGGAAACTGATCAGGACTGTTTGCAGATAGGCAGAGATTTAACCAAAGACAAGGAAGAATCCTTGACTCATTTGGTGTGATTAAATGCAGGTTCATGTATTATCTGCTGCAAAGAATATCTGTGACTGTGAAAGATCATCAGTAGTGAGGCACACAAAATGCCAGCTGCAACTTCCAGGGAGTTGAGCGAGATCTATTGCCTGGTGGTAATTAACTATCCATCAATAAATGATAAGTGCTCCAGGAAATCAACATAAGGAAGAAGTTGTTCAAAGGAGAAAAGCAAGTCATTAGAAAGAGCAAATGTACTGGAACATTTACAGGAAATAGATAACACTTCAAAAAGCACAGACCTAATACACATGAAGGTGGTGGAAGGTTGGTAGGAAGATGTCTGAGTTGCAAGCATTTGGCTAGAGGCTGCAAAATGAAAAAAAAAGATGAAAAGAAAACTTCCAAAATGGGCCAGGTTCATTGCTCTGCACTGATGGGACTTGGCAGAAAATCTGTCCTTCTTGCACCAGGCTGACTGTCAGCAGAAATGTAAAGGTATTTAAAAAGAAAATTTACCAGCAGAGAGACAAAAACCCAAACCATCACTTAATTTTTCTGCAGGTAGGGAAATCAGATCCAGTAGTTCTAACCTCAATCCATGTCAGAAGCTTGTAGAGCTTCTCCAGGCAGACAGAAGCATTTACTGGCATATGGATCTCCCAGCCGAGCTGCTGGTCTTCCAAGAGCACTAAGATTGGGGAAACTCAGTGTTTCAGTGAGCTTTCCTCTGTTGTGCTAAGTCCCTGATGCATAAGGCTTACTCCAAGACCTTTTTTTCTCTTTATGAGACTCTACAAAAGCTACCTGCTTATATCAACTTGAAACAGCCTTCAGCTTCTTCTTTTCTTCTATGTGGTTCCTTCTATGTCTATGGTGAATATCTTTTGGACTAAACCATTACAATGAATTACATTAGACCACTAGGTAATGAGAAAGGAGAATGAACCTTGATGTTTCACCTAATATGGGGCTGTGGGGAGGACAGCACCCTTGCCTGCAATGACTTACTTTCTCTCAGTGCTCCCGAGTTTACATTCCAGGAACCAAGTTTTAGGCTCTCAGTTCAGCAATGGTGAAGTTGCTTGCAGGAGGAGACAGACTTCCAAGGTGTGACAGCAAAGACCTGCGAGAAAGAAGGAGAGAGTGCTTGGAGTGTCAGGTTTGAATAACCCACTTCTGTTTGAAAAAGGAGAGCTCAGATGCAGGATTTCTAAGTTTTGCAGTTATTTCCTGATCCCTTTGATAGTGCAGTCATTAGAGGTAGGTGGAAGCAAGCAGGAAGTCATTACAAGTACAGGAATCACAGTTCTCATGTTTGTTAAAAATGTATTTCTATCCCTGGTGAGGATAAAGGAATGACTGAAAACAGTGTCAGGGCCAGTCTGGCACAGAAACTGAAATGGAGCTCCTTGACCAAGTTGCAAAGCACTTACCTTCTCTTGGCTGTCCAGCTAGCAAGTGTTTTCAGGCTTTCCCTTGTGCCGTGGTGATCATGCAGGAATCCCAATTATTGATGGAATCCAAGAACTTAAAGGGAAATAAAAAAAAACTTTAGAGATCTAGGCTTTATTAATCCCACTGCCTGCAGAGTGATCCATTTCTTATTTCATTTTTCAGATAGATAGATTTATTAAAGAAAATCCCTATTTTTTTAAGGTTTTGAGGTGAGTCTGGGATATCCAGGAGTAACAAAAGTGGAAAACAGCTCTCTATGGTATTGTTATAAAGACAAAGCAGGGAAAAGCTCAGCAGAGACTGTGAACATGTAGAAAGAGAACTCGTTAATATGATCTAGGTAATGCCAGTTTAGTAACACTGCAACCCATCAGCACAAACAGGTTTCTGATAATAGCGTTTATGTCACTTCCATGCTGGCCACACAGACTTTGTTGTTGGAAATCACTGCACTTCCTGGCACTGTCATTATTCTCAAGTATCAGTGGCATAAGGAAGGCTAGTACTTTAGAAATGCAAAGGTTTCCTGTGAGTGATAGCTTCCCCGGGGCTTGACAGGATTAAATCTTCTGCCCTTTCCATCCTTGGAAGCTCACCTGGTGGCTGAAACCTGGACTTCCATTTGCAAAGCTTCTGTCATGCTGGCTTTGTTGGTGCACCAGCAAACTGGCTCCACAGCATTCCTGAGGGCTCCCAACCTAGTGTCTACCACCAGTCGTGGCATGGAGTTTTACAGCCTTTGAGACTTGCTCCTTGGCCTGTTATTTTCTTGGCACAGACCTAACAAAGCTAACTATACCACAAAACCTCATTCCTACCTTCTCTTGCATCCTCTGCCTGTGCAAGGCAGTCTTATCTTACCTGACGGTCCCAGCATTGCTGCCTAGCTGCTACAGCTCTCTGGGAATTTCCAAGGCAAAACTCCAGCCTAGCTACTGTAAACTGAGTTTTTAGGGAGGCAGGCCTCATGGCCATCAGCTACTGTTGACATTGAGGTAATACAAGGTCTTCTGAGGAGTCTATTTGTTATCAGGTTTTAACCATGCTAGGTGAGGACATTGTGCAGTTAATTTCTATTCCCTGTACAAAGAGACAGTTTAGTTCATCTCACACATGTCGATGAGAGATCAGCCCGAATCAAGTTTGTTTTAGCTGTTAAATCACATTTTTCAATTGTTTAAATAGTTCAGACAGAATTTGCACAGTAACATTTTAGCTTTATATAGCTGTCAAGAAGTAATACAAATAATTACCACCTTCCCTGGTGGATTTTATCTGATTAAAGTGACATGTCTGCTTATGCAAGATATTTGAATAAAGACATTCAATAAAGTCAGTAACATTTCATTTCCACTCTCCTCCTCTTGTTGTTTTAACCTACATTTCATATTTATTTTAAAGTCTTGTTTTGAGGTTTGGGTTATTTCTCTTAAAAATTGTACATAATGAAAAAATGTAGCAGAATATTTTGTATGCTTGTAATGAAATATTTCCTCACACTGTAGCAAGGTACTAACCTACCTTGTTCATGCTAAGGCACCTCTCTGCACCAACTGCTGTGGAAATACCACTGGAGTAATGGATGAGCCAAGGTGGAAGCCAGAATTTTCTCCAGATTGCAACTTGGAACTGCTGAAGGAAGCAGGAATTAATCTGGATGCTGCCTGTGGTATCAAGGGCTTCGTGAACTTTCACAGAAGAAGCCTTTTGTGGCATGTTTTGCTGGTACAAAATTCCCTAGGGTTATATATTCTTGAATACAACTTCCCACTGTTTCATGTCTGTGTTAGGCTTTGGGGTTGGGCTTATTGGCACATAAATGGTAAAAAATGAGATGTTTAGAGTCCAGTCACAGTTTTGACTCTTAAGGCATTTGGATGATGAGTTTTCAGGTTCTGTGGTATAGCATTTGTAGAACACTCAAATACCTCTCAGTTAGTCTCTTGAGCTTGTGTTCTTTAGAAGGTCAGATCAGCTTGCCATGGTGGTATTTTGACTATAAAATAGCTTTCAGGATTTGAATACCAGGAAGGGAAAATGAGCTTTTTAGAGTCCCAAGCAATCCGCTACAGCTATGAGACCCATACTTTCTGTTAGTCCTAGCTGGTGTTTATATGCGTAGTTTAGCAAGCACTGGCTAATATATCTTGTCTTAGACAGAAAGGCAGATGGCCAACTTGATGCTTGCCCTAGGGAGCCTTGTGTCTCAAATTCCCTTACAGAGGGAAGCTTTGGCAAGATGAGAAACACAAGAAAGCCTACCTGTGGGGCTGAAGAAGCCAGGGCCACCCCTCTGCATGCAAGGGGGAGATGCCCACAGAGCTGGCACTGGTAGTGCTGAGGGTCCCTGGAGCTCCCTCTCTTATGGCAATGGGCTGGAGACCAGTGCCATTTCACATGTCCCTGCTGCTTTAAGCTGGTGTAAAATACTGCCTCGCTCTCATCTTTTCTATCTTGCTATTAAAATATACACCAGATCCCCCAGCTTCTTTTGTGCTTTATTTCCTCTTTTTTTTTATGGTTTTGGTTTAGACGTGACATTTCCCTCAGTTTTGTGAGAGTACTGAAGGCATTTTGCTCCATTTTAAAGCTGACAGTGGTCTGCATTTTGATTTCTGTGTAGATTATGTGAGATGGGTAAGGTTGAACAGTTTATAGTGCCTTTCCTCCCTAGTGCTGTCCTGTGCCGTGAATCCTAGAAGCCAAAAAATTGATATTTCGACCATAAAAACAATTCAATGAAATGCAGCTTCTTATATTACTTTATCATTTCTAATGTTCATTGATTTCTACTAAAAAACCTTCACAAATACTAAAACACTGTAAGGAAACACACATACACCCACAGTGAAAATGAAAAATGGTATTTCTTTCTATTGACACTGTATTTCTTTGAATCCAATGCTCAGTTACACTGAGGCCACCTTAAGCTGTTTCAGAGTATGAAAAAAAAGCACCACTCAGAGGGAGTTTAGGTATAATTTAATCCCACTTTAAGAACACTTTTCCCTGCCAGCGCAATAAGAAGTGGTCTTGGTTTCAGTGAGAACCTCCCCCTACTCCTGCAGTGATTCAGGACACTGAGGGCAGGGCAAACACAGATTTATTTACCATGGATTTTAACTCTGTACATCAAAATACAAAAAAACTCCTCACTGGCCTACCCTAATAATTCTGCACTAGCAAAGTGAGAATCCAGGAGGGCTTCAGTGCAGCAGCACTATAATAAGTAACTGCAGAAACGTTTATCATTCCTGATGGCAAAGATTAAAAAACTCACCATTTATTTCAAAGAGATAAGTATGACACCTTAACAATTCTGTCTTTTCCTTACTGCAGTCATTTCCATTTCAAGCCCTGACAGTATTAAGGAAGAGATTTATTTGAGTTCATCACACAGCCTGAATCATTTGGAGCCAAGGTATTTATAATGATGTAAAAGTGACAGTGTCAACAGTGACTTAAATCATTTAGTCACTATGATAAACACTGTGTTGCCCTAAAATTTAAGGGATGCACTGAGAACATAAGTCACTCAGCAGAAAAAAAAAAAAAGTCACTGGCAAATGGTTTGGATTTGCAAAACCCATCATGACCCAAAATAAAGGATTGCATGAGAGGATCTAATGATGAAGTCATAATATCCATGAGATAAATGCTCGTGATATCTCATGAGCTCATGAGATAAAGACAGATGTCCTGTGTGAACACAGTACCTACCTTTATAGCTGAAGAAGTCAGTACTGCATTTATCAGCAAAAGGCTAGAGGAGAACTGTATAAAGTAGTCAGTATGTTTGATGCTTACCAGACAGCAGCTGCTCTGATCATGATTTTGCTTAATGAAGGTTAGATGTAGATCAACCCTTGATCAATCCATTGATGTAGCGTGGGATAAATTAGAAAGTAAGATATGGAGAAAAAAAATTAAACAAGCTTCTTCACTTTATGTCAATGTAGGAAGAGATGCAAGAGAATGAGAGAAGGCAGGAGAAGTCACTCAAGGGGGCTGAAAGAGAATAAGATAATTGATCCGAGAGTGATCAGGGAAATTAACAATGAGGCAACAAAAATATTAAAAAGGAATATTGTGATCTCAGGAACTCTGGAGACAGATCTAAACTCTCCAATCTTCTCTACAGGCTTAATGGCAAAAGACACTGGCAAAAGGTGCAGCTAGGTCTCCAGAGTAAGAGAGACTTGATGATCAAGCTATTCTGTGCTCAGTCTGTCCAATAGTTCTTCTTCTTCCCTTGGACCTAATTCCCCAAATTTCCTTTCTTCCTTACTAGCTAAGGTTGTCATTGCTGACACCACCTAAATAGATCATGGTGCTCCTCAGGGCACATCTCACCTGATCAAAACACACTGTATGACAATCGTCCTGTGTAAAACGTCCTCAACCATAAAATTTTGGTTTCTAATTTGTAACTTTAAAGTGCTGATGTTCATACATTTCTGTTAATTTTTCAAAAAGGATCAAAAAAAGTATTCATGCACTGAACAAGCTGTAGGAAAGTTTCTTACCATGAGGTGTCTCAGAAAATTTCTTGTCCTCTTAGAAGTCCTTCAAGGCCAAAATGTCTTAAATATTTCCTCCTTTTCAGCAAATTAGGAATTAAACTCAGCTCACCTTGAAAAGTTAATTTTCCATCAATTTTGTGTGCAGCTGCCTAGACTGTGATAGAAAATGCCCTTCAGCAATTTTTATACTTCAGCCAGTCAGTTGTGGTTCTGGAAAAAAAAAAAACACAACATAAACCACCAAGAAATGACAGGCCACATGAATGATATAAAAAGCATTTAGAAATGTACTTATAACATGGAGCTGGATGTTATAAGAGTGAAAATTAGTAGGTATTTCCACCCAACTTTTTAGATTCAAAAGGAGCAATTAAACACGTCTGAAAACTATTTGTTGACTGGGAACACTGCATAAGAGCCTTTTTGGTTGTGTAGGGCTGTGAACAGGGAATATGCCCTCAGCTTTCAGGGCATTTACCCTATGGGAATGGCTTTAACAGAGAAGAACAAGTCTCTTAAATGGAACTGTCTGCTACAATGAATAAAATAAATATCATGTGGGGATTTTTTTAAACAAAAATCATAGCCAAATTGTTTTAATTATTAAGGAATTATTTTACTTAGTAAAGAATTGCTGCCTTGAGCAATAGTTGGCAAAAGATGATGTAAGAAGTTTTGGTTTGGTTATTTTTTGTTTTTAAACAGTGGATAGTTCTATTTTAAATTCTCTCAGATTAAATGTTATGATTTCCATCTTTCAAAATATTGGTGCAAATGACTAACAGAAGGTTTGCAAGGCATAAAAAGAAAATTCTTCAGTCAGCAAAAGCTCTAGTGGAGACAGAAGTGGGGAATAAAATTGCACCTAACTCTTGAGTTTTGCTGCCCTGTTTGTGTCTGTCACTGGTACCCAAGAAGAGCAACCAAGAAGCAAGCAAGAAGGAAAACTGTGAAGTGAAGCAACATCAGTTCCTAGTGCTTGTCTTCCCCATTCAGAAGGTTGTAAGATACCTCACTGAGTTGTCAGGGTGCTATTGCAGCCTGGACATGCTCAGTTATTTATGGGCCACACAGAAGGGATGCACTCTGGCCTGTTCCTGTGTGCACTGTGGCGGAGAAACAACTTTTTTGGTGCTCTCTTTTCCATGCCCCTCTTTCCTCTCTTGTTACAGCTGTGGGCAGAGCCCTGATGGCCCTGAGATCCTGTGGGTAAGCAGATTCCTTCTGGCTCTTGCTTTCAAGCAGAAGAGGCAAAGAAATCCTTTTTCCTTTTGAGATATCGTATGTCATGAAAGCACAACAGTAAAGAAGAGTAAAAATACTAAATAAGACAACAAAATGTTTTCTTTTACCCACTGAGAAGTGGCAGACTCCCACTTACTCAGAGTTGCTGTGTGTTTGAAGCAAAGACAGCTGCATCCTGCATCTGCAAATCCCTAGCAGACTGCATTGCCCCCTTCCTCCTTCTGCATTATTTCCTGAAGACACCTCACGTTTTTTTCTTCCAACAGCACATTTGTTGATTCTTCAGATCCTAAATATTTGAATTTTCACTTTGATTGATGTGACAGGTTTGAGTCTGCAGCAGTGGGAAAGCCTGAGCACGAGTCTCACCGCATTGCAGTGCTGGCTGCATGGGGCTACTCACCACATGGTGTTGCCAGCCATTACCATGTGCTGGCTGGTGAGACAAAGCTCCTGCTTTTGCACCTCTTCCTGGCTGAGCTATCTGTGTTGATTTTGGTTAACTTCTGTATGCCAGCTAAATAGTGCAGATTCAAGTGGTTTGAACTACAGGACTATCCTTTCTCTTCCTCTCTTGTGATTTTTGAATGTATCTGGAGAACTACAACTAACGTTAGCCTCTGAGAGAAATGTTCAGGCCACCATGGGTTGCAGTGGGAACTGGAGGCTTATGGGCTTTCAAACAGACTTCTTTGTGCTCTGCATCTCCCGTTAGGTACTACCTCTGTTTAAAAATCTGACTCATTCAGCTTTATTTATCAGGGTAGATGGAGAAGGACAGAAAAGAGATTAGTTTTAGAGCTGGCTTATCCTGAGGTGATAGCTCTTTGAAATGTCAGCACTATTGATGATGGACCTACTTCACCCACATAATTAAACACGTCCACTGAAATGCCACTGCTGCCGCCCAGTGATCTGATGGACGGCTCTGGTTGGAGGATGTTCTTAAACTGCACAGCCAAATTGTTGGGATGCTGTGGTCTCCACCAGCTGTCCCCTTGCTTCACAACTGATGAAATGCTACTGAAGGCAAGGAGGGTTAGTCAGTGTTACATAAAATGATTAGTCTTGGTGTCTAATTGTCCTAGCTGTCTCTAATATGGAGTGGATTCACATAGCCTTTTCCCACAACTCCCTATTTTTGACACATTCTATTGCCTAAACCTTGTTTTCTTGGCCCTGATGGAGCAATGCACATGACTTCCCTTCGGGAAGTGACTGAAAGAAGACTGTCTCTTTGTTTTAATTTGGATTTTATTTATTTACTGAAGGTACAGAAATCTGTTCACTGACACTCAGCATTCTCTTCCTCCTCAAAGATTTCTTCTTCAGTCTGAGTTATACATTGCTTTGCTGTTCTGACGTGGGAAGACTAACATAAACTGGTCCAAGGAGATTTCTAATGGGAAGAACTCCCTACTGAATACCAGAAAGTACACAAAGCTCAATATTCAGTTTGGGAAAAGTAGGTCATGAATCTCTCCTCCAGACATGCTGTACATCTATCTTAAAAGAAAGAAAAAAAGAAAAAGGGGAGGGGAGGGGGAGAACCCTTATTTCTTAGCCTGGCAAGAAATGTTCCAGGAAATGAAAATCTTATAACTGCTGCTGCTTGTCAAAGACCTCATGAAAAAGAAATGGAAGACAGTCACCAAAGGAAACTTGAGATGAGTTGTGGGACCCACTGCTCATTTTATTTTTCCTTTGCTCTTTGAGGGAATTGCTTTCACCAAGCAGTGCAAAATATCTGGGTGCGTGCAGACAGCATTCTCCCAGAATTTGTGACAAACTGCTGTGGAGCAGGGTTAGATTCCACTGTTATGTGCAAGATCTGGTTTTGGAGACAGTTTGCAACATTGCAGGCCTATACTGCAAAAACCAAATGAGCCATTTCAGCTGTCAGTCTCATTAATTATTACACTTTCTAGTATTACTGTTATTTGTTGGGGCCAGTCCATTTTGTCTTAATGCTTTTATTTTTCAAAAATGTCACCCCCTGCCCAGACCCACGAACCTCAGGATGAAATATGTGCAGATTTTTCTTCCCTCAAAAGAAATATACTATTTGAGTTTTGATCTGCTGTAGTTCTAGATGAAATATTCCAACTTTCATACAAGAAAACCCAGAGGTGCAAATGGCATTCTTCCCTACTTCCACTGTTGGACAATGATAGCTCTCAGAGGCTTCCCAGCCAAGATGCTTCCTAGCCAAGATGAATGACCTATTGTGCTAGACATCATCAAATGTACAGCAAAATACTGCTTCTACCACAAAGAGATTATTTTCTAAATGGAGAAGCAGCGTAAAGGGCAGCCAGAGGAAAGTATTGTTAGCTATATTTCACAAATAAGGAAACGAGACACAAACATTAAAGCCTAAAACTCCTCAGATACATTGAAACCACTGGGAGCTTGGTGGATTATTGCTTGAATAAAGCAACATAACCTATTTCACCCACAGTGAAGTCTTTGGCAAAGAACTGAGCAGAGATAACTGCAGAACCTGTGCCAGAGATCAAGAGTCTAGCTTTCTTTTTGAGGAAGAAAAGATAAGAGAGAGTGAAAATTTCTGTCCATGGGATATTGTGCTGATGTACACAAGCAAGTAATTAGAAGGATCAGAGAACATGATTATTCTGGAAAGTTTCTCTGCAAAAGAGTTTTTCTGCAGATATTTGTTGAGGTATCTCACTAAGCAGGAAAAAAAAAAAATTCCTTGCTTGTCTGGGAGTTTTTTTAACCTGTTCCAGACATTACAGGTATCAGTGAAGTCATGGAAGAGCAGGCTGGAGAAGCATTGGTAGGTTTTCTTCCAAGATGTTCACTTTTGTTCATTCACTAATCTTGAGTGTGGCTCGAAATTGATACAGAAGCCATGAGAACTAAAAGTATATATTATTAAAATTTGAACTTCATAGAAACACAGAAGGGTTGAAGTTGGAAGGGACCTCTGGAGGTCATCTGGTCCAACATCCAGCTCAAGCAGGGGCACCTACAGCCAGCTGCCCAGGTCCATGTTCAGATGGCTTTTGAGTGTTTCCAGGGATGGAGACTCTACCACTTCTCTGGGCAATCTGTGCCAGTGCTCAGTCACTCTCACAGGAAAAACGTGTTTCAGTTTGTGCCCATTGCCTCTGGTCCTGTCAATGGGCACCACTGAAAATAGCCTGGCTCTGTCCTCTGTGCACTCTCCCTTCAAGTATTTATATATTTGAGGACCAATAGGTCAGGTGCTGCACATATACAGCAGTTTGGAATAGCCTGGGAATTATAGGCAGAGGTGTTCTGGGTCAATTTTACAAAGCACTTTACTACATTTTTAGATAACCAAACAGATTAATCTTTAAATGCTACATACTGTTAAAAATCTGGCTGCAGTCCTGTTGTATGAAGCACTTGGAGATATAGATATATATATATTGCAGACTGAGAGCAGATTAGAATATGCAGTATGCAATGAACTGCAAGTTATAGCAGAGTATTTCAGACAGACATGAACCTTCACAATAGCAGCTTCTCAAACCTGGAGGAAAACAGACCATTTAAAAAAATATATATTCCATGGGAATATCCTGAATATCCACCTCTCCTCTTTCAGTTTAATGTGCTCCTTTTAATTACCTTTACTTAATATACATTTGATGAGTATCAGATGCTCTGTTATTACTTTTACCAGCATTTGATTATCTCCAATGCTTTTCCAGTCCAGATGGCTTTCCTATTCCATGGTTATATCAAAATGTCTTGGATGTCTGGAACCAAAATGGAGTAAGAAACAGAAAACATACCAGTGAAATACATACATCTGAAACTTTGAACTAGAGCTTATCTCAAATATTTTTTTTGTTAGGTGGTAAAGGGGAAATGAGATCTGAAATACTGAGGAAACCCTGCATGGAAGAAATTAAAAAAGACATTTTCTTGAACAAGGTATAATTAAAACTAGACAAAGTTAAACCAAATACTTTTACTATCCAGTGTGTGTGAGGACAGTGACAAACCCAAAGAAAGCACATATTGGGCTACTTGCTGTATCATTATGATTCTGTTTAATGCCCACTGGTAACTTTTCAGACAATTATAACCACCAACCATGTAGCAGGGTCTAAATGAAGTCTGAATCCTCCTCCGAGTCCACCATTCATCTTCTGCACGAGGCAATGAGTGAAACAGGAGTTTACTGCCTGTGAGGCTCTGTTTATATTTTTAAATCAAGAACACAGAATGAGTAAATTAAGCTGTGGCATTGTTTATTACAAACAGGTTGTATAGCTTAATGTTTCACAAAGGCTTGCAGAACCACAGACCCCAAAACCCACAAACACGCACACACACAGATGTACACACACATGCATATAGTTTTTAGTAGACTATAACCAAACAAATTACAGCATAGTATAAAGAAAGGAGTTGCTATAAAACAAAGTATGAATAACTAAGTTATTGACACATGGTTTATAGGTAAACATAAATGGCCTCTTTTTTTGTGTGTGTGTGTGTGCCTTTTATTACTTTTTCTGCTGATATTCTAGGAACATAACTTTGAGCCACTGCCTTGTAAAAAAACTTACTCTTCCTTAAGTTAGTCCAGACAAAAGGGGCAGGCAAAAGGTAGAAAGGTTGAAAGCCACCTGCTTGGGGAAGAGTGCAGAAGATGGAATACAAGTTAAATTGTAGAAATAGGAACTGCAGATATAGTGGGTGAGTGACTAGGAATGGTATTGATATGTCCAAGGAATCATAAGGAATACAGATACATGCTTGTTCATAATGTACTGAAGTCTAGCTCAGAGCCAGGACCTGTGCTCAGTTTGGTACCTGGAGGTCCTATGACATGTGCTTGGTATCACCCCAGAACACTCCTCCTGCAGAAGTCTTTCTGCTTGGGAGAGCAAAGTATCCTCACAACTTCTCCCTTTGGCACCACTGAAGAAAAGCAAGCTGTTCCTCATCTTCCAGCAGTCTTTAACTACATACCCCACTCACTATCCTCCATGACAGGTTGGGGATTTTTGGTGGTTTGTGGGCAGATCTTTGACAGGGCTTGAAGCTTCACAATGCAGTCAATAAATCTACATTTTGCCATGCCAAGATCAAAGTGAAAGAATTGTTCTGTGCCTCTCCTGTGACACTGTCTTCAAAGGCACACTGGGATGCTGAGACCAAGGTAGCATTCCTCTGCTGTGACAGGCATCCATCCCACTGATGCCTCTGTGTGTGCCTGGCTCTTGTTCTCATCCCCCTATACCAGAGTTCCTTTGCTAGGAGTGAGTATGAGCACAAGCACAGTTCTGCAGAGATATGCTAGTGACACAGGCTGGGGAAGGAAGAGGAAAGTGAGCACTGCCAAACTCCAACTCTCATCTTTAGTCTTGATTTGTTCTGTGTTCATAGGCCTAAACTGCAAAAGTGTTTACAAAGATTGAAGCATTTCTTGTTGCTCAAGAAATTACTGCATTGTCTATTAATGAAAAGTTTCTTATAGCTTATAATGAAAGTTTCAGGAGCAAGACAATATCCACATCATCTCTATTCATCTACTGTGTGATACATTTATTTGCAAACTTTCTGTTCACTTGGCTTTACATGGGCTATTTAAGTTATCTGGGTCATAGGTTCTGTGGAGCTCTCTTGGACATCTTTCTACTCATCTTTATTTCCCAGTAGCAAGTGACTAGTATCCCTGTGACAGCTGCAGTGATGTTTATATAGAAAAATAATATTAGAAAAATCCTTAATACTTCCTGCCAACCACTCCAGCAGCTGAATAAAAGGAGTCAACATCCCAGGACCAGAGAGTTTTCCACAGAGGATGTGCATGTGCTAACACAGGCTTCAGATAGATAGATAAAGAACAAAGATTTGCAAGGTTGACAAATGCTAAGCTGAAGGAAGAATTCAACATATGTGCTTATGTGTGTCCCTTGCAGCATGTTGATGTTTAGATAAAAGAGAATGTATTTAGGGGACTTCAATATTTCTCATGAGGTGAAAAAAAAAGAGAAAGTTTCAGACATCTAGTAGAGAAGAGTGACTTGCAGGTGAAAGAAGGCAAGGAAGTGTGTGGAAAGGCAGCTCAAGGCAAGAGGACAAGGAACTAGGGAGCTCTAGCCCACATTTTCCAGGCTTCAAAACTTGCAGTGTTCATTCCAAAACCCAAATTATGGTGAAGGGAAAGCTCATTGTTGTGACTTAAGTTTTAAAGCACAAGCATATTTGGATGTTGAAGAAAATACTGATGTATTGCTTGCCCTTTGACTTCCTCAGAAAAAGAACAGGAACCATCTGTTCACTTCTCTCAGAAGATAATTCCTTGAGTGATTTTCTGTGACACCAGAGATCAGAAAACACTACTGGATTCCTGTGCTTTCAGCATTTCATTTCTGTGTTTCAGGGAAGCTCAGTAACCAATTCTTTATCTATGCCTTTATTTTACTTGTAGCTGGTGTTTTCTATTGCCTGAAGTAGAGAGAGACCTTACCCATCAATTTATCTCTTTGTTATCATTTGTTAACATAAGAAAGAATAAGTGATGGCATTGGTGTATAATCCTACATTTAACAATTTCCTGAGGGTTAGAGTCTTTTCTCTCTATTTCTTTAGAGATAAAAAATATCCCATAGGCTCAGGTCATAATTGAAAACATGCTACTTTAAATATAGATTAAAGCACACACAGGAATGAATGTCTGTAATTCATGTAAACGCAGCCTGGCAGTCCCTTTTTTTCACTATTACCGTCCGTTAGACACCAATTTGAAAACAGCAGAGAAATTATTTGATTTTATAATCAAATAGCTGAGCAGAAACCATTTCCTCCAGCACAGCTTTTACATTTATATTTAAATGAACAGCCTGTGGCTGGGAAGTTCTGCCTCATTTAGAGACAGGAGTTAGAAGACCTACTGTGAGACCCAGGGAAAGACAGAATTAAGAGATCTGGGTAGATTTCAAGTGTCTCAGAGCTAAAAGAAAACATGCTACTTGGTGACATGGACAGTGGGATTGAAGGCACCCTCAGCAAGTTTGTGGATGACACCGAGCCATGTGGTGCAAATGACATGCTGGAGGGAAGGGATGTCACACAGAGGGGCCTGGACAGGCTTAAGAGGTGGTCACTTGCAAACCCTATGAAGTTTAACAAGGCCAAGTACAAAGTCCTGCACCTGGGTCAGGGCAATCTCAAGCACAAATACAGGCTGGGTATTGAGAGTGGATTGAGAGCATTCCTGAAGAGAAAGACTTGGGGATGTTGTTGGATGAAAAGCTGATATGAGCCAACAGTGTGTACTCGCAGCTCAGAAAGCCAATTGCATCCTGGGTTACATCAAGAGAAGTGTGGCCAGCAGGTCAAAGGAGGTGCTTCTGCACCTCTACTTCACTCTTGTGATATCCTACCTTGATTACTGCATCCAGCTCTGGGGCCACCAGCATAAGAAAGACATGGTCCTGCTTGAGTGTGTCCAGAGGAGGGCTGAGAAGATGCTCAGGGGGCTGGANTAGAGACAGGAGTTAGAAGACCTACTGTGAGACCCAGGGAAAGACAGAATTAAGAGATCTGGGTAGATTTCAAGTGTCTCAGAGCTAAAAGAAAACATGCTACTTGGTGACATGGACAGTGGGATTGAAGGCACCCTCAGCAAGTTTGTGGATGACACCGAGCCATGTGGTGCAAATGACATGCTGGAGGGAAGGGATGTCACACAGAGGGGCCTGGACAGGCTTAAGAGGTGGTCACTTGCAAACCCTATGAAGTTTAACAAGGCCAAGTACAAAGTCCTGCACCTGGGTCAGGGCAATCTCAAGCACAAATACAGGCTGGGTATTGAGAGTGGATTGAGAGCATTCCTGAAGAGAAAGACTTGGGGATGTTGTTGGATGAAAAGCTGATATGAGCCAACAGTGTGTACTCGCAGCTCAGAAAGCCAATTGCATCCTGGGTTACATCAAGAGAAGTGTGGCCAGCAGGTCAAAGGAGGTGCTTCTGCACCTCTACTTCACTCTTGTGATATCCTACCTTGATTACTGCATCCAGCTCTGGGGCCACCAGCATAAGAAAGACATGGTCCTGCTTGAGTGTGTCCAGAGGAGGGCTGAGAAGATGCTCAGGGGGCTGGAATACCTCCCCTGTGAGGACAGACTGAGAGAGTTGGGATTGTTCAGCCTGGAGAAGAGAAGAGAATGGGGAGACCTTACAATGGTCTTTAGGTACAGGGGGAAGTACAGGGGGCCTACAGGAAAGATGAGAAGGAACTGTCTTTATCAGTGACCATAGTGATGAGGGGTAATGGTTTTAAACTAAGAATAGATTTAGATTAGATATAAGGAAGAGATTCCTGACTGTGATGGTGGTGAGACACTGGAACAGGTTGCCCAGACAAGCTATGGATGTCCCCTCCTCCCTGGAAGTGTTCAAGGTCACGATGGATGCATCTTTGGGCAACCTGGTCTAGTGGGAGGTGTTCCTGTCCATGGCATGGAGTTGGAACTATATGATCTTTAAGGTCCCTCCCGACCCAAACCCACCCTGACATTTGCTGGAAAAGTAGCATGGCAAGCTGTAGGCAACCCAGAAGATTCCTGGAATGCCTGGATGATAACTTTTTAAATCAAGTAATAGACAGCCCTACCCGAGAGGATGTGGTTTTATACCTAATGGTGACCAACACAAGTGAACTAGTTGGGGACATCAAGACTGGAGGCAGCCTGGGCTGCAGTGACCATGCACTGTTTCGGTTCACCATGCTAAGGGTTATAGAACAGATGAAAAGCAAAGTCAACACCCTAAGCTCTAGGAAAGCAAACACCCAGCTCTTCACTGAGTAGCTCAACAGGACCCCTTGGGAGGCAGTCCTCAGAGGTAAAGGAGCAGAGCAGAGCTGGCAGATCTTTAAGGAGGTTTTCCTTAGAGCACAAGAGCTCTCAGTACCCATGTGCAGGAGATCAGACAAGAAGGGAAAAAGACCAGCATGGCTGAGCTGTGAATTGCTGGTTGAAATAAAGAACAAGGTGAAATTGCACAAGCAGTTGAAACAGGCCGNAGCAGAGCAGAGCTGGCAGATCTTTAAGGAGGTTTTCCTTAGAGCACAAGAGCTCTCAGTACCCATGTGCAGGAGATCAGACAAGAAGGGAAAAAGACCAGCATGGCTGAGCTGTGAATTGCTGGTTGAAATAAAGAACAAGGTGAAATTGCACAAGCAGTTGAAACAGGCCGAGTGCAGGGTCCTACACCTGGGCTGGGGTAACCAGCATTATCTGTATAGGCTGAGAGAGGAGACACTGGAGAGCAGTCCTGTGGAAAGGGACTGGGGGTGCTGGTGGATGAAAAACTGGATATGAGCCACCCATGTGCAATTGCAGCCCAGAAGGCCAATCACATCCTGGGCTGCATCAAAAGAACTGTGGCCAGCAGATCGAGAGAGGTGATTCTGTCCCTCTACTCTGCCCTGGTGAGACCTCACTTTGAATACTGTGTCCACTTCTGGAGCCCCCAGCACAAGAAGGATGTAGACACAGTGAAGTGTGTTCAGAGGAGGGCCACCAGAATGATCAAGGGAATGGAGCATCTCTGGTATGAAGACAGGCTGAAGGAGCTGGGGATGTTCAGCCTGGAGAACAAAGAAGGCTCCAGGGGGACCTTACAGTGACCTTCCAGTACCTGAAGGGGGTCTACATGAAGGTGGGGGTCTATTGAAAAGGGTTTGTAATGATAGAACAAGGAGCAATGGTTTTAAGTTGGGAAAGGAGAGCTTTAGACTGGATATTAGAAAAAAAGTAATTTCATATGAGGGTGATAGACCACTGGAATGGGCTGCCCAGAGAGGTGGTGGAGGCCCCATCCCTGAAGTCATTCAAGGTCAGGCTTGATGGGTCTCTGAGCATCCTGCCCTAGGTAGAGATGTCCCTACTTGTGTAGGAAGGTTGGACCAGATGACCTCTAGAAGTCCCTGCCAGCCTAAAACATCCTGTGATTCTATGATTCCTGTGTGCTGAGATTGAGTCTGGAGAAAGGCTGGGCCATGGTAGTAAGTCTGGTCTCATCCATGAAGCCTGTCCACCACTTAGCTCCCTGCAGCAGGCCCAGGACTGAGGGACATCCAGGAAGAGACCTGCTTTGGTGTAACCTGGTGTGACTCTAAGCAATACCAGCTTACACCACCTGCAGCTCACACTGTAAACATGGTCTTTGGGAAACTTTGGAGAATGATGGGAAATAACTGAGAGCTCCTCCAGCACGTAGAGGAGTAATGGACTAACTCTGGATTCAGAGTGATGGACTGAAGACCTCTCTCTTTGATTTCCTTGGAAAAGCTACAGTTAGCAAAGAGCTATTAGCTTAAACACCACTTTAGTAACATTAGTGTATCATGCTTGGTCTTCCTACAGACATTTTCCTCTTTACAAACTGTTTTACAAACAGGACCTAATTAATCCTTAGAACACACTTCTCAGGGGAGAGCATAACAGTCTTACCTTTCTTTACAGTCAAGGAAAGTCAGGTAGTGGAGTAATTTGACCAGTGCCTTCCAGGATACCAACTTGAGAGAAATTAGATGAGCTAGCAGCGATCGGTGAACTTATCCAGCTGTGGATGGAAATGACCTCCTGCCAGGCAGGACCTGCTGTGCAGCTTCATTCCCTCTCTTTTCCCACAGGGATGCTGGTGCTCTCACCACATGACAAGTCACTGTAATTTCACAGGAGAGAGAATGACAATATATAACTAAAGTGTAACACAGGAGGAAAAGGCCAGGATGGGGCAAAACCCCTCTGAGAAAAGTCTTTCAATAACCCCCTCTCTTTCTTTGCCTGTGCTTTGTCTCCAGGAGTTAAAACAAGGAGGTTGCTGCTCATAGTTTGTATTCCCTTCTTGACTCAGGTCTCTGAATCCCCAGCCAATTTTCCCACTCAAGTGTTAGGGAAAAAAAAAAAACCCAAGTGCTGAGAGCTCCTGCAACAGACTAAGTGCAGTTATTCTGCATCTGCAGGCTGCTGCTCACGCTGAGCCCTGCAGGGGAATAGGCTGCATGGGCACGGAAAGGAGCAGCAAAAGAAAATGCCAAGTGAAATTTACTTGAGCAGGGAAAATATTGCCTTCCTGGCTGCTTCTAAAAGTCTTCCTGATGTATTTTATTGCTGAAGAAGTTAACTGTATGAGTGTGGAAGCTTGCAGGGAACCATAATAAAATGTAGACAGAACCTGAGTGCTCACCAAGCTTTCTGCTACAACTTGAAAGAGGAGTGAGACAAAGGGATAGATTCCTCCAAAATAAAATCTCTTGCTGCTAACACGTAGGCTTTAACATGGACAGAAAGGTTATGGCACTTTGTAGCTGACTAGCTTAGAGAAGTAAAGCCTGGTGGCATCCAAGTGGGAGAGCAGACAGGAGAGATGGAGTTTCCAGTGGGGTTGCATACTGACCAGTGTATTTATTTGTCAGCTCTCCAGGAAACCTTCACACTGGTGAAGATTCTAAAAAATAGGAGGTAGTGCTTTTGGTAAAAGGGAGCTGGAGCTACTGTTTTCTCTATTGCTTTGTCTTCTTATTGTCCAAACCTTTCTTTTAAAATTAAAAATATATATATGTATGTTTTAATTATATACATATATATGGTTTTAATTATATATTGTTTTCATTATATATATAGAAAAAGAGAGATAAGGAAAAGGAGAAAAAAATCAACATTAAAAAGATTAATAGAAAATACACCCCATATTTACTGTGTTCTGTAAGATGCAATTCAGAATTTATAAGCTTCTTACTGTTACTTCCTCCACAGCTATTCTTCTCACCTCCTTTTTTCTGAATTGATATGAATTTCTGCCCCTCATCAGTGACTGCTCTTGGTGCTGTTACTTGCATTACCTACCTCCAGAGAGCTCAGGACAACTTATATCTCTTTTTACTCATCCCGATGTGATGCAACTTCAAAAGAACACAATTACACCAGTTACCAGTGCAGAAGATCAGAGATAAATTTTCATTTTCTTCCATGAAAATGTAATTGAAGTTTTTTATTTTCTGTGTAATACTCACCCCAGGCAGGGTCTAAGCAGAGAGCCAGGACTCCTACAGAGTTTTTCCCTTAGCCAGTTGGAGTAGGCATTACAAGGCATACTTTTTCTAATGCTGGCTGACAGATTTATTTTGGTGGCAGTTAACAACAACAGTTATTGTTATTAAACAAAATGGATAAACAGCAAGGCCTTGACTTTTAGAAACATATTTCAAACTTCAAACAAATCACTCATCAATATATTTGAGAAAATTAATGTCCTAATGTCTGTCCTGTTAATAATACTTTGTAAGTCCAGGGAGCAAGCTTGACCAGGATTTTACTAGCTAACAGGCATATTATTACAATGATTCTTCAGAGTGGGTTGACTCTGTTTAAAACATTGGTCACTCTAATGGCACTCCAGCAGAAGTGATTTGCAATGAACAGCTTATGACAGCAACTATGTCTAGCAACTGAAAAAGAAATAGAAAGTATATTCTGAAGACAGTATATTTTGAAGAAAGCAGTATGTATCCTCACCTTCATTCCTTCCCTTGCCCATCCTTCAGACCCAAAAAGGAGATGGGTCCAAACTGGGCTGAGGGTGTTCAAGGTGCAGATGTGGAGGTTGCTGATGGTCAGAAGGGGAGTTGCTAAAAGGCACAAGACACCTTGAGCACCTCTAACACTTCTGATATGCTGCAGTCCCACTGACTGTTTGCAGCCTCCTTTTTTTATAATCAGCTGGTTTCAGCCTCACAAACAACAGAACCTGGGCTTTCCCTTGCTCTCCATGGGTCTCATTGCTTTTCAGGGTGCCCTCCCAATGGTAATGCTTTGGACTTGGTTTAAAATCACCTATTCTACCCCGAGGTTTCAAAGCTGGTAATTTCCTTACATCTGTGCACACCGAAGAAAGTGCCACATATTAAAACAAGTGCCCCATACATGTGGGTACCTATTGAAGGGAAGACTAATGCCCTCAGCATTTATTAGCCATTAGAGATTCAGTTGGTGGCAGAGGTACTGGAAGGTGATGTCATTATTGCCACATCTAGGGAGCTGCTAGTCAATGCTGGGGATGCACTGTCTTTTACAGTAGGCATCAGTGTCATTTCTGTGGAAAGCTGATTATGTCTGGGATGTTAAAGCCAGTGACGTGGTTTTCAGATGGCATCTAGTGGCACAGTGTAATAGACTATGTTATTTCCTACATCATTGCTCATGAAATATTGTTAGCAGGGTGCAGATCATTCGTCCATTAACACCCCATGAAGTCACCTTGAATCCCATGTTTCCAGAACAGTGGAAAAGGCTTCTATTTCACAGATGAAAAATAAGCCATTTGGATGCTTTTAAAATGCCTAGTGCAGAACTTACCTATTTCAACAATGCTTTCTTACCTAGGACAATTTTTCAGCTTTAAGATCTCATCTGGAAGAGATGCAAATATTACTTCAGTTGGTCTGAACAAGTGACATGCCAGAAGTTAATACAACCTTTTGTGTCTTTGGAGATAGTTCTCTAAGAAGATCTTTTTAAAGGTATCTACCATACATATATTATTATATACATTTTATCAATCTATTATCTATTTAATCATGTGTGGGGGTAGAAGAAAATGTTTCGTTCTCATGATTTGTTGCAGCTCCAACACACCAATCACATGTCTATTGCAGTCTATACAAAAGAAACAAATTCTTGAAATTCAACAGTCACCAGAATAATCCATCTGGAGAATTTTCCTGCCTGTCCAGTCTGGGAGCTGATGGCCAGGGGGATTTGACAGCTTTGAACTCTGATATCTATCTGAGGTCATGGACAAAATAATGGTGGTCCATTAGTCCAGATTTGTCTACAATTGCAATACTCCTTCCTTCTGCCTTCCCTCCCCCCCTACCCAGAGAACATTTACACTATCTTATCTTCAATATTGACTTGCTATTGACAACGGTGTGGCAAATAAAAGGAGGGTATTTCACACATCTCTTTGAGTTACTACGCATGCCCACTTTGGTGTGGGTGCAGCAAGGTGGTGCTGCACTAGTTCAGAGAGAGATTTCCTTTGCAGTGAAATTCTTCATTTTCAGAGTATAAAAAATTAAAGTTGTCAGAAACTGATGGCCCTCTAGAGGTGAGTGCACTAGAACTGAATTGACAGTGATGTCTAATTTCAAGGAGAGAGAGAAGCAACCATGCAACAATTTCACACCTCCACACTGCTCTAATGTTTCACTAAGAACTAGACACAAGGTCAAATAAAAAGAGTCAAATATTGAACAGATAAATGAAAAAGGAAGGGATTTCTCTGAGCAGAACTACATGAAACCTTGGAAATCTTGCTTTCACACTGAAAAAAAGTTCACACCTTTTGAAGTTCAAACAATGTCAACAACCAAATCTGAATTTTGATATAAGCTGTGAGACACAATGTATCAAAAGCAGAACGTCCATTACTCCAGATTTTTCTCTATTTTCTGTCTGATTTTCATAAGTTGATTTTTGTGTGTGTGTGTGTGTGAATAACCCTTAGTCTTGATGGCAATCACCATGTGAAACCCTTGTGACAGATAGCATAAGCTACACAGCTAATATCTGTCTGTTCTGATGCCACTTGTACATTTGATGGAGGCACTGAGGGCTAGGACCAGACTCTTATACTTTGCAAAGGGTTCAGTAAGGAGGAAGAGATGAGACTGAGAAAAGTCAAGGCTTCTGCAGTTGGAAAGTGGCCAGATGAAAGCACTAAGGGTTATCAGAAGTCTAGAAAACATGACCTAGCAGGAAAAAATAAAAAGATTAAAGGAAAGGAAGTGGAACAATTTAAGTGATTACAACAGAGGAAAGATGTCACAATAAGTCTTCAAAGACACAAAAAGCTACTGCCAGTGGGACTAAGAAAAGAAATAATGGGTTTAAAATACATCAAGGAAGGTTAATTAAAAAAAAATGAGGGAGCCTTTGAATGTTAAGGACAGAGAGACTTGAATGACTGACTTGGGAAGACTGAGGACTTTGTCTGTGCAAAAACTGTTTATAAAGGGCAGGTGATGCCGACATCTGTTAGAAATTTGATCCTGGTGAGGCTGTGAGAAGAACCAGATGACTACTTTTGTCTCTCTTGTTCTGTGTTCCTACATCTTTATTGCCCTTGGGCATTGTATCCCTCACTAGATTACCTGCTACACATTTCTTAAAACCTTGGCTGAGTTAGTTTACTCCTCTCTAGATGCTCTAGCTAAAGCAACATTACTTACCTGCCATTACCTTGTGTTGGTGCATTTTTCTGCTGGGGCTAGCTAGTTGTGTCCCCAGCCTCTTTTAGTGCTACCAGAAAATGGGGACAGTTACTTGATGGAGATGCTCAAGTGGCTAAATCAGGGTGTTTAGTACCATTTTACACTGTATCTAGATCACCCTGCCTGGCCTCTAGCTGCCACTGAAGATGGTCACAGGTCATACCTGATTGCCCTGCATCAGTATCTCAAGCGCACCCCACATCTCAGCACCCAAATCCCTCAACTGACAACAAGCAACAACTGTAGCAACAAGCTATAGTTACAAGAACTGTTCCTCTAGAGTGACAGCTCTTGTCCTACATGTGTTCTGACATTATGGACCATGTGACAGCCCTGATTCAGCACACTGAGCAATCATGCTAAGAGTGTGCAGAGCAGGCAGAAGGGAACAACAGGCTGGGTCAAAAAGGGAGCAGCATGTATGAACTTCTCCATAGGTGTAAATGACTATGCAAACTAAAACCCTGTAGGAAACCAGATCTAAACATTTATGTTATTCATACTGACTCCTCTTGGCAGTGCATTCCTTTGTCTGCACATATTAGCTGATGATCTGATAAGTAATGCTGCTGAAATCAATAAGATGATTATTATTAATTCATGTGGAGTCCTAATTACTGTGACTGAGATAGACACACGTGCTTTAGTGAGAGCAGGAGAGTCTCTCCCTGCCTTTGCCATAGGTGCTGTATCAGGAGGATTTTGCAGAGATGGGGCTGGTGTTTGTGGGCTGGCTCATTTGGTATGAGTATGAAATGTGGTGCTTCCACCTTCCATGTCTTCTTGATGCTATTCTTGGTAACATCCTAAATTAGCTCTTAATTTACTTTACCTATTTTTGATTTGAGGCTCAATATGTCTAAATATTCCAAAAAGAATGAATCATGAGTACCTGAGTTTAAAGCTTCCTATTGTACCAAATGCAAATTTATGTCATTATTTAGTTATACAGGAAAAAATAAATATTCAGCACTGTCTATACTCTGATTCAACACCATGGAAGCATTTTGTCATTGCCTTCAATGGAAGCATGATTAAAATTCTTATAAAGTGTTTCATTAAAGTCTCAAAATACCTGTGGAAATCTGTGATAATTAGTTCAATTAAAACTGTATTCTGAAAAAACAACTGCAGTAATGACAGCCTGGCATTTGGTGATTTTGTGTAGTAACTCCAACCTTTGCTTGATTTGCATGCATAAAGCAAAAGCTATAGCTCCCTCTTCCTTAGGGATAATTGTCATGAATATAAGCTAATGAGCAATCACCAACACTAGCAGGCTCTATGACCCCACTACCTAGACTGAGATAGATTTATGAGACAGCTCTCTGACCACAGGCAGGTAGAGCTAGGGGAGCTGCACCAGCCACCATTCTTTTCTTGCCCATCAGCCTCCCAGACTCCAAAAGGAATCACTGAACTGCACACAAAGCAGCTCCCACTTCATGGTGCTTTGGAGACAGTGATATTGCCAAACACCAGCACTGGCTGCAATGTGTTGATGCTCAGTTTAGCCCATGTTCTTCTAAGAAGAACTGAACCAACTTGCTCAGCTCAATAAGTGGGACTTGTTTTAGGCAGAAAACTTTATTCCACCAGGTTTGCCTGGCATTTCTGGCTCAGTAAACACTGAAGAGGTTGGTGTTACTCTAAGAGGAATCTTTGAAGGGTGTCAACTACAGGAGACTTTCAGCATGAGCTGCAGATGCAGCAGAGTAGAAATTTATTATCTTTGCCACTGCCCTCAAAAAGGAGTGAGCTGAACAGAGCTGGAGCACAGATTTTCAGCTGCCAAAGGCCACGATTAACAGCAGCTAGACTTTGCCTTTACAGGAAGGCTCCATGCAATCAAACTCCCCCACAAAAAAGGATTTTTCCAATAATAAAACTACTGTCAATAGAAGCCATTGTTCTCTCATTTGTTCTAATGGGGGTAGTACATTTTAGTCCTTTTACTGTGCTTTAACTGTACTTTCATTGTATTGTAATTTTTAATGGTTGGGTGATTAGCGTCAGAAAAATCCAGTCTGGTTTTGGTGTAGCTTTTGTGCTCTAAAAAGAAGTTTCAAGTTTGATGTGGAAACTACAGAACTAAAACATCTCGTTCTTGAATCAAGGAAATTCATTGGAGCCTGACAAGTTTTACTGTACAAAATTGGATTATTCCATACCAAACATGCAGTCAAAATTCACAGTTAGGAACACAGAGCAGTGCAGCCAAAGCATGCAATAGAAAGAGCTGTGGGTCTCCTATATGCTAAAATGAGACTGTATTTTGGATCTTATAGTCTAATGTCTGAGCATTTAATAATTATTGAACATAGTGGTCTTTTGAACCCTCATGTGATTCATTTGCAAGGGACATAACTTAGGGTTTCTTCTTCCTTTTATAGTTTAAAAGTTAGATACGTGACTTATAAATATTTTGGGTTTCTAGTTCATATTTCAGTCCCATTCCTTGTGGTCTCTTTAAACTATCTACCATACTTCTCAAAGATCTCTAAAATACAGTTTTCATTAGCTAACACTCTAGCATTTGAGAGGGTTAATAATTCACTTCCTTCTCAGCTAAGCTATCTCATTTTCAGCTTGTTGCTAAACAGTAAAGGAAGTTCAAGTTTAGAGATGTGCAACCTCAGAAAGAATGAATCTTAAAAATTAATTGAAAGCACACACCTTTCATCATTTTCAAGATACCTCTCTCTTTAAAATCTCCTGTATTTTTCAACACCATCACCTCCATGCTTTCAAACTTCAAAAGAAAAATCAGAGCTGATACTTCCCACAGTGCCTTATCAGGAAACTTATAGCCCTTGTTTCTGCATTAAGTCTCTGCTAGCCTGCTGCTGATTGTTAATCACAACCAGTGTCTTCTGGTTTTCCAGAGGGACCTGCGGGTGTTATCTCCCTGCTGCTTCACCACCCAATTCCCCTTTGCTGGATACTTTTGGAGCATCCACATACAAATTCAAAGCACACACTGGGCAAAGTCATGGAGCTTTAATCTTCGTTCAAAGTTAGTGCTGGATCCATCACAGCTGACACTTGAGGTAATTTGACATTGAAAAAGGAGTTATCCTAGGCCCCAATTCTCATAGCACTGCTGAAGCTGAGCAGTAAATAATGAAGTGTACCCATTTAATTGAATCAGGCATTAGCACTCAAGGAGCACTTCTTGAGAATAAGCATATGAAACTATCAGTGAACAGTGAAAGCCTAGAATTGAGTTTCAAGCTGGACAACCTTGATGTTTTAGACAGGCTCCTTAGGAAACAATCAACCTTCTTGTAGATCTTACTTGCCCTAGAAAGTGTTCAAACTTTTCTTAATTACTTCAGTTTACAACTACTTAATACATATAATTATATAATCAACCAGACACATCCTGTCTGCTGCTCACCGTGACTTAAAAAAAATAAAGAGGCCTAATTCAATAACTGCTAAATAATCTTGTATAATGTTACTACAACAGTTCTTTTGTAAGGTACTAATCACCATTATGCAAATGTTAATTAAGGTGATTACTGCTCAGTTTCTATTGACTGGGGAACAACTAATTCATAGGCACAACCAGCTGTATCATGTTGCCTTAAAAATTTTAAGTCTCTCCACTTACTGAAACAAGAAATTGAGACTCTTATGGTACATTATAGTCACTGTATGGAAGACATACATTTTCTGGAGAACTGGCCTTCCATAGCATTTCCCTTCCTTATTTATCTCTTCTCATTTTATTTCCTAATGAAGAGTAGGATCTTTCCAAATGATTTTAATGAAGGAATGGGGTAGGGAGGTTGAAAAGAGAGGAAGAAATGAGAGTTTCCATCTGAGCTGAGCAGTGGATGTTAACCAGGGTATGCCCAACTGTGCTTTAACAGTTTCTCAACCTCAGGAGCCAGTCAGGTGGTAATAAGTTGAATACCACATGACTCTTCCTTATTTCTGAGGGCATTTCTCAAGTCATTCCCTTACACCAAACCATTTCTCATTTTTGCTAGATTTGCTGCTCCTTTCATGCTCACAGAAAAGTGCATAGTAAGAAGTTACACATCCCAGTAAGATCTCAAAGAATATGGAGTGAGTACTTCATCACATACTGTACAATATCTGCAGGTCAGAAAAAAAAAACAACCCACACCAGAAAATGCTGATGCTTTGCAAGCACTGGCAGAAATATTTCTAAGCATAGTAACGAAAGAAGCTAAAGTAATGCAAACTGGAAAAGGTACAAACATATAATCTGATTCCTTGGCTCAGTGACATGCACTGGCGCCGTGTTGGAGACCTGTGACTGCTCAAGTTGCCCTGTAACCAGATAAAAAAAGTCTAAAAATTTCAGCAGCAGGTTGAAGAGGATAAAGTGAACTGCTGAGATCCTGGAAAGATCATGCTCACACACAAGCACGATCCATTTGTCAGCATTACTGGAGGGTAAGCAGAAGCATCAAGCAAAGCCTACAGCTAAGACCAGTAAAGCAGTGCAGCACATGGCCTTCTGAAGAGAAGCTGGTTTCAGTACCAGCAAAGGAAGGCACATGTAGCGTTCTTTGCTGTGTACTTCCTGGTAGTGTTGAACTCCTCTCCCAACTGCTGCAGAGGCTTTCTCCTCAGAGCCCCTCCTGCTTATGTTGGGGCAGCTGCCAGGCTCAGCACAGGCACTGGCATCATGTCTATTGCACAGAGCAGATGCTACATGGAGCAAGGTGAGCATGGTCAGTTTGAACTTAGGCTTTCTGACTGCAGTCTTTGGATGCACTGCTGGGACACATGCCAAAAAATAGGCAGAAACCAAGGAAGTTCAGCAGAGCAACAGCTTGCTGTCAGGGGCTATGCCAGCTGCCTGAAGGACTATGTGAGTCAGGGTGAGCCATGGGCCAGGTTCAGACAGCCAAAAAGAGTGGTGTGACAGGGTGAGGTTTCCCCCTCTTTAAATACACATCTGACAGCTGAGTAAATACTAAACTTGGTAGCATCTTTTGTCATTTAAAGGAGCTCTTGTATTTTCCTTCCATGCAGAGCTCATCACAAACCCCATGTGTCAGAGCAATGGTCCCACTTGCCTCTCACTGGGAATGCTGAGGCAGTGAGGGCAGGTAACCTGTAACCCTTCCAGTTATGTTTCTGGACAAGTTTGATAATAAATGCTCCCTTCCCAAGATTAGACTGAAGCTGCCAAAAGCAGAAACCAAGCCCTGTCTGTTGGTCACCCCATACTGACAGAAGCATGTCCTTCCTTCCTGCCTCCCTCCTTCCCTCCTCTTCTGTCTCTGTCTCTGCTTTAAATGCCTCACTAAAAGGGCAGCTGCTTAGCCAGGATTTTCACGGTGATGCCAGAGCATTACTGTGCTAATAAGGAAAATAACCAACTAAGCCTTGCTCCAACTTCTGCAAAATACCAAATTAAGAGGCAGAAAGAGATTCATGGTCTCTGTCTCCTGATATTGATTCAGCTCCTTAATCAAAGGCTGTGGCCAGAGCTGCAGACTGCTCTAATTTAGATGGGGTCTGCAGCCACTCTTTGTCCTTTAGATCAGACTGCCTTGCAGAGACTGGGACAAAACTCAAGCTCTAGGCACCTCTGTCTCTTGGGTTAACTTTATTATGCACATGGGCTCATGTGTTTAATATATTTAATTTAGTCTCAACTCAGTCAAGCCCCTAAGTTTTGGGGTGCTTGCATTCTTCTCTGTTAGCTACTGAATGTATTTTAAAAGTATGTGGAAAGTAGCAGTAACTACTAATCCCTTAGGGTATTCAATTTGCCTCGTTTGTCAAAGCAGAATAGGCATATCAACATACTGCTTGAGCTAAAGAATTTTTAGGAGAGTGTTGCAACCAGAGAAGCTCTGGTTTTCATGCTGTAATTTCTTTTGAGAACCTGGTGATATGAAGTAAGAACCAGTAAGCTTTGGACTAAACTGACTACCCAGTTTTTCTCACTGGTTAATGTTGCATTCTGTGATTATATAGTCTCATGTTCTTATTTCAATGAAAGTGGAGTATTTTTAGCACAAACCACAGCTTCTCTTTTCACCAGAGTGTTAGCTGTGGCTGGTCAACAGCACACCCTCAATTTGAGAAAGGGAAGGCCAGCTCCATGTGTGCTGCAAACCTGTTCTGCTCCAACAGGCTAGCTGGAGTAGTAATTTCACAATCAATCCATTCATAGAGAAAACACACTTCTTAATGCTGTCTCCTGCCCATTTTAGTCACTCTGCTCCCCTTAGCTTCTCAGCTTAGACTAACTGCCAAGTGAGAAGTGTGTTAGTGAGAGCCAATAAAACCTCTACCAAAAGCAATACCCTTCATGTCCCTGAAGTGAGCGAAACACTTGTGAGCAATGTTAGGGTGACAGATCTGGAACTGCAATCCACCTTCCTCCCACATGTGGCAGACATATGGCTGAAAGGGAGTGAAAAATTCTTCTCTAAAACAATGCTGATCTAACTCAGCTCTGAATTGCAAAGACCATGGTAGAAGTAAAAGGACAGCTTCTTTCTTGGGTTTGCTTCACATGCAGAAGATCAAAAAACTCATTTTCTACCATTTAGGATTGTGGTTATTTCAGCCAAACTGTGTAAGACATTTGTGTTGGCAAAAAAGAACAAAGTTTTTCTTCAACATTTTAAGAAGGCCATTGAGGTACTGGAACATGTTGAAAGAAGGGCAATAAGGCTGGTAAAGGATCTAGAGAGCTAGAAGTATAACAGACAGCACTAAGGAGCTGGGGCTATTTAGCCTGGAGAAAATGAGGCTGAGGGGAGAACCTGAAAGGATGTTTAATGAGGTGGGGTAGTCAGTCTCTTCTCCCAGGTAACAAGTGATAAGAGGAAATGGGCTGGAGTTGTGCCAGGGGAGGTTTACACTGGATATTAGGAAACAATTATTCACAGAAAGGGAGGTAAAGCACTGGATCAGACTGCCCAGGGAAGTGGTGGAGTCACCATCCCTGGAAATATTTAGAAGACATGTAGATGTAGACAAGCATTTAGTGCTGATCTTGCACTGGTGGGTTAATGGTTGGACTTAAAAGTTCTCTTCCAACCAGAACAATTCTATGATTCTAAGATTGGCAAGTATGTAGCCCTTTATTCTTGTGTAAGCAATAACATCTGTTACCATACCTAGATAATGATTTTCAGGGACTCACAGGAGTTAACAACCTGGGTAGAAGAAAAGCATTCCATGTCTTCTAGACTAATGGAATGGCATGGGCTATCTAGCAACTTCTAAATCCTGGCCTGAACCATGATTGTTAAATTTGCAGAACATGTTTAACAGAAATAATCAGCTAAGAAATAGAGTATGAATTCTGATGTATATTTTGAGGATAAACTCTAGCAATGTGTCATTTACTAATAATTAATAGCAAAGAGTTCATTGTCATTGTATCCAAAGACCTGTAATCTGATCAGTGCTCTTAAATGCTTAGCATTTTGATGCAGAAACATGCAACACCTTAGTCTTTGTTTGAAAAGATCAATACAAAAGATGAGATGAATAAGGAAAAGACAAGATAGCAAATAAAAATAACAACAACACAGATATACACATCCTTCCACAGCAGTAAGAGTGACCTAAGAAAAAAGGATTTCTCCAGGTAACAATTCTCAGATGAAACTGCCTTCACAGAGCTAAATCCCCATAGTCCTTCCAACAGACACACTAAGGCTGCCCAGTGGTGAATAAGGAATCAAACTTGAAGGACAGGTCTAAAAAATGACACCTACTTTAATCCACATAGTAAAAACCTGCAGCCTTGGCAGTCAGTCATCACCACGTTCGGAATGCTCTGCCTAGAACTTCACGTCGCAACTCGGAGCATAAGATCCATCTCCTGAAGCAGGAGCTCAGAGCCCTGTTTTCAGCTGGAAGCTAGCAGTGCAGCTGTGATGACATGTAGCTGAAATACGTTTTCCAAACTGGCAAAAAACAAAAAAACACTGTTAGTGAGCACATTCAATACAGCAGGATAGGAAAAACTAGGTCTCTATAACCAGTCACCCCCTTCTCACATTACAAACCCATGAAAATCTATTTTCCAAATGTAACTGCAGCCCTGGGTCCTTTGACTTTGATCAAGCCACAGCATGCAGTGGCCATAAGCCTGACCTCTGGGTCCTGCAGTGGGTGAAGTTTAAAGCAGTGCTAGAGGAAACNGTCCCATAATTCCTTTTATTTACAAAAAAAAAAAAAAAAAAATCTCTTACAGAACTTCTTCCCTGAAAATAGAAATCCCTTAGGGAGAAAGAGATCTTTTTCTTTTCTAGTGCAAAGGGAAGAAAACTCCAAGGTGAACTCTACCATGTGGGCTGAATGCTACATTAGGCAAACGTGCAGCTGGAGAGTGTATGCGTGAGCTGGCCCTCTTGGGGCTCCTCTGATGGGGTTATAGGAGTTAGAGTCACCTACCCAAAAGGCTCAGTTTGGTTAAAGTTATGCAGGGGGACAGTGGCTGTGCAAGAAACAGGAAACAGGATGTAAGTCTGCCTTTGTCCTGTCCGAGGCTAATGTTCTTTCAACTAAATCACTCTGCCCATTCTGCAAATAAACCCTGCATTTCTCTCTGCCTTGTATGTTCTCCTGTCTCTTCCCATTTAAAAAAATCAAATCAGATGATCCGGAGGATCATGAAGAAGAGAAGATAAATTAAAGTCCCTCAGAGAACAAGAAGTGTGTACACAGAGCATTTGTATGAGGGAGAGGAGCAAAGCAGTGTAGAATTTGTAAAATCGAGATTTCTACCGTGAATATTTTGAGTAATATCTCTAAAAGCATGGCAGTAGGATCTATTATTGGATTTTTTTTTTCTTTTGTTCCTCCCTTTTAATGTCTCATCCTCATAAACCTTTGACTTTTGCCCAATAAAAATCCTTTTGTGTCACTCCTTTGATTAAATTATTAAGGGAAATAAGTAAAACTCTTAAGCCCTTTTCTGTGAGCAAGTTTAGTGTCCTTCCTACTAACTGATTTATTAGTAAAACACAACTTCATATCTACCCTCGTAGTTTCCACCATACCAGTGAGACTTTTCCCTTGCCCTCCCTTCAGGGCATGAATTTTTCCAGTGTTTTGGTTGTGAGTTGTGCAAAAATGCCCCACTTAATGGCAGTATTCCTGAAGCAGGACTGCAAATGCCTACAATAATAGCAGCACTCCTATAGCACACAGATCTTTTTTACCTCAAACTACCAGCAGGGGCTGTCATCTGCCAATGATCTTCCTGGAAGAAAGAGGAGTTGAGAGAAACCTGACTGACTTTTAATCAGATAGCATATGGTGCAGAGAAGAAGAAAAAGGCCATATTGACATTTACCAAATTAAATGGTTAAGTGGGCTGGAACAGGCCTAATGCTGGTGGCAGACCTACAGCAACATCCCATCGGGCACTTCTGTTTGCAAAACATGTGCTGAAGTTTGGACGCTCCTTGTGTCACTGGTGCAAGCAAAAAAGAAAAGATAGCAGATGGCAGATTGGCAGTTTGAATGGACAAGCCTGGCTTGTCTTACTATTTTGCCATACCTAGATCAATATTTTATTCCCTTGTTCCCAGGCTGAAAGTGCCCTGGCTTGTTTGGTGTGTCATAAAAAAAGTTGCTGTACAGATTTCAGCTGTCGCCCTGCTAAGTGGCAGCAACGTGGCTCCAGGCAGCAGCAGGCACCGCCTTTGTTGGAGACTTCAGGACTTGGGAAAGGAGTTGTCAACAGCTGTACACTATTGTAAATCTTCTGTATCAGCACTTTCAAAAACCTTTCCAATTTCAACAGAAACACCAGCAGCAGCAAAGTAAAACAGTTTCTTTTTTCATCAGTTTGACATTTTGGAAGACAAGAGAGTATGCCAGCGACTGAGATGACTTTACTGCTTGATAGGACAGGGCAGCAATAGCTTGCTGGCAGAAGTTCCCTTGAGCTCTTCTATCCCACACTCTCTTCCTTACACTGAGTCTTTTGACACCAATATTTGACTTGATTCTAAGGAAGCAAAGTCTTTGATCCAGCCATGCTCTGGGTCAACTTGCATAATGCAAATTACCTCAGAGTGCACCTTTTCAGGGCCCCTGTGGATTGACCTTGCCTCAGTGTCACACACATGGCTTACATTTTGTCTTTATCTTCCTCTGGCAGCTTCACTATGCTCATCTTTCAAAGACCACAGACCACTTGGAGGGCCAATGACCTAGCTGAGTACTGGAAGACCATTTCTTGAAATTACTACTTGAGTTCATTAAGGCTTTGCAGTTTGAAGAGCAGCTGAAGGCTCTGTGAGAAGGTGCAGCAATTCACTCACAGAGGCTGTTGTGAGTTCAGACATTTGCCTTTCATTCCTCTGCCTGGGCCCAATGCACTCAAAGTCACAAGTGAAATTAGCCTGAAAATCTAAAGCCAGTCAGCAGCAGCAGGTAGATTATCTAACCAAACAAACTTAACCTATGAAACACCAATTTTCTCTGCATAGGAAAATTTCACAATCAAGATGTTCAAAGTGTTTTCAGGCATAACAACAGTTATTAGAGTAACAGTTTGCATACTGTACAGGTAAAACATAATACTATAATGAGTCAAGAAAAACTCATCCATGTGAATAATAGTTTTGCTACTAACCTGAAGAATCTCATATTATTTTTTATATGAGTTGACCTAAAACAGTAATAATGACGACTATCTTCAACAACAACAGCAGCCACCAACCTGGAAATACACTCTTGGGTAGAAAAAAACCATTTTGTTTGACTTACAGCATTATTAGTTTTGTAGTTATAATCTGTTTTACTGTTGTTGATAATTTCTCTTTTCGTTTTGAACAAATACATGCATTAAAAAACAAGAGCACTTTTTGTTTGTTTCATTTCATTTCATTTCATTTCGTTTCGTTTTGTTTTTTAAATAATAAAACTTTCAACTCTTCTATCCTCCCTCTGTGTTTCTGGCCAAAACTGTTCTCTAACAGATTCAAATGAGTTTTGGCTTCTACAAAATGGAATTTCCTGATAAATTTTGGATGAGACCCCAAGAAACTTTTCTCCCAAATCTGATCAAGATCTTCAGCTAATGCTTGCTCTTGGTAAAACAGCAGTGAGACAGCAAAGACCCAGGGGTTATAGCACAGAAACATTTGGGGATTTTGTAATATATATCTTTAAATCAAAGAGTAGTTGCATCTGTGTTTTTTCCATTCACTCATTTGCCTTTTGTGTTTGAGATTAATATTACCTTTGTTCATTTTGAGGGGGTGGGAGAGAATTTCTGACTCAGGATTCAAGCTCTTGGAGCATTAGCTGTAAATTAAAACAGATGCTTTGCTGAAGATAACCCAATCAAATCAATATGGAGCCAAAGGAGCCCCTCACATGATGAAAGCTTGCTTTTAAAGTACTGTAAAGCTGTTTTACTGTTCAGTCCATCAATTTCCTTTTCCTGCTTAGCCCTGATGAAGGAGAAGTTGAGGCCACTGACCCTCTGGCACAGCCAGAGTTCCCCATGAGACTAGAGATGCGACTGATACTGTGAAAGAAGACAGATCAGCAAAGTGTTTCCATGCTGTTTAGGATGAGGTTACAGTGTTTTTAGCTGTATTTCATATTGCTCTGTGTTGCAAACTATGGTCAGATTCTTGTGTGCAGGACTCAGCACCAACACACACACTGCCCAAGGGAGATCTGTGGTCACACACAGGTATCAGCTCCTCAGAGGTATCTGCTCCACACTTCTCTGAGCACTTGGAAAAAACACATGCTGCCTCACTGCAAAGCCTTTCTTTTGCCTTATACTGCTTTTTAGAAAGCAGTCTGTGTGCTGTGGTCACTTGGAAGACCAGCAACATCTTGGCAGCTTTGGGCCTCCCTCAGGCTGCAGAATAACAGGGATGTCTGGCCTTGGAGGCACGGGGTTGCAAATGTCATCAGGGAGAAAGTTTCAGGCAGAAGTGCCATCAGGGCTTGCTCTTTAATATTCAAGAGTGCCAGCACTTGGCCTTTTTCTCAAATACCCAGCTCTTGGAATCATGGGATTACAGGATAACTTTTAATGCATCTTTTCTTCTTAAAGTGCATTTCTGACCTCATGTTTGCAGAGAAATTCTTCAAGATACTAGTCCTGAAATTTCAGGAACAAGAAAACAACATAAATTCTGTATGGTTTTTAAACACATCAACTCACAGCTTTGAAGACAATTTCATAACTACAGGGATCGTGACACTATTGAAATGGCCAGAGTGAAAATAGCTCCATCTGTTTGAGTTTCCCTATTTATTTTTATCTCTTTCTGGTTTGACTTAATTATTTTTGCTATTCCCCTTCCTCTAACTAGCTAAGAATTTGTTTTACCCTGGGTTTAACTTGGCATTTACAAGCTAGATAACTTAGTACTAGACTTTGTAGGTTGTTTACTTTTGACTTTTTAAGGACATTTTTCAATACATTTGTGAGTAACCAATTAAAAAAGACCCACACCCACAAACTCTGCTGCTGCTGAAACACCTTATTTGTGCATATTCTGTAAACCCCTGCCTTTTGGAGTAATTCAATTCTTTGCAGATTGATAGCTTACACTTTCAAGTAGAGATCCTTAGTGCTGCTAGAATTCATTGCAATTTGAATTCATTGCTATGGTGAAATGGGATGTTCTAGGATCTCTTTAAAAATTTTACATTTTAAAAATGTACATTTCAGTTGAAACTTATTTATTTATTAAGTGTACAGAGCCACTGAGGCTTTTCTAAAAAAAAAAAGTAGTAATATTTCCTGCTTCTCACTTTACATTTTATTTCTTTTCCCTTCATGCTTCAGTTAGTCAAATTTACATCCAATTCTAAACAGTCTGTAAGTTTCTTTATAACTGCAGAAGTTATTTAACTCACAGCCTCAGCTAGCTTTCAGTGTGGTCTGTTCTGAAAGCTTAGTCCAAATATTATATACATAGCAACCCATACTGACAGCTGTCTCCTCACATTAGCTCTCCAGCTTGGCACCAAGTTGCATATCAATATATTTATAACCTAAGCCACCAGAAAAAAATATTTATGAAAGTTATAGTCTACAATATAAACATAAAATGATATGCCCAGACCTGTCATCTGCACAGAGCACACCTAACACTGAGCATTCTCTTTCTAGCTAAACTTTTAGAAGACCTCTGTATAAGAAAAGACAGGGATTAAACAAAAAATAAAATAAGGATTCGTGTTAGGAAGAAGGGTTGTCAAATGTCAGTGCAACTTATGAGAGAGCTTTCTGGACATGTGCACATGGGACAATCCTCCTGTACTTTAGTAAAGCTGGCCTGTACCTTCATCATTTCTCAGCATAGTAGAAAATAAAGGGAACACAACCTACAAGAACTTTACCTGGAATCTTGGCTGTTCTTTACTTGGTGAACCCTAGATTTTCGCTTTTTAAGTAAGACTAATAGGTTTTGATATTTCAAACATGTATGTTTCTTTGTTCCTAGGATACTGGAAAGAGCAACAGAATTGAAAGACAACTTTACAAAACTCTGAAAGCCAAGGAGTAGATCATCTGTTTTGCCTGAAGCTAAAGAATCTCTTTCCACAGCTAAAACAGAAAAGAGGAGATACTCTGAACATCTCAACAAATAAAGATGTAGACTGTTCTAAAGGATGTATGATGTGTATGGAAGGAAATGCAACAAAAGTGACCATGTTCAAGGTGGGAATGGGTAGATCTTCATAGAATTGTCAGATGACACAGTAATATGGGGTTGTTTTAGTATTATTCAAATTTTTGCACAAGCTATACTAATTACCACTTCATACGAGTGAGAATCATCTAGTGTTTATTCCTCAGTAAGCTATCATGCAGCTCCCAGAAATTCTCCTAGTAGAAGTGGATCACTGAGAAGAAACAGAAAGATGGAAATCACCTTGTAGATTTTTTCTGGTTAGATGTTCCCATTTATGTACCATTTTATGAAGGCAGTGACAACAAGGTGGATAAAGTTGAATATCACACGTCACCCAGAAAACATCCCAAACAGGACTTGGGAGAATGAAGAGGGTTAGACTTACACTATACTTTGACAATACTTTGGTTGCAGGTCACAGAGATCTCAGTGAGATCTCTGCTTCTGATTCATATAAATCTTCTTCCTTGTTTTAACATGGAGTGTGCACAGACTAGCATCCTTCAGATGAGAAAAACAAGATCTGGCTTGACCTCCAGTACAAAGAGTTATGTAGCCTTTGAATCAGTGTGACTCATGAAAATAAACTCCCCTGGCTCCCCATCTGCCATACATTAGCCCGCAGCAACTTGTCCTTGAATTGAACTAAGTACAGGTTTCCATCTGGCTGGTGACCAATTAGTCAGCTTGCATGGTGACCTTTTGCCTTGTGATTGCTTTTACATGAAGACTCCAAAATCTGTATTGTTCTGGGTAGGAAACATCTGAAACTACTTTCCAAAGAGTGCTTGGCATCTCCCCACTATTATACCATTGTGCAATTTCAAAATACATCATCTCACTCATTGTTCAATCTAACCATTTGATCTATACTCCTGCCTTCTTGCTGCACTCACTCCCCTGGAAACAAACAGATCTTCCATTCCTTTCAAGATTGAATTGAAACTGATGTCCCAATGAGTACTTCTGCTAGATTAAAATACAGACCAATCTACAATGCCCTGAGACTGCCTAAGAGACAGGCAGGAGAAATCTTATCAGTAAAATTTTTTTCTTAATTTTGGACATAAGATAGTAGACCAGAGTATATCAGTAAAACTGAACTTGGAACCCAGTCCTGGAGGTCATAGGGACAGCTTTCAGATGGCTTGAAGTTTCAAGCTAAAACAAATTTTATCAGCTGCTTTCATTGTAAATGTGTAGTAAAGCACACACAAATATTTGCAAGTGTTATTTTTCTTAAATGTGTGCTTTGCTTTTTCAGCCTTAATCCCTGATGAAACAAATAATGCAATGAACAGTTTCTATCAATGACTGCATTTGAAGACATCAAAATGGTTAAAGACTGACACTGAAAAAGAGCAAAGTTTTCTGAATAGAGTTTGTGGTGTAGTATTCACTAACATGCAGTAAACTTAAATGCAACTATAATCTCTTAACTGTTTTCCTTAGTTTTAGATGTTTTCTTATATTATGTTGCTGCCTTATACTTTCCATTTTTGTTAGTCTTTGTAAAATAATTTAAGAATACATCATCCTAAACTGGTAATCACTCTCTTTCAGAAAAAAAACAAGCAGATATCCTTTAAAATACCACCTATCAAACCAATACTATAATTTCTCACCTCTTACAGACTAGAAGTGGAAAAAAACCCAAACTCACATGATTGGTTAAAATACAGGTCAACTTCCTTTGTCATCACCAAGGATGGGTTAGATGGCCTTCTGTTTCCTTCTGAACTCCTCAGGGATGGTGCAGAAGCATAACCAAGTGATCTAACTAGAACATTTCTGGCAAAGGAGACATGACCTTTCAGCACATCTAGCTGGGCAAAGTGTTACTCTCTTAATTTGCCCGTTGAACATGTTTTACTGGGAAGTAGTTAGATGTGAGTCAAGCTGGAGTGCTCACACTGCTGAATGTACCTTTTCTAAGGTGAAGTTTACAGGCAGTGACATCCTGTAGCAGTATGCCAAGGGGTAATTTCAAGACTCACAACTTACACATGTTGTAGTGCAAGATGCTATGCAATGGCAGAGAACAGCCCACTCTCTCCAGTCAAGTCTGTGGGGGGATGTCTCAGGAGACATTACCAACATATGCTACACTGACTGATCAGGCTGGGGGGTATGTCTTTATCTTTTGGCTTGGGTTCAGCTCTTTTGTCTTAGTACAGCTTGTACTGGCAGCCTAAGTTGTCAGTGAGTCATCTTTAATGCTTGCAAAACCTTGTGCCCGAGGCTCACCTTCTTGAAGTACAAACAGTCTGTGGATTGGCTTAAACAGTTCTTTAAATTCCCATTGGTGTCCTGGCACCTTGAATCATATGAAGACGTTTCTCTCTTGTGTGCTTAAGAGGAAGAACAGTGGTCTAGCACCTGTTCTGCTCTTTTGTGTCATAGAATTGCTTCAGCATGACAGGTTCTAATATCTCTACATCTTTTGTTAAGATACAACTGTGATGGATCTGTCTGTCCACCTTTACCAATGAAGACTATTCACTGAGAGTGTGACTGAAGCTACAGCTACCTGGAATTCTATGTTCAAAGCCTAATGAAACCCTGGCACTCATTATCCTCCTTGCTGGGCACTCAAGCAGATGCTCACTCCCTCTGCTCTCCTCTTGGCAGCTATTAACAACTCTCTATATACCCTTTATCTGACTGGGCTTCTAGCAAGTGTGTGTATTTGGACTGAAGTTCAAACCAGACACCACAGAACTCTGTGGGCTTCCATCAGTGCTAAAAAGGGTTGAGACAGCAGCAGTGTCATAAGCTGTGTCACACATATGCAGGGCAAAAACTGTGGTGATGAATTGAGAGGGAAGGATAGGAACCATGCCAGAACAAAGTGGCAATGGGGAGAACCAGAGATGGAAAGAAGAAATGTAGTGAGATCCTATGCTGAGAAAAACCAGAAATGAAAATATTGATGGGAAGTGAACAAGAAGAGTTGAGGGCTTAACGAGGGAACAGAATAGGATGATGGGACTCAAAAGAAAAGCCAAGAGTTACTCAAGATAATGACAACCTGCATGAAACTTGCAGGAGGGTTCCTCTCTGCTAAGCAATTATATTCATCTCAGGCTCCTCTGGTTGGCTCAGAATGCCTCTGTCTTCCCAAAGGTCCTTGCCCAGTCTTCTTAGAAGGCTTGCTGTAATTTCTGCCTCCCCACATCTGCTCTTTCTGCCCCCCAGGGAATTCTGTCAACCATTCTGAGTCTCCATCTGATGATGTTCATTTGTGCTGAAACACTGTTCAGCAAAACCAGTATTTATGGCTGTGCACACAATATAGGTAAACATACAAATCAGAGAATTAAAGAAGCTGCAGAAAATGCCTGATCAGCAGCTGCAGAAAGCTCAGTGGCCACATAGCAACAAAGGAGCAGTCTGCATTTTTCCCAAGGGCCATGGAAAACACACTGTTCCCAGGAAGCTTTGGAAGGGATGGCTGTTGCTTTGTGCAAAGGCAACACACCACCCTTTGCACAACATTGTAAGTAAATCAACCCTTTTTTGCTTTGCTGGAAGCTGACATTCAACAAAACCAGATATCTGTAGGAGATGTCTTCAGAGGTTGCAAGTGACCAAGGGTCACTGCATTAGCACATTTTAATTAGACTTGTTTTCTGGAGGAAGTGCTATGCTGTCAGGCATCCAGGTTTCAAAGTCTCAACATCAAAGCAAAAAAACTTGCATTACCAGTATGACAAATAAATATCACTGAAGCATTCCCTAACAATAATGGAAGGGCTGATAGCTGAGAAAGATTGAGTCAAATTCACTTAGCTCAGAAGGCCTCAAGAAATTGGTGTAATTTGTTAGCTCATAGCTACATGAATGGAAAACTAAATGTAATGCTTGATAGCAAGAGTTCCTGCCACACAGAAAACAATGGAAATAAAAAAAAAAGAATTGCTGGAGCCAGGAGATATGAGTAAAGATTGGAGTTTTAGTTATATCAAAGAGTATAGTCTGAAAGGAAGAAAAAGTAAATAAGGATGTAGAAAATGTCCTGATACACCAAACAGTTTCTATTGAATTCCGAAAGAAATGGGAGTTGGCATAGTCCATTATCTAGAAATAAACCAAATTTTTAGTTCAAATGCAGCCATTTTTCACAAGGTCAAAAAGACTCAAATCTACTAAGAACAAAATATGAACAAAAAATAGGCTAGCTAAAATTGCATTCTGAATTTATTCATCATTCATTTGATCACAGATGGCATATACTTCAGCAAGGATCTGATTGCGGGATAAATGGTTGGTTACTGGTGAAGCAGCAGAAGATGCAGGGTACAAAGAAAGCACACTTTACATTATTACTGGAAGCTGAGATTTTATCAATGTGCAAAGGGTACCTGGAGCCAGTCTAGTGTTAGCAACTTCCAAGAAAAACTTTAAAAGCTGCAGGTCCTGTCAGAATTATTAGTGAGAGCTGAACGATTGACTTCAATATACCCTGAGAAAGGATGGGTCTGATGGCACACTTCATCTGAAGTGTGGAACTGGTCTCATGTATACCTCTTGTCCTTATTTATCCCATCAACCTTTTGGCTTGAATGGAAATTCAGTCCAAAAATCTTGACCCAAATGCCTCCTGGAACACATTGGACAACAGAATATTAATTTCAACTTCATTCATGCAGCAATAAGCCCCTTAACAGGCAGCATTTTGCAGTCCAAGAGGAGCTGTGTTTCAGCACGGCATGACATCATGCTTGGAGAGGCAGGTCAAGTTCTACAAGGCGTTTAGCAATAAAGTATTTGAGGATGAAAGATGTCATATGATTTTTTTGGTTGAGAGGCAGAAGCTCAGTGTTCAGTCCAACCTAACCATTCTGTGCTCTGCTGCTTCTTTCAACATACATTCTGCTCATTGACCACCATGTGAGTGAGAGAAAACAAAAATTGGGTAAGACCAAATCAATAAATTGAATTTCTCCCTGTAATAGGATTTTTTTTTTCCAAGATAAATGAAGTGAGGCAGAAATGGGGAGATGCTGATTTTAGCCAATCAGTAGACCTGACCTCACCTATATTTCTAACCTAGCTGTTGTTTTTAGAGGTACACTGTCAGATGTGAACACAGCTTCACTGTGCCTGGAGGGGGAATGAGGCTAGCAGGACAGCAGGCCTCTGATGTAATGCCCTCCTAGTCCCTGCATAGAAATCTATGTCAGACATATGCAGCTGTTACTATATCTAATTCTGATAGTGAATTTTTCTGTGGCCTTGTCTAATCGTGCATTAAAGCTTCTATTGTTGATACCCTGAGCAACTATGGCAGCAGAGAGCTCAGGACCCACCTGGAAAACAGGACAGGTATTTGGGCACCTGGGCTTTGTATCAGCCCACATGTCTGCTGCTTAATGGACATGAAAGATGAACATTAAACCCAGAACTACAGAGCAGATGCAGCCTATGAAAGCAAAAGGATGACCACTGGAATTAATGGTGGGAGTAATTCCTGGGCACTCAAAAGGTGTACATATTGTAAGGACAGCTTTGGCTTTGCATACTTGTGCTCTTTTGAGCTGTAGAGTATGATTTCTTTGGTGTTAATGACATCCTCAGTCCCATAATAGCAAATATTAGCTATTTTGACACATTATAATAGCTAAAATTCCCTTGACTAATGTCTTGTGCCTTCTGAACCATGTTCACATGGAGTTACAAGTTAAAAAAGAAAAAAAAAAAAAAAACAAGCCAAAAGAACAAAAAAGAGCAATTGTGGTTAAACAAATGGTCTCTGTGGAGGTATAATCAAGGAATCACATCAGAACTCTGCACCTTTCCACTCTATCTTTCTATATGACACTAAAGTGTCATGTTATTCCTGAGGCCCATAGCGGAAATAGGTCATATTATTATCAGGTTGCACTCCTAGTTGAAAGGAAGAGTATAAAAGGCTTCCACAACAGAAAGATATGGTCAAATCTTTTGGGTTCCTTCCAGAAGATCAGTCTCCTTAAATAAAGATGATAGCTGTGATCACAGAGAATGCAGGACAGATGGGGATGGCAGTGCATTGTCTTCTGGCTGCTGCCCACTGCTTTGCTCCTGTGAGTGGGGTGGAAAGGGGAAAGATGAAGAGAGCTATCTTTGATTTTATGCTCTCTCATCAATGGAGGAAACCCAGCTGTGAATCCACAGGCAGCACAAAACACAGCAGACCACAGAACTTGGTCCTTATGTGAGTATTTAAAATTATGCATGTTGTTGCCATATGAAACAATATCCTGAGGTGGAGAAGCGGAGGAAAGGATTTTAAGGCATACTGTGAACACTAAACAAAAGTAGGCTTTCAGCCTGAATAAAAAGGGTATAATCTGATGTTCTAGATTCTCAGTCAACCCTTGTAATAAAGAATTGTATTTCTCACCCCCCTGAATTGAAAGCAATATTTAGTTCTGTGGTACTTTTTTACAATAATGATACAGTGAAGGAGCTTTAAATGAATGGTCTGAAGAGCAAACCAAAACACAGTCAAAAAAAAGAAGCCTGAGATCTACTTTAGCTGTAAAGAAGCATTTCTAGTAAATCACATCTCACTACTGATTAAAGTTCCACCATCTGGAGTTTGCTGAAGTGGCATCTGGCATTCCAACAATTTTAGGAAATAGGATGGAACTATAATAATAAAAACGAACATCCTGGTTTTAAACAGGCAGTTTCTCCAGCTGATCTGGAAATGTCTTATGAGGAGAGGCTGAGGGAGCTGGGGCTGTACATCTTGGAGAAGAGAAGACTCAGGGGAGACCTTATCACTCTCTACAACTACCTCAAAGGAAGATGTAGTCAGGTGGGGATTGGGCTCTTCTCCCAAGCAGCTAGTGACAGGATGAGAGGGCATGGCCTGAAGCTGCACCAGGTGAGGTTTAAGTTGGATCTTAGGAAGCACTTCCTCATGGAAAAGGTGATCAGACACTGGAATGGACTGCCCATGGAGCTGGTGGAATCACCATCCCTGGAGGAGTTTAAGGAAAGACTGGATGTGGTGCTTAATGACACGGTCTAGAGAGACCTTATTGTGGCCCTTCAGTACTTAAAAGGGCCTGTCTGAAAGATGGGCACAGACTTTTTAGCAGGGCCTGTTGTGATAAGACAAGGGGTGATGCTTTTAAACAGAAAGAGGGAGATTTAGACCAGAGAAAAAGACGACATTTTTTACACTGAGGGTTGTGAGACCCTTGTCCATGTTGCCCAGAGAGGTAGCAGATGCCCCATCCCTGGAACTACTCCAGGGGAAGTTGGTCGGGGCTCTGAGCAACCTGCTCTAGTTGCAGATGTCCCTGCTCCCTGCAGGGGCTTGGACTAGACAACCTTTAAAGGTCCCTTCCAACCCAAACCATTCTATGACTCTGTGTGATCTGTTTAAGATATATGCTCCAGTTCAAGCAGAAGGCTTGGCACACAAGCAGCAATGCTTGATGAAATTCTATGGCTTATGTTGCAATAGAGGTCCCCTGGCTGAACATAATTCTTCCTTCTGGCTTTCAAATTGTGGCTTAAAAGCCTCACCTAACTGAAATGTTTTAAGTAGATAATCATCCGGGGAACCCTCTATTGTCCAAGACCACAGGCACCTCCACAGAGCATGACTGCACCCCATTAAGCCATGAATTATATTTGAAAGTGCCTACTTGCTGTTCTCTATTGAATAGAGTGACTCCTACATTATTTACAATTAAGCAGAATGCATTTTGGTCTGTGATATGCATACTGTATCAAAGGCTTAAACCCAATTAAGCACCATGCAATCTATTGTGTCAGGATCTTTTCTACCTCTCTGCTATCTCTGATCAATAGGATGGACTGCTGACTAATTAGGCTGGGATCAAAAAGATTCTGGATACTACACCTTCAAAAAGATGTAGGTACCTGCTGTTCCCAGGTGCATATCATCCTGCCTGACAGGATTTTAGGGCATTTGAAGGTGGTCTTCCACACATTTCCAAGATCTTGTCTGTCTTGGCAATGTTAACTAACTCAGAAGCTGCTTCTGGCCAATGCAGCACAGAAGGATCCACAAAGTAGATTTTTACCCACTTGTTGAGGTTAGGGATGCTCTGAATATGACTAACTGCAGTCATTCAAAAAAAAACCCAACATGACCATCACATACATTTTATAGCACAGTGATAAAAGGGGAGAAATATGAGTAGTTCTGCCTCTTCTTTCTTTTAAACAATAGATTACTGTCTAAAGCCACCACAAAAAAAACATGGGACTACTCTAGGTGGCTGATTCTATTTTCTGGAATAGGATGCAGCCAAGTAAGACAGACTTAAGTTAATTAAGTGCAGATAGTCTATTTATATTCAGAGGTGACTATTTTTTTTAATTTGGATTTATGTCATTACAAGAGGAGATGCCTGCTCCTGATATTGCAATACCTGACAAATAATCATGCATCAAAAATATATTTTATGAAGTTATCCTCTTTCCACAATCCTGTTCTTCAGAAGTCCTTCCAAAAAAAAGGGCCCTATAAAATACCTGCTCTTTATTGAAAAAAATTCTTTCAGAATTAATTATTTCTGTGTTCCCTAAGCTCCCTATGCTAATACAGTTTTACAATGGCACAGCAGTGATCCATGAATTAAATTGATAGTGATCAAAGCAGTACCAGTTCTACTGTCCAAAATGTATCTTTTTGATTGATGATGCCAATTGTGAATATACAATTATCTATTTAGAAGCAAACTTCCAGTGTTTCATAAAGACATGCATTTTCTCCACAATAATGTGAATAAATTATTCTCTAGCTCAATAAATACAAACGCTTTGAGAAAATCTCACCATCAACTGGACTGAACTTCAGTGATGGCTGGTGCCTTCAAACGTCACCTTATGTCCTGTTTTGAGTTAGAACAGAACTAATTCTGTTCAGGGATTTTAGTTTTCAGGGATTTTACTCTCCATCTCAGTCTCTTCTAATGAACTGAACTGCACTTTCTGAAGTTTATGGCATCTTTTTTCAGACAGTGGCTGCTTCCAGCAGTGATAACGCTTGATGTTTAGAGTTACTACCCAGGATTGGTGTGTACAGAAAGGCTTTTGCTTACACTTCCTCCTGTGCAGAACAAGGTCACTGCTAAGTCTTGTACCATGTTGGGAATGCAGAAAGTAAAAGGCCGCACCTGTAGGGAGAAGTGGCCAGGACATGTGACCCTAAAGTGACCAGTGAGATATTCCATCTCATATACATCCTAGTCACTATAAAGCTGAGTGAGTCAGTCAATCTCTCTCTTCTATAGCTTTAACCTTTCCTACTTCACTTTCCCCAATGTATGCACTCTACTCTTTTCATTGTGAAGTAGCTTACATTTCACAACTCTGTTTGTCCTGAAGGATGCAAAAGTGCTCTGCAAACTTCAGCTGGTTAGCACTCCATGAGCAGGCAGCAACACAGCCACCCTGATTTCACCACCTTGGGTTAAAACTTACACTACCATTTAAGAATATATAAACTTCAGGGCTCCCTTTTAAAGTTGTGGTCAGCAGCTTGTGTGAAGGATTCTTCCTGTGCTTTGGATATCTATAGCTGAGCTTACGCCGATGTAATTACCCAAAGCAGATGCAATTGCCCAAGCTGGAATTTTGCCAGGCCACAAGGATCAACACATTTGAGAACTGTGCCATGAAGTCATTCATGAAAAGTAGTTGGAAACTCATATTTTAAAAGTGTCACCCTAAAGGTAAAAGAAACAGAACTGCTGGTAACCATGGCACTTCCTTGGAGATTTTCCAGCACTAACCATGCCCTGGTCTCACTTGTGATGGGATCTCTCCCTCATGGCTGGGAGTGTAGACATACGCCGTGCTACAACCTTCTGGCTTCCTTCTGCGAGTGATTTCCTCACACGAGAAGGAAACAGTCTCAACTCTTCATATTTTTTTAATGAAATGTTTTCCTCTACATCCTATTCTATTGCAAGCTTCCAGAAATAAAAAGCATGTTTAGATTTCTCCAGTTTCATTTTTCTGTATTTTGTGTTTCTTTTCTTCTGATCTTTTTGCTTTCATCTGCTGACTTTATTACACTAATTTAGCTGCCACAGATGTTTTTCCCCCCTTTTCTTTTAATGAATACAGCAGTGAAATGACTGCTTCTGGCCTTCTGCCCACAGCCACTACTTTTCAGTGTCTCCTTTTCTTTTAAGTGACATTATGCAATGATTCTTACAAACACTATGGCATGCTGACAGATCTTTGTCAGCAAACTGCGTTCCCACTCAGCACTGAAAGCGGGTGGTATCCCTGGCCATCTCATCAGCTAAGGCAAATTGTCACATCTTCATTGATTTTCCTGAAATCAGCAGAGCTTCAACAGCTTAATTCAGCTGGATAAGTGGACTGCTGAATTCCCAAAGTATACCCCCAGACTAAGATTGGGTTTTTTGACAACTTCAGCAACTGCAGCAAAACCATATGCTCACCACCCTTTAGAAATTCCCCATGGGGATTCTCCATACTGGACTCTGGTCAGCATCAGCCAGAGTCATGTTCTTTTCTTTCAGGCTTAGTGAATTAATGGCAGCTAAATTGCCTTGCTGCAACGTGTCAGTGTGACTCAGCAGCATGTCCCTGCTACATTTTATACATCTCTCCTGCATGGTAAAGTTTTTGAAGAGATGATTGTGATAAACACTTCCAGTGTCTTGCAGTCACAGACAGGACTCTGATGCAGACATCTGCCAGGTCCTATAGCTCAATTTTCCTCATCTTTGCAGCATGGCAGAGGACCCCCTTAATAGGGGACACTCGATAGCAGCAGCTGGTGAGCACCTGCCCCTGGGCTTTGAGAACTGGAAAGTACAATAGGAGAGGATGTGGGAAGAGTTCTGTGGTGCTACTCCTGCTCAACACTACAAGGTTTTGACAGAGAAATGCAAGCACCAAAATTTCTAAATATCTTCCTTATTTCTCTAAACCCAGAAAGATGGCCAAAGATGGTCAAAACTAAAGGGAAAAAGAAGAGAGATGTTTGGCAAATGTTTTCTTCGTAAACTGTTTTAGAGGATCTTCTACTCAATTTGGCAGCTATTTCCTAGGAGATCAGATAGTACTCTGTGCACCCTGCCTAACTTAAACAGCAGGCCAAAATCACAGCTATATGATATCTCTATTAGCTGTTAATTCAAAGGATTTCTTTTTCATGTAGGTTTCCTTCAGCTGTAAATGCATATGCATGTTCAAATAGAAAGCTTCCTGACCCTTACAATTCTGAGGGACTAAAATGTGAGCTGCTGGGTTTAGTTTAATCTTTAACCTTGGGAGAAGCTGGGCCAATGAGTGCAGAATCATGTATTTTCCATAGGTACAGCCCTTCTAAATAGTATAATCTAGATATTATATATAACACCTCTTCCTTGTGGATTTCCAGGTGTTTACCAGATTTTTACAGGTAGCAATATCAAAAATCCAGATGGTGTTTTCTCTGAGATCATGTCAGTGATTACAGAGATATTTCCAGACTCCCATTCCAATTGCTACAAAAAACCCCAACCAAACAACCAACCCATAGCTGAAAATCACTAGCAAAATCCTACATCTTTTCTTTCCACTATTACATTTTCCCCATAATGCAGTGGTTTGCTCTTGTTCCTTTTCTACATACGGCCCTCAAGTCTTTTCCAAAGTAGTATGCTTCTTGGCAAATTCCAAGTAGTTATTGTTGTTTTTAACAAACATATTACTACATATTTGGCGACTACAAGCTAGAGTAGATTTAGTTTTATACTGCTTTCATTAACAGCTTTCAGATAAGGGCTATAGCCCAGTTCTATTTCTTGGTTTGTAAGACCAGTGTCAGAGTTCATTTACAATCCTTTCTAGTGCTGTTCACCCACGGTCTACTCTACTGCCCAAGCTGCTATTGACTTCAGTGCACAACATCTACATATCCAAGAAATGCTTGGAATCAATAATGGGATAGTACAAGGTTTGTTTGTGGAAATGTTGTTAAAAATATACTCACTTCTAGGAAACTGCAGCTGAGACAAAAGGATGTTGAAGGAAAAGACCAACCCCATAAATGTCCATCAAAGCCCTTCTATTCAAATAACGGTGGTTCCATTTCTGTTTAGTTCACCTGAGATGGAAAGTCACAAAGAAGAAAGGATATGAATCATTCTTTGTAGATGCAAATAACAGGAAAAAGAAAGTAAAATGTGCTCAAAAATCAAACTAGAAATGTCAAAGCACTTAAGCTTTGGAAAATTAACCTAAAAGCCTTGGCTGGACAGAATGAATGATAGGTCTGATTGTGAAGGCATCACTCAAGGCATTTATCCAGCAAGAATCTCATACAGGAAATCCTGCTGCAGGAAACTCCTTGGAAATCACTACTCTATTGGGTTATCCTTTTCTTACCAATAGCATGTTTCTGAGCTATCCACTAGGATTTCCACTGGGATGAAATATGTCTTATTCAGTGTACTTCCTATGAACCACTCATAGCTCCTTCCTCACTATTGCAATTACAAGGCAGGTATTGGGATATTTGAATTAGAACAGAACTCATTCCAGTCAGTGATTTTCCTGTTCAGCTCAGTCTCTTCTAAATAACTGCACTGTCTGACATTAGCAGCCTGTTTTCCCAGGCAGTGTCTGCTTCTAAACCCTGTTACAGGTCTAGTGGATGGCCCTGACCCTAAACTTTGACATCCTTACTGATATCCCATGTTTTATGAGAAGCAGTAATCCAGAAGCAGTAGGGTGCCTATTGCTCTTGTCTGCTGAAAAGCCTGATCTGGAATCAGAAAAGTATATTATGAACGAAATGGACTGTGCTGAAGTTTGGGTATATTGCTTGATCTATTCTTTCATAAGGAAACACATTGAAGATGATTTTCTCTTTTGCCTAAGGAACTTAAGCAAGTTATTAGTGGACTGTTATTTCCATTTTATTGCCTGTCTGTGTTTTTCACTAATGAGGTTTCCAACAGCACCTTAATTCACCTTTTTGCTTTTTTGCTTCAGCATCTTCATTAAAGCAAACTATTTTTTGTTTGTTCTAAAGCTCACTCAATACAGACTATGGCATTAATTATTTTTCTCCCAGTCAGATAATGACTGTAACCTAACATTTATGCTTGCCCCCGTCCTCATCAAGGTTGATAAATGTTCCTTGGTACTAAGTATTGGTGAAAGCTGAAAAGTCTTTCATTAGATCTTTAATCTATGGCAATAATTTATGTATTAAAACAGAAACCTCACAATAAACCAAGGATTTTCTAGCCCGGGGCTTTCAATACTCTAGGATGAGCATGGATGGTAAACTGTACATTTCCCAGGAGCTCAGGAGGGAAACCAGTGTGATACAAGGATAATTAAATTATTTTCAAGCTTCTCAAGTGCTTTGGGAACCTTTCCATGTCACTAAATGTGCCCCACACATTAGCTTGTTTGTACTTTCTTCAAATGAGTTAAAGTTGCAAAACTTAGAGCTATCACATGATCCAGCTTAGAATGGAATGGTCTACACCTACAGTCTTGTTAAAAAGCAACACAGAGGTTCGTTTGAAAAGGTCCTATTGACACCTATATAGCTTGGCCCAATTTTGTAAAATGTTATAAAGATTTGCCTGGAGAATTCACGTGTGATTAATGTCTCAGCTGTGCACCACTGGCCTTCTGTTGATAGTAGCTGGGGAACATTTTCCATTTATTTTGGGTACTAACAAATCCTACTTTTAGGGAACACCATATTTGCAATTCAGTTGCAAGGACTTGTATCATGGAACACTGTGAATCCAGTGATACAGTGTGAACTCATTCATTTCCTTATTCTGTCCTTACAGATAACATAAACATATTTCACTTTTGTCTGTGAGTGCTTTTGTTTCTAATCTGTCTGTTATATTCAAAGACTTATTACTACAATTATACAGTCAATCCAAACTACATTGCCATTAGTGATTTGGTGCTTCACTTCATTCTTACACAAATCAATGGTTTCTAAACCAATTCCTCTTCAACCATTTGTAATAGATTTCATGGGCTTCATGAGGTCCTGCTTATTTGAGTTTTCAAAGGAAAAATACAAGGCAACATAAAATAGTGAAGGACATATTATAAAGAACAATTTTATATGAATACAAAGGGGTAGGAATAGGTAAGCTCATTAGTTTTTTCTTTTGCAATTTACATATGCCATCTCCTTCTCAGTATGCTCAGTGCTTTTGTTTTTCTTACGCATTGAAGCAGAAAACCTTTTGCTTTATTTCACATGTATCTGTGCACCTTATGTATCACCTGATAGTCCTGGATTTGAATAAATCTCAGGTTTCAAAGGATGTCTTGAACAAAGGCACTGTATTCTGTGTAGTAACAGATAGTGTTCTAGAAATTCTTGTAGTTTAATTATAAGTATTCTTCCACCAAGAAACTCTTATGTTTATTGAGAAATTCATTTAGTTTCTCTTAATTTTCCTCCTGCCTGGTCAAGTCTTGAACTGGATTTGCCAAAAAACTGTATAGCCTGGATTTTAGTTAAACCTCCAGTCCATCAAATTTGCAGTTTTATTTGGTTCTGCACAGCATTAATGACTATACATGCTTGCAGAAAGTATTTGTTAAACCTCCAGTATTACCAAACCACCAATTTTAAATGTTTCTTTCAAAAGTAGAGCAGCTTAATTGCACAGAGTGACTCCTGGTCTGCCCTTGTGTCAGTAGCAGCCCTGGGTAAATGAATGATACATAGAAAGGCAGAATTTAAGTGAATGTCATTTGATTATTAAGGATGATTACAAGTTCATGATGACACAAGTCCACCTTGTTTAATATCTATAGTTCTTGAACTTTTAAAAATCTAGGGTCCAATAGAGGAAAACCAGAAAAGTTAAGGAATCTGGTAGAACCAATTTGTCACTGAGGAAGTCTGATGGGGCCAGGTCATAAGCACCTCAGGATTTGGAGTATCTGTTGTTTTCCTTATACCTTCATGCATGAGGAATGTAATTGATGATGCTGAGCCACTCATGGTGGTTTTAGGAAAGGATTGGAAAGACAACAAATTTTCAGAGGCCTTTTGTCTTCTTGCTTTTTACTACCTGCAGAAATAAGAACCACCTTCCAAATGGGGGGTTTACTATTCCAATATTCTCTTATCAGGGAAGTCTAATGTCTCAGAAGAGAAATTGGAAGTTTTTCTTCCTTTTTGAAGGAATCTCTATCACTTCTGGGAGGTATTCAACTCTGCCTTTACTTTGCACTCTCTGTATATTTCAGTGTATAATACAAGGCTTTCTTCTTAGTGTTTTTATTTTTAATTTTATTGTCTTTTTACCAATAAACTGTGCTTTCCTTATAGCAACAGTAAAAATAATTCCATTGAAGTAAAAGAATAATACAGACTGAGAACAACCAAAAAAGGGCATCTAGATGAGCAGTGTTAAAAATCAGACATATATATTAATATTTTGACAACAGAAAAAGAACAGAGAATGAGATAAGACTTCTTAGAAAAAAGTCCTTAAAATCAGAAGTTATCTAATTGCTTATTTTACCTAGAGGTAGAACAATCTATTTCTAGCTATCACATAGTAATGAGAAGTCATTATCTTGAACTCTTCTTTAATTAACATCAATTCTGATTAGTCAGAATATATTAGGCTTTTTGTCTGTTACCATAGTAGTAGAATCTTCAGTAAAAGAGGTATTCCATCAGACATTATCATTTGCACACCACTTCCATGTAATTATTATTTTACCATGTTTCATGGATTTTTTTTTTTCTCCATTTTTGAAGGGTAAAATCTATTATTGGTCAAGCCTTTCTTCCCAAGAGCAGATCCTGGCATGCCAAGTTTTTCATGTTGTAGGTGAGAATAATGACCTCATAACCATTAAAAAATGTTAATGGGTTTTAATCAAACGGATGCCAAAAGTCAAATGTTCAGAATACCTGCAGTAGTCTTGTACTACACTGAACTTTAGGGTCTAACTTTTTATACTGCAACTTCAGATTACAAGAACTACATTTAAAAAAGAAAGCTGTTTAAACAGTATAAGCTATTGACTGTTGAGAGAAAACAATGGTTTGCTTCCACAACTCTTAACACTAGGGTGTATTTGGATGTACCTGGGATCAGGGGTGGAGTGCAGTGTAAGGTCTAGGTGAGTTACCTGTAGGAGCAGTGTAGGAAAGAAAAGCCATAGGAACCATTCTTCATTTTGTTTGACTTTTTGCCTGCTGGCATATCTATCCATATTTTTTTTTTTTTTGTTGTTGATTCTTACCCTTGTGGTTATTAATAGTGCTATGGGGGTTGGTTTGGTTTTTTGGTGTTTGCTTTTTTGTGTTTGTTTTTGTTTGTAGAAAATTGCAACTTCCAAATAGTTTCCTGAAGCACAGCCTGTCCAGTGGCATTGTGGCACTTTTGTTTATGTTGAAACTAGCTGGTTTTTAACCTGCTCATCCTTAGGACAGAATAAAGGGACAAAGTTTATCCTAACATCTCCCTAACTAATGGCCAAGCAGGAGGACCACTTAGCTCTCCTATGAACAGAACAGTCTTGAGTTAGTTAGTATGGGCTGACAGTAATTCAGCAAAGGTCAAGATGCATATTTCAGTTACACTCTTCAAGGGTTATCTCCCAGGAGATCATGTAGGCAAAATACTGACACTGGCTTTCTGCCACTCAAGGATCCCTTCATGTAATGATAAGGCAAGGGCCCATTCATGTAGCCCTCTGACAGGAGCACTGTCTACAGGTCAGTTTTATCACTCCATGAGCAGGTGTGGAAGGGAGTTACATTTCCATAAATATAAGTACCCTGGCAAAAAAAATGTCAATCCTTCACTTCAGGTTACAGACACAGATTAAGGGCACTTCACAACTACACCCATTAGCTACATGCACACTGGTTTTGCAAGAAAAAACCCTCAAGAATGTTCCCAGCTATCACAGGGCTGACATTTCAGCTTTATTACACTTCAAGCAGGGAATAAGGGATTCAGTCAAAGAGGAATTACAAAACTAAAACATCTTGCAGCACTTTGAAAATTGAGATGGACACAAGTCTCCAGTGAGCTTAATGAAGTATCACAGTAAAAAGTGATTTAGCTTCCTAAAAACAGTGCTTTTGTTTTCTATTTAAAGTAGGAAATCAAAGGCATGACTTTAAATATTTTATTCTGTAAGGCAGCCAAAAAAGGGTTGGCTTTCAAGCCTGAACAGTGAATATGGAGATAAAGTGGTGCTTTTGAGAGCCTTTCATATGACTTTCTCCTTAGTTGAAACACTTGAAATATGGAAGAATAGTGTTGCCACACTCTTTCAGGAGGAAAACAAAAGGCTATAATGTGACTTCAGTGTTCTGTGATGTCTTTTTGGGAACAGCGTTAGACAAAATTTCAGTTTAACTGGAGGATTAAAGAATGGCACGTGGTCAGAAAGAATAGTTTGCTTCCTTCATTTTCTGTATGTAAATATGTGAGCAGTCCTGCTTTAGCAATTAAATAATACCCATCTGCTTTTTTGAACTTGGAATGATAACTCTTAGCAAAGCAATTACAAACGTTCCAACCCATATAACTGTAACCCAACCTGAAGTAGGAAAAACTAGAATTTAACTTGTCCTCATTCTGCATTAGGGAGCCCAGCATTTAGGCAGTTCTGGTTTCCAACAAATCCAAAAAGCCCCCTTCTCTGATCTCTCCATTTACCTTCACCCTACTTTCAATTAACACCTCGTTAAAATGCACTCATGCTGAGCCCTTGCCTGGGGACCATAGCTTTTAGCACCTTAGTTTACTTGCATTATTTCCTACACTTGTATTTAAATTGTAAACTCAGCGACAGAAAGTCCTGCCTGAGATATCATCAGACAATGGAAATATTGACAGAAGTGTGTTTGCCGTTTGCCATTTGTGCCCTCATTATTTGTGTTTGGGTTTCCAGTGAGATGTGGATATTAAATCAGAGGCAGAGCAGGACAACAAAAGAGATCCTAGTCTGTCATCTTACATGGCTGCTTCAAGGCTCTTTCCATATATTAACACCCACAATACCTGAGACCTTTTTTTCAACTCTGAGGAACAACAACTACCAGAAAAAGAAAAAAAATCCCCCAAATTAAACACAACAAGAGATTAAAAAAAGTACCTTCAGCACGCAAACTAAATGCTCTGAATTCTCCGTTGATCACTGCTTCTCTCCAGCATAGCTGAATATATATGTGTTGATGAATGTTTGGTAGAACTTGCAGAGAATAGTGTCAGAGGTGACTGGATTGAACAAATCTAATGACTTCATTTGCAGCAGTCAGTGCTTCTCATCTGACAGCTGTCCTCTGCAGAGCATCACATAGCAAATCACTTCTTCCACACAAACCTGCAGATAGTGAAGGCTGGCTTTTCTGATAGCACAAGCAGCAAAATTAATCATCTGCTCCATGCTACAGCCCAACCCACTCTCTCTAGACAGATTTGCCCATTCTTTGTGTTTAACCTTTAAAAAAAAGAAAAAAAAAGCAGGAGAGCAAGTCAAAGCCAGTAAATTCCTATTCTCCAGAAAACTGCTGTTGCCTTCTCACTGCAACTTCTGTGAACTTTCTTTCTCAAAGACTACTCTGTACCCCTGATAATTTTTGCCAGTTTAAACCAGTCTGTATCACTGCACCCTGGTCTCTTCCCCCCCATACAAGGGTTTTGCTTTTGACTAGTTATATTCACATAAAAAAATCTAGGAGTCATTTGTTTGAACTCAGATGAATTACTCTGGAATAAAACCAGTGTGGTTCTAATCTCTTTATGTCATATATAGTAATTTAATCATTCAGTTCTTAACTAAAACCCCTTATTTAAAGCTGAGTCTTCAGCCAGTTTGGACAGGGATAGCTTCTTGTGAGTCAGCAAGGTTCTTGTGATTTGACTCTGTGCTGAGGACTTAGACTTCAGCAGCTGTGAAAACATGCATTGATGCTACAACTAGCTTGTTATAGAGGACAAACTTCAAATGCCAAGAAATGGTAGGCTGAATTTGGGTGGTTTGGACCCTGTATTTAGGTGCAGTGAAACACTGTTGACCTCATCACCCACAAGACCACCAGATCTACAGAAGAAGACAGTACTGTGATGGATTCAGACCTCAGAAGTATGTATAATCAGGATGCTACTGTTCTCATTTTAATTGCTTTTTGATAGTTACTTCCTTTAGTTAACATCTGCACTGTTTTATTAAAACATGTTTTGTTGTGTCCTGACCTCTTGTTCTATCTTTCAAAATTGACTGGTTTGTAACTGGGTAGGAAAGGATTTTTTCTACTTTTCTGATTTGTTCACTATTTCTCTCCTCAGAAGCCTCCTGGGTTTTGGGATATCTGCTGTAAACCAATTCATATATTCTTCACTTATCTGGCTTTACTTTTGTCTCTGTAGGTTACTTAAGTCACTTAATGTTACAGAAGATCATGATGCTTCTGTTTGATTTTGCAGAAGTGAAATCCATTTGTTCAATGGAAAGTAGTTCTCATACCTAGATAGTTCCTGCTTTCTTCTTGTATTTATTAAATTTTCCCCATTAAGCTGCAAAAAAATGTTAAGAGCTTCTTGCAGTGCATTCCTAAAGGAAGCAAACAAGTCTGCCACAAAGAAAACAGGATGCTTACCTGTCAGGGACTGATCCTTAGAATGCTCAGGCTATCCCTGTAAGCATGATCTGAGCTGACCCTAGGTGATGGGGTAAGCTTCATACACCGCTTGTCACAATTGCTTGTCACAGCTTTGTTCGGGTGTTAAAACAGTATCTTACTTCACAAGCAGACACATTAAAAATCAATCACTGTCACTCCCGAGGGAGCAGGTCCCATCTCAGCAGGAACTATGGCTCCACTGTTCCTAATAATTTTGACTTTGATGACTGATTTGTTTTTCTCAATTAGGAAAAAAATATCTGAGAGCCTCTGTGCTTACTGACAGAGAATGCGGTTCAAAGCATCTGAAAAAGAAGCATCCTTGGTAATTACACCTACTAAAAATAAGTAGTGCTTTACAGTGCCATTAATTACTATAATTACTGTGTCTTGAATGAGGCTTGCAACAGGCAGGGATCGTTTCAGCACTACACATTGTGGCAAAGCACAGCTATGAGACATTCAGTTTTCATGGTGCGTATTTTCTCCTAGATCCCTGAGCATAAATTTCATCAACATTAATATGAATTCCAAAACCCACATCCAAGTGCAAAGGATCTCATGATGCTTTTTATACTTTCAGGATCTAAACTGTAATTTCAACCATTAGCAAGCACCATTTAGCATTAGATTTGCTAATGTTATAGCTTTGGCAATTCTATATAAGATGCATTACAAGCTCAGCAAAGACTAAATTGTGGTGCTGAATAAACACTTTAAATAATGAAGCAGAAATAAACAGTGAGCAATTTAAATATTTTACTTCAGATTTTCTTTTAAACAACAAAAACCAGCATTGTTTTCAGAACTCAAACTATTCCATACCAGTAAAAATTGAACGTATTTCTCAGTAGGAACAAACTCTAGCTGCACTGTTTACTTCCCATCATCTAATTATTCATCAGTCCCCATTCCCATTTTGCCTAGGCTCAGGTTTTGACCAATATGGTTCAAACTGTCAGCTTCTGTCTGTGGCACCACATGAACCATTTTGCCAAGAAAAGAACAAATCAAATACTAGCTGAATTAACACTGAGAACATATTTCAAAAGAGTCTGCTTTCATGGTGAAACCCCTTGAAGGAGAAAGCCAATACACCTGGGAAGTCTTTACATACATAAACTAGGAGACTTCTATTAACACTTTTCTTTTGGTTAGTCCCTCTGAGAGAAAATGGGTCTGTGGTGTTGCTATGGAATGTTTCTGCACTCACACAGGCTAGTTTAATCTTGGAGTCCCCACCAACAACCATCCCCAATTACTCTGTCTCTTGTAGAGTCTGATATCAGCAAAAAAATTATGTGAGAGCATTTGCTCCTCCAGAAATACCTATTCTGTCAAAATGGTTGCATCAACAGTTGTTAAATATTAGCTTTGCAAGCACAAGCTATACTTTGCCACGAGAACAGGTGCATCTGCAAATATTTTTCATTAGAAATGTAATTAATATGCATAAACCTGTTTGCCAAGCAATTTGCAAAGGAATCAAGAATTAATTTAAATACAGAAGCCTATCCCCTTTCCCTCTCCCCCTTTCTCTGTCTGGATGAAATAGAATTTAGAGAAGTTTTCTGGGTAAATTTCTGAAATAATCTCTTTGACTCCAGCTTGTCATTGTTTCAAACTTTTCTTCATTATCACAGTAATTCTGAGATAGTAGAAAGTTTTATTTCTAAACCTGCTTTTTTTGCCTGCAGCTGGTGTCTGCTGATAATACAGCAGATATACTGCCACAAAGAACAAAATCTACTCTCTCAGATATGCAACAGAGAGAAAACAAGGACTACTCTTCACAGAGCACAATATCATTCCAAAGAGACCACCACTGTGGAGAGAGCTCAAAGTGACTCAGTTGCTTAACGCAGACACAAGTCATTATGTATCAGGTTCCTCTTACTGCTAATGAATTGTTAATGAAAACCTCACCCTGCAAAATATTCTTTATTCACAACTACTCGGTAAATAATTTTGACTAACCAACATGCTTTGACTGTTTACTGTTGTGCATTTGGTCACCCAAGCCACATGGCTCTTGGTGGGAGGACTGAATCTTTTTAAAAGCAGAGTGACAGAGAGCAGCTAATGAATAACCAGGGCTGGCTCAAGCTCTTGTGTTCCTATTGGCAAGACAGGGCTTTGCAGCCCTGATCTTGGCTGTGAAGTGCTCTCTATTAGGTAAAGCAGGTGCTGTAGCTCTGGCCCATGTGCTACCCCAAGCAGCAGCTTGTGTTGCCCATACCTAGGGTCACTCTCTGAAAAGAATTCTGCTACCAATAGCATTTGAATACAGTTTTTTATGCTAACTTCCCTCATGTTTTTGCCACTTAGACACTCTACCAGCAGTTATGAGTAAGGGGAATGCACACATTAATTTAAACCAAATGTGGTTTGGGGTTTGAGGGTTTTTTTAAAAGACTTGGTAAATGGTTCCTTCCCAATATTTTATAGTATCAGAATGATTCATCTCCTTTCCATGATCCAGAACAGCCATGACTTTGGCTGTTCTGGACACACATCTGAAAAGGGTGAAAAACTATTTCCAACAGAATTCTCTCCGGGCTGAGAAGATGCCTTCACTAGCCCTTGCACAGTTCTGTCTTGGTTGACCAGCACAGACATGCTGTGAACTCGGGGAAACAAAAAGTTTCACATTCCAGCACTGGTCTTCCAAGTCCTTGATTTTTTCCTAAACACATATAAACATGTCTAACCACAAGATAAACAGCTTGATAATCTTTGTTCATTCTTCCTCCTTCTACATCATGAATCATAGAATAAATATTTGGAAGGGGAAATGTAGAGACCACTTTTTTGCTGCTGTACACAGCACCTAGCTCATTTTGATCATGTGTTTCTAACTTTGGTTATAAATTGGCAGTGTTTTTTGCTTCTTAGCAGAAAATGATGGTAGGTGGTCAATGAAATCTAAGATGGAAAAACCCAAGCTAAACCATTATTATTAACCAATAAGTGAGATGTTTGCATCAATGTTTGCACAATGCATCACAGTTCTGTATCCAAATGGATCTTTTGTAGAGCATGAAATTGCACAAAAGTAGCTATCAAAATTGTATGAAATTATTTCTTCAGCTGAAATGTCAAATCCATAGATTCTGATGATTTGGAAATAATTGTGTGGGTCTTAATTTCGACAGTTCTGTGAAAATCAGTATATTGTGCTTCTGGCACCCCATTCAGTGGAACTAATTTTACATGAAGGACTGAAGCATGAATTCAATTGAAAAAAGGTGCCTCATGTACAAGAAACATAAACTGATTTTTTTTTTCTCTCTGTCATCATCAGTGACAGCCAAATTGGCCAGCACTTTAAATTAAGGTCCACCTCTGAACTACTCAGGTAGTGAACAAATCACATTATCTATCTATATCAGTTCACTGATTGAAAAATTCATTGTTTGATGCTCTGCCTTCTCAATTAATTAGCTAATGTTGGAAAATGCTTTGAAAATGAAAGGAGCTTTATAAGCAATACTATTATCATTACACACTTCAGGGCAGATAAAGAGTAAGCTAATGAAAGTCTGCAGTAAGGAGAAAATGGATGAAATTTAAATGAGGTGTATTCTGCAGGGATTGGGAGGGTGACCAGGTGGCACAGGGAAGTTCAGATAGGACTAAATTATTACATGGTGATTCTGAGATTTGTTGAATGCCCAGCATAGAAATAAATTGTTGATCTTAATCCATACCCTAAAGAACAAGGCTCTCCTTCAGATCTGATCATCACCTTTTAACAGGGTTTCTCTACAGCTGAGGAAATTGCACCTCTGCAAATGTGCAGGGGACATATAGGAACTCTCTAGTACCTTCTTCCCTTTCCTGGTGAAACTCTGGGAAAGAAGGAAGGAAGGAAGCAAGGAAGGAAGGAAGGAAGCAAGCAAGCAGGACCTTACCAGAAAGTGGTTGGAGTTGGAAGTTAAGCAGAAATGGAAATGGGGAATCAAATGGGAGTGAATGAGAGTGCTTGTGTGGGGACTGGGTTTTGGCACAACAAAGCTGAGGAAGTGAAAACATTGTTCATATTTCTTTTCTGTCCCTACCATACTACTATCTGGAACTTTTTTTTTCCTCTTTTTTTTTTCCCTGTGCAATACCTGCTAGTATCAGTAAGCAAAACTGACATTCAATTTTAAGCACCAGTGCATAACACTTTTTTTTTTAATACAATTCTCTGTGATTTTGGGTCCAAGGGAAACTGCAATTGGTACCACAGCCATTTCTGATGGTAATTAAGGCCTCAGAAAATAAAACAAAACACCCAAAGTGGAATATACATCAAAATGGTTTAAGACACATGGCTGCACCCTAAATGCTTAATTTTGCCCCTCTATGCAGGTGAAGGGAAATGCTTGCAGAGCCTGTTTCCTGGTCAGGATACTCTCAACTCACAGATCTGTATTTGTCTCACCTAAGCACTTATCAGAAGTATTTAATTCATGGCTTCACTTACCTTAGACTTCCCCCGGTCGCTGTCAATGGACACAGATGTGTACCTCCCAAGACTGACTCCACTGTCCACTCAAATCTCTCCAGGTAATGAAGTTTTCAGCATAGGAGATTCAGTTATGAGATGGAGGGAAGGTGGGATGAATCCAGGACCTGAGACAAGCAGAGAGTATCATTGCCTTATTGAAGAAGCACAGCTTCACCCCTTCCCTCCTGTTCTGGGAGAAAAAGACTTAACTGCCTTACTATGAGATACTCCCACAGCCACCTGCACTCACACAGGTTCCCCACCTGCAAACACCCATGGCCACTCTATGTCACACAGCTTGAAAAAATGAAACAAGTGCTAGAAAGCCAAAAACTTCATACCATAAGAGTAAGTCCACAGTCTGTGGCATCCAGGACTCTCTTTCGGGCTTAGCCATTCTGGCAGGGATGGTTCCCCCTCTTCTTGGTTGTCACTTATTGCCATCAGCCACACATTAGGCTGAGCTTTTTCTAGATCTTGTCCCAAAATTTGTCAGGACTGCCCAGGTGAAGTTTAAGCTGAAGGGTAGAAATTAAATTTAATAATTAATATAATTTCATTTGCTTAAGTGAGCAATGAAATTTAAGAGAATAATCCAATGTTTACATCAATAGCTATCTTCCCTTTAAAATAAGGCATTATCCATCTTTGCTGCTTTCAGAAGCTGAGAGAGAGGTTTTCATATGCTGTTGTAGCTCTTTGTGAGCTTGTTCCATGAGGAAAGAGTTAAAGACAGGGTGTCAATAAGGTATTTTAGGAAGCAGATACTCTTCCAGTCATTTGTTTACAGTTAGTGGTTTGTGGCTGAATCCAGCTTTACTATTTTCCCTCCAACCCTCATGAGGCTGAGTTCATCACTTGGAAATTTGCTGTTTAAAAGCTTTTAATTGTCATTTAATATCTAAAACTCTATTTACACACAACTGCTGAGCTGCTACAAACCACCACATCTTTTTCATTAACACAGTTCTGTCTGCAAGGTTGGTAATTACACATTTAGCAAGAAGGAGAGAAACAAAGAAATGGTCAAATCTGGAACTACCAGCCCTTCATTTTATTACCTCTTTTTCAGTTCTGCTTTTATGTCATTTTTGGCTCTAGACTTTTGTTTCCTACTGTAGTTACTTACTGCCTTACTGCTATAGCTCCTGTAGAGAGAGTACCTGGAATTCTCCAAGTCTTCATGTTTTCCTTCCATAAAAACCACTACCACTCCCTTACTGAAAACAAAATCTCAAGAGAGGAATAAATATTAAGGATGAAATACCAAGGGCAACGTTCTCATTGATTCTAGTAGACCTACTGTCTTTACAGCAGATACATAGAATCTCTGGGAAGAGCTTTAATGATCTCTTTCTTCCTGATTTTTTTTTGCAAATAAATCTCTATAGAAACTCTGCTGGTTCTTCTACTCTCAACACACACACATGCTCTGCAAGAAAAAAAATTGCTCATTATTCATGACTTTTGGAGTCCTGAGTTTATAAACCACTTGAAAACTTCTTTCTTGAATTTCATCTTTTCAGGGATTTACATCCTCCTGATACTGTACTCTGTATCCAATGTTCCCCTGCACACTAGTTGGCAAAAAAAAGAGATCATAAGCAATATTAGACAAAACTGGTTTTGCCAGAGTTTCTCATGGAGAGAATGAAATATGGCTCAAAAAAGATGCAACCTTTTATACAGGAAAAGTACATCAGATTCGAGTGTCAAAGTTAATGGTAGAGAACTTAGAAGATCTGAGGGTTGTGCATTCTACATTTATACACTCCTACGTGTCCCATGTTCTGCCCCATGTTGCGCTGAAGATGGAATAACAAATATTTTCTAATCTTTCAAAAGAAGATTAGGAAGAGCCTGATCAAACTTTGAACAGATTTAATTAATTTACTCTTAAATGATTATATTTAGACATATAGTTTGTCAGTACCATATGCAGAGTATTTAAAAAAAAAAAATATTGCAGAACCAGTATTCTGGAGGTGTAGCAATTCGACACTGACCTATCTTCACTGCTAAAAGATACACACTTTCATCCTGTAGTTACAGAAAGCATCTTTCAGTCTGAAGTCAGAGAGGAGACAGATTCTTGGATTAAACAAAATTTCCATGGCCAGTGAAGGTTTACTAGTTTTAATCTCATCTTTTGTCTAATTTCCAGGAGGTTGGTCTGGAAAGGCTTGGCAGTATTCTTGGCACAAAACATAGAAAATTTCACCTTTAGATTCCATACCATTTGAACTGCCAAGGGAAGATGACAGAGAAAATACTCCATTCTTAAAAAGCAACAGAGTTATTAGGAAGTTATTAGTAGTAAGAGAAAAACACTTTCTAGAGATAACCTAATATTTTCAAAAGCAGCTTCAGTAAACTAATTGTGCTCTTTCACCAAAGATCTAATACACAGATATCAGCCAGATCTGGGGCAAAAACCCACAGGAACAGTTGCATAGGCACTACACTGTAGAAAAACAGATTTCAAAGTGAGGATAGATGTATTAAGAGATAGACTGATGTTCATTAGAAGGAAAGCAGGAGAATTGCAGAAATAAAACCAAGGTTCCCTTTAAAAACACTGAACAGTTTTCTTTCTCTGCAATTTGTGTTCTGTACATTCAGATCAAACGTATGCTTTCTGCAGGAACTCACTGTGAAATTACCTAGTATCACCAACATGAAGTACTAGACAACAACGTAAATGTTGAGAGTCAAATGCTCAACAGCCAGAAAAAGGCAAAATAAGGGTTACAAGGGCAGCCTCAGTCGGATTCCTTCATATGTATATGCTAATTTTGAGATGGTGCTGCTATAAAACCTTAAAACTGCACTGAACAAATTTTGTCCCCTAATCTTACTCTTGGAAGTGTCAAAAACATTGCTGAAAATTTCAACTGAGTAACTCAAGCTGAAGTGTATGCTTAACTTGACAAGTGTCAATCCATGGGATTCCATGTGAGCAAAGTTATAGGCAGTTAGGGGAATAAAAGCTATTATTATAACAAAAGGAAGTATTGAGCAATCTCAGCTACTAGTTCTGCAGTTGATATAGTCTGTTTCTTTAATACAGACTTCTCACTGCTGTTGCATGGATTAAGAGCACTTTATGTGAACCAAAGTGTGACCAGCTGTCATCAGATGATATTTTCTTTCTTCCCTGCCTTCAGCAACAACTGAGTTCAACAGATGCACATTTTAAAGGAAAAAAATAAATATAAAAATAAATATATCCAAGAGTGGTTGAAAGAAGACTCAGGTATAATTATTTTCAGAGGCTGCTCTCATTTCTGTTTTTAAGAAACAGAAGACTATTCAACTACTGTCAGATGGTAGACTGTCGTACAATATGGTCAACTTATCTACAGCATAGGAACAGGTATACATGAAAAATAAGAGAAAGAGAGAACAGAAGTGGAAGTTCATGATCCTGCCTCCCTACTCCTTCTTCCACATCACTAATTTCCTTTACTGTTATCTGGATGGTAGGAATGCTGCTCAGTCTCCACCTCTACTTAAGTCTTGGCTTCCTTGTGGGGAAAGAAAGTACTTTAACAAAAGTACTTAATTATTAACAAAAAATCTGATGCTCAACTCCAGTTTTCCCTGATGGACCCTTAAACAAATACGTTTCTTAGATAAGCAGGAAACCAGGAAAATTAATGTTTTATCTTCAGCTGACCATTTTATTCTTACTGTAAGTACATCTTATTTATCTCTATCTTCTCCTTTCTCTAATATTTGCTTTGTACCTTCTTTTATAATACTTTCTCCACATCATACTTTTACACAGTCCTTTCTAAGCTAGTTTTAAAACATTTTAAAACTGCAAGGGGGAACAAAGAAAAGTGACCCTGATGGGTTTTTTTACCACTTTCAGGATTCATATTCTACCTTGTCACTTTTTTCCTTATCTTTCCACTCTTCCTTTTTTTTTTTTCTTTCTGCTCCAGTCTGAATCAAGTGTTGTGCTGTGAACATTAAGAACAGTCTTCATGCATTTCACCTATGCCACATCCTAAGCCTATGGATTAGAGGAAGACAGAAAGTCCTCCTCAAGGTACATCTCTTCTTCACTGCTATGCAGCCACATGTCGAATCATAACTACAGATCCCTTTCTGCAGTACATAATGAAGCTGTGCAAGCAAACATGAGGTTCTTCATGCAGCAGCATTTAATCTGCCCTAAAAAAATAGATCTAAATCAGCTACTAACCCCTACATAGAGACCAAGGATTAACCCAACAGGTCTCTCTGGATAGTAAAGGCACCAGACACCAAACAAATCCACCATTCCCACCTGTGAAACTGCAAACTCTTCAGAAGTGCAACTTTTCAACATTTATAGCACTTTACCAGTCACTGGTGACTCCACACAGGTGTCCCTCTAAAGAATATAGCACATCATCTTGCTTATGATGCACAAGAAAAATGAAGAGCTCAGCTCACTCTTTCTCACCTCTTCCCTTTTTTTTTTTGTAGCACTCCTCAGATAACACAAATTTGTTTTAATGATGCACGTGGAAAGAACTACTATTTTTACCTAATGCCTCATTTCACAATTTTTTGACTTTTGTGCAATTTAGCAGTAATTTTGATATAACTGCAGTGAATGTTAGTGAAGGGGAAAATGTCACCTTAAAATTACAGGTTAGATGGCTGAGGGATAGTGTGCAATTCAGACTGAATCCACAGTGTATAATTATTTCTTGCCAGCACTAACACACAAAACCAATCAGTAGTTAAATGAAATAATCGTGTCCATGCAATCTGTTTAAAGTACAATAACTTAATAATACCATTCACATGAAGCTTTAGACTTTAAGTGCATTATTTCTGGAGGATTCTGTGGAAGAAATTAAATTGTAATCAAGTAATTATCTAATGAGGTGTTACACAATACATTTTTGCCAGCAGTGAAGTGAGAAACAGAACTAACACAGATAGAAAAACCCCAACTTTCTCCAAAGTAGTAAAAAGTTTCAATTCTACAATATTAGAATTATGACAATGCCTAATCACTGTTTTGGACTCCAACATTTTATGTAAGAGATGTAAGGTACTTGTTCTATGATCTTTACATGTACCTTTGTACATAAAAATACATTTGAACATCTCTGAATGGGATATGGCAATTAAGTCCACCTCAAAATACCTGTCTCAAAATGCCATGAAAACATTAGGGTACATAATGATAAAATGAGGCAAAAAGAAGTTGACTGAATTCCTTAATTGCAGAAGAGTATCTATTACTGTCAGCAGCACATGGAGAAAAATAGTATTCTAGCCTTAAGTCCAAATTTCACAGAAATCCTGGTACTTTCCCATAGAACCAGATTTCCAGAAGAGCTGAATTCTTACTTAGCATTTGGAGATGTAAAAAAATGGCTAAAATATCTTGCATAAGGTTGTCCAGTTCAGGCCAGAGTTTTAAGGATTTTTGTGTACCTTATGAGACTTACTTCCCAGCTTTTATGTGCTGTCACAAATCCTGCCAGCTATGCATTTGCATCTTTGTGGTCCTACGCGATTCTGTGCATTTGGCCCTTAGATTGATTTTTTTTAAAATACTCATATGCAGAACTTAATGCACAAACAGGATTTCACAGTGAGTGCAACTGTTGTGGCAGGACTGAAGTCTCAGTGAGAGCAGTGGGTATGGAACTCCTACTGCAAACTGTACCACGTGCCAATACCGGCACCCCGCTCCCGAGGGGTGCGAGTCCAAAGTGTACACGTGTGTGCATGCAGCCATAAGGTTATGAACTGCCTGACATATAAACATATTTTACTGGCACTTTTGATAAGTCCTGGATGAGACTTCCCACTGCTTCACTTGGCTTTGTTTCTAGCATAATTACCATTCTTAATCTATTCAAAATCCTTTCCACAGTTCTTTAAATCATCCACATGGTGCAGACTGTTGGGCTTGGTGGAATCTGGCTCAAGGAGCTGACATTTGCTGGACCAAAGTATTACTGAGAGTCTCTTCCTCAGATTGCCTAGAGACCTGCTGCAATTTGTGTCTACCTGTAAACACTATACTCTTGAACAGCTATGTTTAGAAATAGCTAGGTACAGTACCCTCAGCTAATTCCTGTACGTAATGTCACATCCAACCTGAGCATGAAGAAAATTGGAACAAAGCTGTAAGTCAGGATAAGCTAATAGTGAGAAACTGGTCAAATTTTGTCCATGGTCTGAAGATTAACTGCTCTAATTTCAGTAAAGAAATCTAATACTTGAACAAAACTTTTTGTCAGACCTTTAAGATGAGCATTTCAAGAGAGAGACCAATAGAGAATAAATCCCAAGTCCATATAGAATATTTCACCCATGAAGGGTGAGTATTATGTTTCTCTCATGAGTGTAAAAGCTCCATAAGTCATGACTGCACAGGCATGAATGAATTATGAAGGTCTTTTGCTTTAGTTAAAGGAGCAGGATCAGCATTTGTAGGCAAGATATTTTATTTATTCTGTCTACTACTTGATCTGTTTTAATTTAAAATTGTTTAAAACTGCCAGTTCTGCTAGTAAAGAAATTATCATACTGAAAAATAGATGGAATTCTTTAGAAACACATAATATAGGTATCTACAGGTCATCATAAATAATGTTGATTTCTGCAAATAGTTCTCAGTTCCATTTTTCAATGACTGGCAGGCATTTGCAAGACTCTCTTGTTTCATTTGCTGCTGCTCTTCTGCACCAAATGAGACAGGAGATCTCAGAAAATAAATAAATGTGGGACTGTGTCATTTAAGACCATCAGAATTGGAGATAGCAGAAAAATAGAGTTTTTGCCCTCAGAAAGTCTATTTCATCATAGGTTCTTATCCTGAATTGGATAGAAAGTACAAATAATGCCTGTGAGAGAATAATATGTTATGAATTATGTCAACTGGAAGAAAACTACTGTAAAATTACATTTAGGGCTGGGTCCCCAAAGCTTTTCATGACAATGCATGGGCTTCATGGGAACTGCAGTTCAAAGTTCCTCACTTCTTTTCCCTCCCCACTCTCTCCTCCTGAGTCCCCTCACAATCTAACCAGGATCAAGGCAGACCCCAGCACACCTTGGTTTTAACCTGTACTTCATTGCTCTGCCATCTGGAGAGGTGGAATTCTGTGGAATTAGCTCTTTCCATTATTCTAACTGAAAATGCTGAAGTTCATCTTTTCCCACAGAAAACTTTCTAGCAGGCATATTTTTCATCTCCAAACTTTCTACCAGAGGGAAAATGACTTAAGAGGGAAAATACATCAATGTTATGAGGAAAGAGGAAAGACGAGAAGGGGAAATGAAGACCATGCAGTTATAAGGCTAATAAAGAAGTCCCTGAAAAGTTTTAAAAATAGAAAAATGGCTTTGCTGCATCTATGGGCCAATGTTTCATCAATAAATTTCACTGAGACACTTGAGAGAACACTTTTGCCTCCAACATTTTTGAAATGTTCATGGTTGCTCTAGCTGACCTATCCCTTTCAGAACAAGGTTAAAGTTGTTCGGATTCCTATATTATATTATGGCAAGCCCTTTGCTTCTCCTCTTACTCTCAAGATGACCTGAGCTCAGGCCAACTTTTGATGGGTCCATCTTTTTCTTACAGATGTTTCCAGCCATCCATCTAAACTTTCACTTGCTAGTAAACAAATGAATGTATCTGTTTAACAGGAGAATGAAATGTCACCATAGGCTCTGTAGGCAATGACAGTGACCATCCACTCTGAACTAAGCATCTCCTGTGTGAGAAGAAAGTATTGTTCTGCCTTTCCAACTCTTTGGGTGATAGATGCTAATCCTTGAAGTAAAATGAGAACAAAACAAATAATTCATTGATCTTTTGTAGAGAACTTACACAAATGGTGCTCTAGAAACCTTGTGCTGCCAAGATGACACCAGAACATAGATGTTAATTACCTTTGATTTTCTTTATCCTCAGGGTCTTCCCCAATAGTTCAGAGTCCAAAGCTGGCATCAGGTTGGTTTATTAGCTCTGAGTAAGTGTGAATACCTCTTTACATGAGACAAGACTGAATTGGAACTCACTTAAGTAACTGCCATAAACTTGTAGCCATGCAACACTGTTTGTTTTTAAATCATCAAAACAACTGGTATAATTGCCTGGTATCTCTTCACATTCAAAGGGCTCCAAAGTACTGTATGCTTCAGTGTATAATGGAAAAAAAAAAAATCCACAAAAAAGCCCCAAACCAGCAGCTCCAGGGAGAAATCCAGTGTAATGAAACATAATGGCAACACACACTTGCACGAACATAAGCTTTTCAGCTGCCTGCCGATTTTGGGATCAATGAAGTGTTTTAAGGAGAAGAATGTGTTTGAAAAGCCACATTTAATGCCTGTATCTCTTGTGCAGAATTGACTCCATTCTTTCATCTCGTCATATAGAGACAGATCACTGAAAAACAATGATCACATACCAAGTTGGATGGCTTTGTCTCCTTCCTCTTTCTCAGAAGCAGTTCCAGGTCACAGTGTTTTTGATTAAAAGGAGGTAGTTTTGTTTGGTTAATTGGTTTCTTGCTCTCCCAGAACTTCAAGAAAGAAAAAAAAAAAAAGAAGCAGTGAATATGTTTCTTTAAAAGTTCAGAACTGTTTTGGTTCTACAAGTGTCATCAGTAACCACAACAAAAAACCCCCTGAACCTAATCCTCCAGCCTCTCAGCCAGTTTTACAGCATGTAAACATACTAATCCATAAAAAAATATATAACCCAGGCAATCTTTATTTCATGAGAGTGTTGTGTATACTGTTAGGAGCATAAGAATGGACAGATTCCTTTAAACTACCATCTAAGCTCAATTAGATGCAACCAACCCCTGGAAAAATGGGTCCAGTCTACTCATAACTCATTTTGCACAAATCCTGAAGCACAGGGAAATATCACTGTCGGATGGCAGGCAAATAATATGATTAAATTTGGGTTCAAATGAAGGGAGTCTCCAGGTAACCAAAGGAAAGATTAGAACAGGCATCACTTCGAAAGTGAAACCAGAGAATTAAAAGCTGATCCTGAAACAAAAGGGGTATGGTTCAGATTTAAAATAAAAATAGAAATAAAATTCCCAAAAGGCTTGCCTAGAAAAAGGGTGATTGACAAAGATGGGCAGATATTATTTCAAATGCCCTAGGTTGGGAGCACATGACTAAGAAAAACCCCTAAGACATTCCTGCCACGTGAAGGTGTCTGTCCTGAGTATGTTGGTGTATGCTGAAGGTTTACAGCTCAAAGGAGCTCTGATCTAACTAGTGCTATGTTCCTCATAGTGCCTATGGACTCTGGGAAGCTGGGAGCTGATGAAGCAGAGCAGATTTGGCTGATGCCTCTCCTTTTTCAAAGGTAGTATTTATTCAAAGGAATGACAATAGGGCTAGTCTGGCAGGGCAGCAACACTTGGCAGTGTCTCCTGGGGGTTCCTGATGGCCAGCAGGCTTCAGCTGTCAGTGATAACATGGTAAGCTCACTCCTTGCCATGTGGCATTTTTCGATAGCACTGAAGTCTGTTTCAAGGACACAAGCCATATGAGGAAAAATATTAAAGGTAAGGAGGCCTGAAGCTCTAACATCCTTTTGTTCCACTGCGATAAAAGGATTTCTGGTCCCTCTTTCACTCTTTGTTTGCCCTATATACTACAGCACATACAAATAAAATGACACCTAATTACGCTTTCTCTGCTCAGTTTATCTTTTGTTCATCTCCTCAGTTGCTCCTAAATTCTAAAAGCACTGTAGAGACACAATCCTGTGGCTACACCATAACACCAATGAGAGGTGCAAAGCCATATCCTATTAAAATATTCAGAGGTTCTACTTGTTTGTTCTCCCTGCTGTTCTCTACATTTCATGCCTGTTCTTGGGAAGGAAGGGAGCTTAGCACCATCAGGGTCCTGACACATACAACTACAACAGGCATGCTAAATATTTGCAGAGCAAACCTTACTCTCAGGCTCGCTATTAAACAAGAGGCACCACACAGAGCATTACAAGTCTGTTGCAGAGACACTGAAATCTCCAAGTATTTGAAAATAATTTCCAAGATTTCCCCATATTCCTCCTCTCCCTGCTATCTCAGGCTGAAAAGCCAGAAGCCTGGCAGGAATGACCAGGAGGGCAGGGAGACCTCCTACTCTTTGATCCAGTTTGCTGAAGTTGACTGATGAGGGTCTTGGATTTGCTCACTGCTTTTTGAGAGTTCCCATTATGCTCTTTCCAAGATGCTACCAGACTGGAAACTTTTAAACTGACCCAGATAGGCATGTTGTATTGTTAGCAGAAAATTAATTAATATGATTTATGTAAATTTAGGACCTATATAGAAATCTTCATTCTCAATGCAATATTCAATATTTGTTTAGTATCTTGTCAGACATTAATCATATCCCCAGATAGGAAATTATACTCAACTGTAGTAAAATGGTTATTACCATTAATTCTCTCAGAAACAGGGAAAGATTAATGGTACTGTGTCTGGCATGGATTATTTAGCAGTGCACAGGCTATTGTGCATGCATCTTCTGGAAAATGCATGGAATAAAAAGGATTGTCATTCCATTAAGCATAACAAGATTAAACTATTCGGGGGGTGGGGGTGGGGGGGTGGGTGTGTCCAAATAAGGTCTTTATCTAGAGACAAATAAAAATTAAAACCATTAATAAAATTTATGGATTTTTAAAGACAAACTAATCCTTTTTAATAAGTTACTTTGCCTACTACTCAGATGCTGTAAAATATCTTTGATCTAATATGTAAATATTACAGTGGCATCCTTCAACACCTGTAAACAGCCTTAATGGTAATAATTTGTGCCAAATAAAATGCATAATCCAAGTTAGGAATAACTCACAGTTATATCACAGTTACAACTGGTAGTTACAACTACCAGTTCAAAATCCTCTAAACATTTTGTCTTCAGGATTGTGCCATTCGGAGTCTCCATGAGTCAAAGCTTACTTCAGTTGTGAGACTGACTCATGGCTCTTTTGGGGCTCTCAGTCATGGAAACATCAAAATCCTGCCTGCCATAAGCTTCTCACTCAGTTAATATGAACTTCTTCTAATCAGAAGTAGAAATGGGAAAAGCACATATCAAAATCCCAGATTGTTTATCTGGTCTTCTGCAGATACAGACCAAAGCAAATAATTTAAAGGCTGCTATTTAAGAGGACCTTTTGCCAAAACATTGGCTTCTTTCTTCCTTTCTTTTGTTTTATAAAAGCAAATGAAAACTATTATGACTGACTTTGTCCAGCTGCACAGCTCACATGCAATGATGTATTTAACCCAGCATCTCTTCCCACCCCAATAGCAGGAGGGTTATCTCCATCATAAACTTCTCCTGTATATCATGAAAACAATACAGCTGGTCTCTAAACTAGCATTTCATTTAATGTTTACAATGCCAAAAGAACCCCAACCCTGTAGATTTAGTCCATGCAGTAACATGGAATAAGCACTAACCAGGGAACTTCGATGTATCCCAGTATACTCCTGACACTCCAATTACAATTTTTGCACATCTGCTTAGTGCTTTTTACTCATTCATGCCTATAATATATAAAAAACCCTGTAGAGTTTATCATATTACACTGCTCACACTTCCCCAGTGCCATTCCTCTTTATCAGCAGGCAAATGCATCTTGTCCTTGCCTGTGTGATTTGTCATTTGGTTTTGACTCTGGTCTCTGCCTTTAATTTGAAAGGCAACGTCCTTTTAATCACACTCTCATGAAACAGGCTTTCCAGTAAGAAATGCCTAAAACTTCAAAGTTAGTTAAATACTGCTCCCCATCAGTATCTCTCAGCTTCAACAGTCTGATTTTGGTTTCCATAAACTCTGTGGAAGAAAGACATTTTTGTGCTTTTAGGATGTATCCAACGATGTGATGGATTCAATACCAATACCCACAGCTATCTCCAGAGGAGCCAATAGATCTATGAAGCACAAAGTGGCACTGTGGTGAAATAGGAGTGTTGAGCTATCTTAGCCTAGTGTCACTGTCCTGCTGAAGCAGCAGCTAGTTGAGGTGCATCAGCAAATTGAGGCACGCACCCATGTGCTCCCACTTTTGGAGCCAGCTCTCTGGCTACTAGCTTAGGGGTCTTTGTCCCATTTGCTGTGCTTATATATGTACCTTAATATACAAGATGACAGAAATCAAATTGGTTTTCCACCGTGGAAATGGATGTTTTTTCTGATACTTGTGAGAGATGAAGGAAACCTGGTGAATGATTTGTGTCGCCACCTCCTTTTTCAAAGTACATTTACTATCTCCTGCAAAAATTAGCATCAATATTAAAATACAAAATGTTTGAAAAAAACCCATAAAAATTATTGTTGCACTGTAAAACTACACTCCTTGAATATCACCTTGATCAGATATTTGTGAAGGACTAGAAAGACTATGAATGAATGAATCGTATCTTGTTCTTAGCTCTGCATTGGTAACTTGATGCTTCTGTACAGCACCTCTCCTGCATATTAAAGACTTAAGGGGCTTCTAGTTTCTGCAGCCTGTCTCGGGAGAGAGAAGTGGTGCAGAGCTACACTTGAAGAGGAATTTACCTGCAGAAAATAAGGGGTTTGTCATCTCTAAGCAGGACATGGAGAGAGCAGAACCTAAAGTTTGGCTTTGTATAAGCTAAAATCAAATGGAGTAGTAGTACTGCCAGTCACTGCTTCAGTTCATCAATGTTTTTAATACATTAATTACCTTTCAGCTTTTCTTCTGCCTACACTCTGCTTTACATATTTGCAAAGTCATTCAGAGCCTTTCATTTCCACATGTCTAGCATAGGAAGACACCAATATTCTTGATGATTTTGATTCAAAACGAAATCCTGCACACACCACCACCACCTCCTTTGTAATTCATTACCAAGGTGCATCCCTAGCAATGATTAGGCTTGTAGGACACTTGGAAGAGTATCAGAGTATCTATTCCTACTCCATGTAATTTCTCTGGCAAAACAAATGTACGACACATTGCCCTGATGGCAAATCCAGAACAGGTTTGATAAATTCAGCAAACATGAGGCATGTGAATGTGAGATTCCATTGGATCTGAAAGGGATGGCCCATAGAGCACGTGGGTGGAGATCGGGGTGTCTGAAGTCAGAATGCAATCTGTTTGCAAAGGTGGCCCTGGGGATGAGGGGCTCCATAACAGCTCTCCAGGGGGAGGGACTGAGGAAAAAGTGAAATTGCTACCTGAAGATGTGGAACAGATAGATGCAAGATAAAAGCAACAAAAAGCTCTGAAAAGTGACAGTAATACCCATCAATTGTCTGAATACTTCTGGTTCTTTCCTGCCACAGTGCTTTAGTGGTGAGGTATTCATTTTTCTTCTGAACTCACTGAACAACTTTACAGAAATTAAAACAAGCAGAATGTTTGAAGTGCAAAGCTAAATTTGAATTTTTGGTTTTAAAACACTGTTATTTAAAGCCAAAAGTAACATTTCATGCTTCCCTTTTAATGAGCTACTGACAGTTTTTCCACCCCATTTAGGTTTTAGCACTTCTTTTTTACAAGCAGTTATTCTAGCTGATGAGGAGCAAGGAAGACTCCTGTTCATCCATATATTCCCAGTAGAACTGCCTCTCTCATGCTTTAGATTCACACAAAAACCTTAAAGAGAAACTTTCACAAAAGTGAATTAAGTATCTAACTCTTCCATCTACATCTGTGAAAGAGAAATATTCACATAAAAGGCTGTAATACTTGATGATGCTTTGCAATAATAGTTTACAGCAGATTTGGGACTCCTTATCTGAGGACAAGAGAGACCACTTCTGCCACCCCCAGCATTACCCAGTAACAGCGAGCAGAAGATGAGGGCTGACACTTGTTACTGAGGAGGATCTTCCCCTTTTCAGGATTTAATTTTTCTCTTAGGTTCCAGATGAAAAATGAGTTAATGTTATTCTGGTGGGATTACATTATGGTTTACTAAATTTACAAAGACAGAATTACTTCAGACGTGTATAGGTTTATCTATACAATATTTTAATATGCTACTGAACAATTATATAAGTAGCTTCATTGAATTCAGTTGGATTACCCATTCAAGTAAGGATTTGGCTAGTATAAGTAGGAGGTTACAAATCTAGTTCATAATTTGTAAGGCTGTAGATTGGAATATGATACAGTTAATATACTGTAGCCTGAAGTTCTGGTGATTAAAAAGACACACATTTAAGCAGAAATAATCAGAAAAGAATTCCTAATTAGAAATGTACATGACTATCAGCAAATCACTTTGAGATCCTTTGTCAGTGAGAAGTGCTATATAAATGCAAATTTCTTTCTGGTGGTAATATTACTTATCCATTTAATTGAAAAGAAAAAATCTTTAGTTAGTAAAATAGTAGACTTGAAGGACCAAATACATCCTTGGTCTTAGCTTTTGAAAGTGAGTAACAGCACAAATGAAACTGGCACTAGTATCTATTAGATACTAGGTTTGCTCAGGGTAGAGGAGACAGAGAGGTGATTTCATTGCTGTTTACCTCTCCAGAAGGGGGAGCAGAGAGGGAAGTGCTCACGTCTTCTCTCTGGTGTCCAGTGATAGGATGCGAGGGAATGTTCAGGACAAGAGAAATTCAGATGGGATGTAGGAAAAAATTCTTCACTGAGAAGGGCGGTCAAGCACTGAAACACTTCCCCAAGGAAGTGGTCAAGACCCCAAGCCTGTCAATATTCAAGAACTGTTTGGACAATGCTCTTAGATATAAGGTTTAACTTCTAGATTGCCCTGTGTGCAGTCAGGAGTTGGACTCTATGATCCTCATGGGTCCCTTCCAAGTCAGGATATTCTGTGTCCCCAAACACCTGCTCTGTATTGCTGAAAACAGAAAGCAGTACATAGCATAAGAAATATCTTTTTCTTATCTAAACAAAGCTCTGTGTCTTCATCACACTTTCACATCCCTTGTCTCTTTGTACTCCTGATTTATTTACAAATGCAGTTCTGGCAATTTAAACTTCAAAAAGTTTTTTAAAACTGCAGCCTGCTTACTCCCATGAATTGACTCAATCCCATGAAACACTATCACCAGCATGTATTCTATAAGAAAATGCTTTCTTATAAGAAAGATGGAAGACTTGGCTGTTTTGTTGGAATAGAGGAAAATCTAAGAAAACAATTTGCCATGGTTTCAACCTGCTGAGTGGGCTCTAAACACCATACAGACACTCATTCACTCCTACTCCCTCCAGTGGGATGGGGAGGCAAAAAATACAACAAAGGCTCAAGGGTTGAGGGCTCACTCACCAGCTATGGTCATAGGGGAAAGACAGATCCAACATAGGAAAGTAAAATCAATTTAATTAAAAAAAACAAAACCAACACAAACCAACCTCCAATTTACCAATTGAATCATTGTAGGACAGTGATAAATACAAACAGATCTTAAAAATATCTTCCCTCCAAAGCTCCCCTTCTTCCTGGGCCTGGATCTGCTACCTCCTCCCAGCACTGAAGTGGAGCAGGGAATGGGGGCTGTGGTCAGTCCCAGTCTGGTCCCTGTTGTTTCTGCTTCCCCTTCCACTTTAGGGGGAAAGCTCCTCACAGTTCTCCCCTATTGTAATGTGACATCCCTCCCACAGGAGATAGTTCTCCATGAACTTCTCCCACTAGTGTGGGTCCCTTCCATGGGCTTTAGTCCTACCAGCAATAGACTACTCCAGCACCAGCTTCCCTCAGAGTCTTTGGGATCAGTCCTCTGCTCTGGTGTGGGCTCCTCCATGGGCTGCAAGACAGCATTCTGCCCCATCATTGATCTCCAAGGGCTCAGTCTGCTGTCTTGACACTGGCCAAGGGGAATGGCTGCTCAGATGTGCCTCGCCAACTCCTTAGTCACTGACCCGGGTATCTGCATGACCTGGGTGTTCACTCCTCTCCAAAACAAAAGAATTCACAAAACAAAAGAACCTACCCAACATCTTAATTATGTTATTGCAGAAGCACTGATTGGCTCAGCCTTGGCCAGAGGTAGGTCCGACTTGGAGCTGGGACGGGGAACTTCCTGCAGCTTCTTACAGGAGCCATGCCAGTAGCCCCCC
>VWZY01001213.1:941943-1005977 GCA_013399075.1 Chloroceryle aenea | reverse complement strand
GAGCAGACACAAACCAAACACAATATTGAAAGCCAAACAAGAGTAGGGAGGAGAGTTTATGCCTTTTTTTTCCTATTTCAAAAAAAGGGTGGTTGGAATAAAAACGTTAGCTGCAGAGGGAGAAGTGAGTGTTCTTTGAAACCATAGCAAGAAATGGAAGTGTATCCCTACAACGTGTTATGTTTTGTAGTAATACTCAACAGAAGGACCAAAAAAGTGATCATTACTAATGCTTTTGGACATCTATTCTACAAAATTAGTAACATGTATTATGGCTCTCCCACCTTATAACTATGAGGAGTTTCAGACATATGAAGTAAGACCAGCCCAATAGTGCAGAAGGACAAATGAATGTTCAGAGGAGCCTGAGCAACTTAGCAAGGAACTAGGGCACCCTTCTCACTTGCTTTCTTTGATTACCAGTTCCTGCAGAGAACCTTGTACCTGAGAGCTCTGACAAGTTTCACACTATGAAATGTGAAGTATCTAAGTAAAGTTTGAAGCTAGTGATACAACTGTGCCATGCTTTCAGAAGGACTCTCCAGGGTGATACCACGGAAAGCAGAAATCTGTTACTTAGCACATATAATGGGGTGTGTAAACTGGATCACTAAATGGCTGCCAGATATCACTAAGGGAGGTTACAGGGCAGAAGGGACTTGATGCTGGTTGTATCTTGCAGTGCTAATTACTACTGGAAGTTCCTCTTTCTGATTGAGCATAAAGGAATTTAAAAGCCTGTTTTTCTGGAAACATTGCATTGGTGCTTTCAGAGGAAAAGGTAAACACAGAAATGACAGTCCTGACACAAGTCAAGCTGTAAGCATTACTGCAAAACATCATGTGCCTATGACACTGGGTAATTCTTTCACAAGTTGGTGCTCTCCAAAAAATGCAGAACATGACTTTCTTCACATACTTTCCCTACTTAAGGGTTATTAAGAGCTCTTCAAAATCAAAGCACCTTGAGATGAGATTTGGGTAAGTAGAGGGCAATGCTTTGATGCAGAGGATGGAGGGAGTGGTTTCATTCAGGAACATGTTAAAGAAGACACGAAGAAGAGATCATTAAGTACCTGAAGTACAGTTGAATGGAGAAGAAAAGGAGCAATTTTGAAACTTATCCTTTGCATTTGCTAGCAGTGTACTGAAAAACACTTTCACCAGATATCACCTTGATGTCTGCTTTCGTGTCCTGTGGCATTATGTAGCTGCTCTAAACTAGAGCACCAGAGTTGACACCAATCTTCTAAACAAACATACACAGTCAGTTCTAGCAGTACTGGCTAGACTATCCAAAATCAGAAACAGAAACCTCAATGCAGGAGGCAGCACCACACACATGTACAAATCTACATATTTCACATCGATATCTACATGCTAGTTTTGAAAGCCAAACCCAAAAAAGGTATGTTCCTTAAATATGTATAACAAAATAAATCACTGTTTAAAAAGAAAATACAATGATAGTGAATGCACAAGTAAAGGCAGTATGAATCATAGAATGGTTTGGGTTGGAAGTGACCTCAAAGATCATCTAGTTTCAACCCTTCTGCCATGGGCAAGGATGCCTTCCATTAGACCAGGTTGCTAAAATCCCATCCTTGAACACATCCAGTGTTAGGGCATCCATAACTTCCCTGGTCCACTGTCTCACCACCCTCATAGTGAAGAAATTCTTCCTAATTTCTAAGCTAAATCTACCCTCTTCCAATTGGAAGCCATTACCTCTCATCCTGTTACTATTGCCCTTGTAAAAAGTCCTTCTCCAGCTTTCTTGTAGTCCCCCTTTAAGTACTGGAAGGCCACAATAAAGTCTGCCTGGAGTCTTCTCCAGGCTCAACAATGCCAACTGTCTCACCTTGTCCTCATCAGAGAGGTGTTCCAGCCCTCTGATCAACTCTGTGGCCCTTTTCTGGATGTGCTCAAACAGGTCCATGTCCTTCCTTCTTGTCTTGGTGGCTCCAGAGCTGGCTGCAATACTCCAGGTGGGGACTCATGAGAGTGGATTAGAGGGCCAGAATCACCTCCCATGGCTTGCTGGTTTATAGTTATACTCATGCATTGAGGAAGAAAGGCAGTAATGAATGTTCTTGTAGAGCATGCTTACTACTATTTACATCAAAGCAAACTACCATTTAAATGCTAATAATTGCATTCTCTGACAGGAAATTTTGTCTTGAAGGACCAGAATGATAATCCCAAGGGACATTCAGAAACATGTATTAGATCTATTACTGACAACAGTTACCACTGACTCTGAAAAGAAGGACCCAAGCATATAAGGATGAATCTGCTGAATTCAGTTAACAATTTCCAGGTGATTTCACTAGATAATGAGAGCTTATTACTTACTAAGTTATCAGAAGGTCCTAGAAAAAGGACAAATAATGACAAATATTATCCATACAATACACTGTCAACATTGCTTTCCAGTCCTAAAATCAGATACAGGATCCTCACTGCTTGGGAAATGCTGCATCAAATCATATTATGAAGTCTTATCTTGATTTTGTAGCCTAGATATTGAAAAATATTTTTCTGATTTCAAGTCCCTTGGATTAATTTCTTTGCTATACATTTCTAATTTACTGATCATCTGTATCTCCTCTAAAATCCCCAATAACATTCTGAATTATCATCATCTACCTGCTTTATTAAATCACCTGGCTCAAAGCTGAATCTCAGGTGGGTCCTTCCCAGGGTCCTATTAAAGACATGCATTCTGAATCAGGGAAGCTATAAATCCAGGCAGCTGTTAACACTTTTATAACCCACTTTATTTAAGAACATAAACCCAACTGAAACAGGTCAGACTAAAGATCCATCTGGCCCAGCACTATACCTCCAACAGCAGATACTTAAGCAAGTAGGTACTTTAGGAAGAGCATAAATGTACCATGACACTTCAGTATATTTTCTTCAGTTTCTGGAAAAAAAAAATGGTTCAAGACCTTCCTGCTTTAGAGATCATTGATTTTGTGTTTAATTCCCCCAGTAGATTTTTTTTTTTCTTCCATGAATGAGTCCAATTTATTTTTGAACCAATGTAAGCCTTCAGCATCCCTGCCATCCTATTAGGTATGATCCTGAAAGCTGAACTATAGGACTTTCTCTGTTTGCCATAGCCTGCCTCAGGCCAGATCTCTTTGTCATTTTCTCCTCCTCCTTCCCCAGCCACCCATGATATTACAAATCTTGCCATAGCCCCTCAGTTTTCTGGGGGTTTGGCAGCATTTTCATGTATTTACCATACAGAAACCATTCTGTACTCTGTTAACATGCAACTTTTTGTAGAAAACATACCTGTACTCAGCAGTTTTTCACCAAACTCACTAATTGTTGAGCATATACAAAAATACAGCAAAAAATCCTAGGGACTTCTTTCCCCAGGGAATATTTCTGCAAAATTATCTGAAATTGTCTGCAAAATATATGTCCTCAGCAGAGAAAAAGTAAGCTCACTGTTAAATAAGTGACTGTACATGACTCCTGTGCTTCTAGAGATGAGCAGTAGCTAAAACAGGCAGACAATGAGTTTCATAATATAAACAAAAATAACAGAAACATCTAAGATGAAAGAAATTAGAAATAATTATCTGAATAGAAAATAAATAAGCAATCTGGAAAAAAAAATAGAAAGCTTTATCACCTGGTTGTCAGTTTTTGGATTTCCTAAGCAGTTTTGTCTCTAAGACTAAGGCAATTAAAAGTTTTTAAAAGCTCTCTGGAAAATGGGTAGTTCTAAGCATCTATGTCAGCAAGGTAAGAGAATTCCTGAGCATAAATCTAGAAATAAGGACATACGGGCAGCAACATCTGCCCATTATCTGGAATAGGATAGGACTTAAAACAAGAAAACAGCAAAAGCAGCAGGAGATGTTAGCTATAAAAGCAATACAATCCTGATTTTTTCCTGACTAAGGGAAAGACATCCTTTAACTTCATTGAGTCTTGTATCTGGCACTAAGTCCTATTATACAGGCCAGATGTAAGGAATTTATTCTCCTTAGGAGAAAGCAGGAGAAGCAGATGGCTGTTTCTAGCAAACACATTGCAAGATATAGCAAGAGTCTGTCTGTATTTCCCGTGAAAACTAAAACTTCACTAGAGATAAGAACATCTCTAAAACCAATGCATTTCTTTAATGGCTCAGAAAACAATAACTTACTTATTATCCCATCATGCCTAAAGGTATTAAACATAGTATGCTGGATTTTTTCCTTTGCTTCTCAGTTCTTTCTGCACTTCAGATGGTGGATGGTCTCAACCTTTGTATGGCTGTACCCTAATCTATTTTTAATATCTCAGTGTTACAGTGTTCAGCCTGCAGGGCACGTTTAGTTTTAAGTGAGTGAGCAAGTCCCATTTAATTCAATGGCCAATTGTATGCTCAAATAACTTGCTGAATCCAAGTCATTTGCATCCACCAATAAAAAGTAACAAGAAGTTCGCCTTCTATCATTTGGGACCTGAATGCTAATGTGTAACTCAGCAAAAGGACTGACACTGGGAAATGTGGTGCTTGTACTCCTGCATTCCCTTGGCTAAACAGAAGTTGGAAAGTCTGTAGCTAACAGAATGGTGTGGTTTGAATTCTGGCTGCATTTCTTCTAGCTCCTCATCTCGCTAATGGTTTACAAATGTTGTTTGCATTAAGGCAGCATCTTAAAGTATTCACCAATATCAAAACTGCAGAGGAAAAAATACTTTATACTCTTCTGCTCTGTATTTGCTGTATAAAGGCCACTTCAGTACCATTCAACAGGATATACGTTGACAGCAAAGCAAGGCTGAGAACAACTACTTGTGATTCTGTGTTTCCTTGTGCAATCCAGAGGCCTCTGCTTTCAAGCCTGGGTTGTGACCAGACTGCAAGAAGAATCAGAGACACTCTCAGGGAGGAAATATTTTATTCAAAGATGTACTGTTGCTAAAATAATAGCAGAGGGGATATTGGGAACTGCCAGATAAAGAAATTGCAATTTATTATAAAAAGTCCACAAAATGTATTGCTTTTTGAAATTGTGTTACTATAAAATATCCTCTTGAAGCTTGCTAAAGTGAGATCTAATTTAAGGTATGTCACGGCATCCTTGTTTTACATTGTTCTCTGTAGGTGTTATAGCAAGTGTTACAAAAGATCACAAGTTGCCATCATATTTTTCTTATGACTAACAATATAGCTTAAAAAAAAACACCAAACCAAAACCATAACTCTGGATACTCTTTTCCCCTGGGATTTAAAAAGAAAAACAACCTTGTAAATGTTATGTTCACTACCTTGAGTTTTATGTCCTTTATATCTAAAAGTAAAGGAAAATGTTACATTGTGCAAATAGGATTTCAGTGGCAATATTAGGAAATTCTCCTGCTATATACAGATTGATGGCAGAAAGGACAGCTCTAGATCTGTCTTCTGTGCCTGTGTTTACTTAGGCATAGCTCCATGTGTCCCTCCTTTCTTGCAGTACCTGATGTGAGGGACAAAATAGGCTTGGCAGCTTTCAAGGTGGCAGTGTTTCTCAAAATGTGTGTCCAGAATTAGTTAATCCCTAAGTGGATAAGGACGATTCATTATCTCACCATGGTTAGGGCACAGTGTAAAACTAGTCTGTAAAACCAGCTATGTTATGCTGAAGCCTCTTCACTTAGCATCATTTCAGAATCTAAATTTTCACAAGGTGCTATTGAATGTTCTCCAGTCATGGTCATCTTGAGTATGGCTTTGTTTCAACCATGAGACAAAATGCTATTACCTTATCACTTGTTCTAGAGCACATACTAATGAATTCAGCAAGATAATTATTTGTGCCTCTAAGAAAGATTTGCAGAGACTGGCTCCTGCTCAACACAACAAACCTCATGGAATCACCTCATCAAAGAGCCAGGATGAATGGCTGCTCCTAATCAGGTGAATGGGAAGCTTGATACTGACATTAAACAAGAACGTACCTGAAGCTTCTCAGAAGTCAGCAACAGCACTCAGAGAGCTACACAAGGCCAGAGGTAATGTGCCATGGTTTGCTTCATCCTTCATAAACAGAGCTACAGTTCAAAAAGGACTTGGGAAGACATTCATTTGCTGTGTTCTGTAGATAAGGTTATTTCTGTTTTTCATTTTCTTTTACCTTTCTGAAAAACAACACAACTTCCAGATGACTTTGCCATACTTGATCTCAGCCCTTGAATGATTGGGCTTTTTTTTCAGTGAAATAAACTAAAATCTGCTCACCTATTTTGTTTTACAGGGGAGTAAAACAGTCTCCAATTACTTAAAAAGTGACTTTTATTTTTTTTTCCCTCTCCTTGAAGATTACTCAGATACAACCACAATTGCAAAATAATCCCTTCTATATAACCACTGTACACTGAGGAGAAATCTCCATGCTAACAAATGGCAGGGCAGAAAAGGAATTAAGTTATGAGTCTGCTGCAGTAACACTGAGTTTATGATCAATAGAAAAAGTCCATTATTTTACACTTAAATTTGGGGGACTGCAAAATATTGAAGACATATAAGAATGGTGTAGCACTGATATTGTTTCTATTATGGACTGGCTTAACCTCATTTGAACAGGTGTATTTATTTAGGAGAGAAGTTAAGTACATTTTTCCACTCAAAGGAGAATGCAAGGCTGCTGGGAAAAACGAAAGACTGACATTAAGGAAAGATTTCAGAATATTATTTTGTGTGAAGGGAAGTGTGAGAAGTGATAAAAATTAAGTAACAGTGAAAAACAGAGGAGACTGATATTAAAACCTACCACCACCTAGACTCTAAATGTTACTGGCCTTCTGAAAAGAAAACAGAAAATGAAAGCTAGGCCGCTGACTCAGAGTTGGTGCTGTGGCCTGGATAAATGTCTTTGGCATTTTTTGATTCCTCCTGGGTTAAACACATACATTAATGGCCTTTACAAAGAATCAGAAAGAGAGACTATCCACCCCAACTAACAGAAACTCAACTATGAAGACAAGTAACTCAGAGTTTCTTCTCCAGCTGGAATAATTCAGCAGAAGACCAAGAACTGTAGTGCAAAAGTTGGCTATCTAAAATTTTGACCATGAAGCTCTGAAAGGCCAGTGAAGTTATCTAAACACAATATCAGCATTAAATATTCCTGAAGTACTTAAAGTTTAGGATTTCTACACTTTCAGTGCAAGAAAAGCAAATATCTTTGTGTATAACATTTATCTAGTGATGGATTCAATGGATTCCAATACATTTCATAGAAAGCAATTTTTTTTTATTTTATTATGTTATAGCTCTAAAGAGAAAGACACATGAATACAACCTTGATTAGGAGTATTGCAAATAACCAATTATTTTTTATTACTTTCAGCCACTGTAGGCAAGTTAAATTAATGTTCCGAGATAAGAGACTTGACTAGACAAGGAGGGAGGGAGAGAGTTCTGGGAATGACCTTCAAGGTAAGTGAGATTGTACAGTGAGGAACAGGAAGAGGTAGAGCAGCAAGTGAAATAGGGAAAAAAAAGGAAAGAAAAAAGTAAAGAAAAAAGTTGTATGCTCAGAGCAACAGGCAAAACAAACAAACAAAACCCCAAACGACTCAGCAGCTTCATTTTAAATAAATAAGAGGTCAAAGCCCTGTTACTGTAGCAAGAAAAAGTGATCTAGTAGGAAGAGAGAATGATCTGAGCTATGATTTTATCCTGTACTTGCTCTGGGTAGCAGGAACAGAGAACAGTAGGTTAACACTGAAGAAAGTTATCCACAGAATAGTTTCCTGAGATACTTGTGCAAACAAAATCTGCTCTTTACTTCCTGAAAGGTACAGGAAAGGGAATGAGAACAAAAATGATACAGGTGTTTTCCTGTATTTTCCTCTTCCCAGCTGTGACAGGAATCACAGGACTAAGGACTTCCCAGTGCCTCATAGGTATTGATGGAGGAATTTTCATTTGAAGAATAAAAAATACATATGACTTGTTTCCAAAGCAGGATTATTCTTTTACCCTAGTAGAATACATAAACCTCTGCAAAAACAAGTCAAGAACTGAGCTGTACTGTGCAATAATGTCTCCTGTACTTCCAAAGGGCTACATACATAAGATGCCATTCATCCTCCTTATCAATATCCTTGTTACTCTCATGTTTTTTTAATTTTTAATTCTTTATTTTAAATTCTGACTTTGAAAATATTAAAATGTGACTTCTCCTTTCTCAAGAGAAGAAGCAGCACTTGCTTAAGACATCCATTTATTAAAATTTGTTATTTCCAGCAAATGAATACTCATCACTTCTGAGTAGGGAAACTCTTCTTCAAAATAAACATATCTTACTACTATGTCATATATAGAAACATATGCTCATCTACATATATACAGACAGTATGTCCCTATTTATACATATACATGTAAATGTGCATACATTTGTAGACAGCAGTTGGGTTTGTAAAAAACATTGCTAGATGATTCACTTTTTCTCTCCCATTTTTCTAGTAAAGCAGCTTTGCTGATACTAGAGCTCATCACATTAAGACATGGGGCCTTGATTTACTCAGATGATGTGGGGTTGCCAGCCCTTCATGACTTCAGAGCTCTAGGCATTTTTACTATATCGAGACTGGGTCTGAAGGCTAAAATGACATGAGAATACTGGTTTTATTCTAAAAGAAAATTTCTCCACTCCACGGTTGATGACAAAAGCTAAAACTGAGGAAGTGAGTGGGCTCTAAAAATGCTAAAACTAGAAGACTAAGTAAATCCCTCCTATGTCCTCACTGTTTATTGGGGCTGTAATGTAGTCAGCATATGCATGAGTACATGCATGTGTACTTTATCTTAACACCTTTTTTGAGCTTGATTTGTGATTGTGAATACTTGAGACTGACAACATTAACACCAAACCCTGCAGCAGCTCAGTAGTTCAAATTTCACGTTGAAATGAAAGGACATCTCAAAGAAGGAAGTGCTATCTATTATACCATATTTTTAGCTCCTAAAACATTCTTGACAGTTTTGCTATAGAAAATGAAAGGTGGGAACTCTGTCTTAAAATCACTGCAAAACTTTTTGTGCAACTTTTCCCTTTTTTGCTTTATAAAGAGATATAAAATGCATCCACTGAATGTAACGCTTCGGATGTAGATCTGCTGCTATCTTGTCATATCTTAAAGTGGTTTTTGAACAAGTTCTTCTTTCAGATGTAGATCAGAGAAACAAGTAAGTAGGTGGTTGAGGAGGAAAAAAAAAAGCAAAGTAAGGCATCCTTTCAAGTTTGTTGTCTTTGTTAGTGGTGAGGACTCAGCACTGATGAAAAATTTCTGCTGTTTAGACCATGCAACTTCCTGGTGTTTGAACTATTCAAGCAACGAAGATCCTGTGCTTGCTATGTCAAGAAGAGTTTTCCTCCTGTTGACCCTCCCATGCTGAGATTCAAATGTTGCTTACATCTTTCTTATTAAGACAAGCACTTATATTGCCTTTCTTAAAAGCTGCCTTACTGTGTGACATGCATAGAGGGGAAAATTGTTCTAAGAACAGTAGCCATATTGCACTAAATGGAAGCCAAATTTGAATCACAGTCTATAGGTTGGGTATTTTAATTAACTTTAATTACATTTTATATTAAGCTTTAATGTCACTATATTCCAATTTCTTGAGAAGAAAACACCCAAATTATCATAGAGGAGGTCTCAAAATATTTCCTTCTAGAAGCAAAGCAGTTCCTTAGGAAGGTCCTTTTCTCATTGCACCCTTGCAAGACTGCACACTACTTTTGAAAGCCTCAATAAACCTCCAAAAACCCTGCAACTTGAACTCAGTTTTAGAAACTTTTGAAGTTTATCCATTACTAGTACTGACCTATTCTATTCCACACTATTTCAAAAGCAATAGGAGAGAAATTCTCAAGGGAGAATTCAATCAAATACAGAAAACTAGATTCAATCCTGATTATCAGTTCTGAAAAATACCATCAGACTTCAGTATTCAGGTGGTGTCAGGCACCATGTATTCAATCACATCTCACACCCAAGCTTATGTACTTCACTAATATCTGGATCTTGGTTTTTTTTTAGTATCTCTTGACAAATAGTTCTGAAATTACTGATTGACAAAAAAAAAATTAGCTCTACTTCTTGCCTTCTTGGTCTGTTGCAATCTTCCTAGCTATACAACTGGGGATTCACTGTTCGGGCATGCAAGAGATCTCAGAATATCATGGACTCCATTCAGTGCACTCTTCATGCCCCAGGGTACCCACAATGATTTTTACCTGCTGCCACAGAAAAAAATATGGGAATATGGGGATCTTGCTGTTTGGGGTGTGGTGGGGTTTTTTTTTCTTGTTATTTGTTTGTTTTAATCTCAAACCTGCTAGTCCCAATCCAGGCATTTGGGGTAATTTATGGTGGGTGTCTCAGACAGCACAAGATGCCTACCCTCTGGTAATCAAATTGAGACCTAAGTATCAGACAACACTTAGTTTTCTTCCAAGCCCAACAGACAAGAGTACCACAGCCTCACCTGCTCCAGCAGTCCCCTGGGATGTTCCTATGGAGTTGCCATCTTCCATTACCAGGCTAATCCGATTTGAGAATCAAACTCTTAAGAAATATGAGAGATTAAAACTTCATTTCTTCCTGGAAAGTAGTGACTATTCCTGGAAATCTCTCTCAAAAGTACAATTCCCCCTTAAAACTGCACTGACATATTAAAGCAAACAGAGAGGGAAGTTGCTTTCCCCCCATTAAGTGTCCTTTACAACCTCATTGCTCAGCTTTAATAAGAGTGGATCCCAAGCAGAGAATGAATCCAGGAGGGTAGATGGAGAAGAACCACTTTTATGAGCCGTAGCTCCATCAAACACTTAGGTGTAGTATTACTCTACACCTCTTAAAAAGAAAAGTTAATATCTAAACACTATAGCCTGTCCCTTACATGCTCTCCTTTCTATTATTAAGGTTATTTTAACCTATTTTACTTTTGTGTAACACTGTTGATTTAGTCCTACAGATATGTAATGGGGTGAATGTCACTAAAGCTAGAAGGAGGGTCAGGTTATTTCATAAAGTTGCATTTTTTCAACATAAATTTTGTATGATCCATAAAATACACAAGGGATGGCAAACAGTTCCTCCTATTTCAACAACCAAACATTCAGCATCAGTAGCTGGGAGAAAGTCTGAAAAGCACAGCAAAGACAGACAAAATTTCTTATAATGGCAATGACAAAGTTACAGAAGCCAGGGAGCAAGAGGTTGTGCCACAGCAGTTCAGGACACACAGTATCCCTAATATTTTAATATTGTTCATTAGAAAGAATAAGGCAGTTGGCATCTTCTGAGAACATCTGTCTACATAAATAAAAGCTCCAAACCAACTACTCCCGACTTTCTATTTAAAACCTGAAATAATGCTATTTTTATTTTAGAAGGAAGTCTTATTTTGAAGCAGAAATACTATTTCTCTGTGTACTTTAAAAAGAGAAGAATGTGGGCTCAGAAGATTTCATTGCTTTGTGCTTCACTACTTGGCCACGGCAACCCAGCTGCCTCTCACACTGGCAGATCTGCTGATCACTGGGAAGTAGCAATTGTTTTGGATGGATAATGGACTACAGGTGCAGCAAATTACAAACCCAGTTTGGGAGCCAAAGTTATAAAAAGGAGGGTTTGATTATTTTTTGGGTTTTGTTTTTCATTTGAAACTGCTTCCTTTCTAAGGCAGCAATTCTTTGGAAGCTGCAGTTGCTGGAACAACCGTAAGCATTGCCTTAGGAGACATACATTCCCTCTGCAGTGCTACAGGGAACACAAAAATCAAAGCATTTGTTTCTTTTATGTTACTCTGAAGAAAATGGAGGGACAGAGGTTTGAGGGGGAGAAAGAGGAAGATACACAAGTACACACTGTATGTTCTGCAGTCAACCTGTGATGTTTTCATTTACCACTTTAGAAAATCTTTAACAAGTATACAGAAACACATGCTCAAATCCTATGCTGCTCTGGATTTCTAAATAGCATAACCTGCAGCCCTATCTTGAGAATTCATGCACTATGCTGTAAAGGGACAAAGCAGGTAACTAAATAAGTGTGAATAACACATACTGTGTGAAAAAAGGTCCAAATATGAACTAGAGCACTATATGCTAGCTGCTATACAAACACAGGTCAAAAGAAAGGAGCTCTGAAGAGCTGAATCAGTTGTTACAAGAGATTTCTAAATTGCTCTGCAAATTGTACATTTAAGAATCAACACCCCCCACTTTGCAACATATGGTATATTTAGGATGCCACACAGCATCTGTTCAGCTTCACACAGCAACCTCACGCCACAGTTCAGCAACAGGAGGTAAAACAGTAGATTCATTCCCCAGAAGAACCAAGTTAGGAAATATCTCACTTCCATTGCTGGAACCAGTAGTGAAGTCTTCTCTTACCTTTGTCAGAAAAAGTAGCATGGAAATCCTAGTGTTAATACAGAATAATTAAGGTTGGAAAAGACCTCCAAGATGATCAAATCCAACGATTTACCTAACATTATCATGACCACTAAACTATGTCCTGAAGTGCCACATCTACCCATTTTTTGAACACCTCCAGGGATGGAGACTGCACCACTGCACGAGGCAGCCTGTTCCAGTGCTTCACCACTCTTTCAGTAAGGAAGGTTTTCATCATAACAAATCTAAACCTCCCCTGGTGCAACTTAAGCCCATTTCCTCTCATCCTATTGCTTCTTACTTGGGAGCAGACCAACACCTACCTCATTACAACCTCCTCTTTTCCAGACTGAACAATTCCAGTTTCCTCAGCCCCTCCTCATAAGACATGTTCTCCAGAGCCCTCACCAGCTTTGTTGCCCTTCTCTGGACCCATTCCAGGTGGTGTCCAGAACTGCACACAGCACTCAAGGTGTGGCCTCACCAGTGCCAAGTACAGGGGCACGATCACTTCCCTAGTTTTGATGGACACACAGTAATACAGGCCAGGATGCTGTTGGCCTTCTTGGCCACCTGGGCACACTGGTGGCTCACGTTCAGCCAGCAGTCCACCAGCACCCCTAGATCCTTTTCTGACAGGCAACTTTCCAGACACTTCTCCCCAAGCCTATAGCACTGGTTGAAGTTGTTGTGACCAAAGTGGAGGACCTGGCCCTTGGCCTTGTTAAAACTCATACAATTGACTTTGGCCCATCAATTTGACCTGCCCAGATCCCTCTGTAGACCCTTTCTACCCTGGAGCAGATCAACAGTCCTGCTCAACTTGGTGTTATCTGCAGAATGACTGAGGGTGCACTTGATCCCCTCATCCAGATCACTGATAAAAATAAATGTGTATAAATACACTTCAAAGACCTTGAGTAAAATTTAGCTTTACTCCATGGAGTCCAGTGGATCTATAACTAGTATATCCCAGCTGTGCTTGCTGCTTAAAGATTTACCAACAACATGCTGGACAAGATATGGTATTTGAGATCTGAGATAAGCTCACCATGAAAGGAAGACCACTACTTCCCAACACTCTCCTGGTTTTCGATTTTCCTTAGGCATTGCTTCCTTAGAAGTACATGGACTAATACAGGAATGTTCCATGTCATGCAAAACCAGGCAGACTGCTTCAGATCAGCATCCTATCTCCAACAGTGGCCGTATGTAAATAGCAATGGAGAGAAAGAAAAGGGCACTCATTTCTAATACTTCTTCTGGGTGTTCTTGCAGCTGCCAGCTGCATTCAGTGCAGGGATTTCTCAATCCTTGGGTCATTTGTCTATCTAGTGACCCCCGATGGGTTTCTTGAACACGTGCTTGCCTAATCTGCCTTTGAAACCCTGTATTGCCCCTCTTGCAATAACAGCCTCCTTTGGGAAGGAATTACACACCTCCATTAGCTTCTGTATTAAGAATCAAGCTAAGCAGAGTATTTCCCTGGTTTTCTTCCAGCTTGAACAAGTATAACACTGCTGAGGTAAAGAGAACAATGATATTTCTCCCTTCAGGAAAGACTTTTAAGCTGTCCATCTAGTAATAAAAGAGAAGAAGTGGAAGGGGAAGAATACAGAAGGGAAGAATAAGCAATAAGATGAAGAAAGACACAGGAAGACAGTTTCCTGAGCTGAAGATTTTAGTGTGACAAAAAGATGAAGTACAGGACAAATCTGAGCTGTCTGTTGGGTTCAATACACTAGAATAAGAGCAAGCCAGAAGTTTTCATTAGAGACTTCAAAGAAGTTTATTCCCTATCTGTGTAGAAGGCATTTAGATGCACAACTCCTATTAATGCTAATGGGAACTAGACATGCAAATCTCCCCAGGAAACTCCCACTGAGTTTTGTGCATAAATCCTGCAAGAAATGATAGGTTAATAGCCCCACGGGTATAAACCAATTGCATGCTTATTAACCCCTGGGATTTTACTTGACAAGAACTCTAATGACTACTGCTTTTTTTGTTTGTATAATCAAGGGGACATACCTATGTTAAATTACCCCTTTGCTGTTGAGTGGAAAGTGGTGCTTAGAATTGGTAAAGAGCATAGCTGAGGATTTAGTCAAAGCTGGTCACTGTTTAGCTTGTATCTGATATTGGCTGATGAATTTCACTCCATGCAGTAGTAGATTTGATGCATTTGGTATTTTTTCCCTCAAAATTAATTGCTTCATATATACATACAAGGCTATTCGTATATATTTGTGAAAATAAATATTATTACTAATCTCTGCCATGCCTAAGCCTTATTCAATACTTGGAAATAATCATTGAGACTGGACATAGGTCACTTAAGTGTGCTCTTCCAAATGATTCATCTTAACACTTGGAAAGTAATGGTCCACATCCTGCTCTGGTGTGAAGCACAAAGATGGCCAGGATCTATGCCACTCCCAGACTCCCTCCACAGATACCTATTAGCACCAGAAGGTGCCTCAATGGGTTCTTTAGTGAGATTCCTCTCTCTGTAGGCCATGGAGTGCATACCTTAAGCTGCAGGTGATTACATTTTAAATTAAAGGAGTGCTTCACACTCCTATGCCACCTTCAACTTGAGAAGATGGAATCAAAGGACTATCTGGTAATTATGTAGTCTCAAACACTTTCTTGAAGTATGAAACTGCTTTTGCACTCAGTTTAGAGAAAATAATTCTCAGGGGTTAATTAACTTGTACAGTATTGCTCAGGATGTTTGGTCATGGAGCCTTGGAGACACAACATGAGTCTTAATCTAGCATCTCTCTAGCCATGTTCATGGATTTTTTATCTTTTAGTTGATATTTAACTATTACTTTTGGTGCTGGCAGGGATTGTCCTGTCCCATGTGACTATCTGACCAGAGTCTTGCATTTTCTCAGTCACAGATTTTGTGCTGCTTGTGCTACTTAGGAATGCAATACCACAGAGAAAAGTCATTGTTCCACAGCACTCAGGGAGGCCCAGGAATTGGAAAGGGGAGTTTCTACCTCGATTTATATTCCTGTGCATTTTATGACTGTGAGTATCACACTAAATATAATCAAGATCAACTAAATGGTGACCCTCACTGTAATTTCCACAAAGGTAAAAACAGAAGAGAAAGCAATTAAAATAATTCAGGGCAGGTAAGCTGAATATCACTTCAATTTGCTAACTTTGAAACCTGATAGGTTTTTTGCAGAGAGGACTGCTCTCCTATTTAGGACAATTCCATAGAAAGAGAAATGGGAAAGAAAAGGAAGGTTATATGGGTTGTCTTTTTGTTGGATGGGAACCACACTGGATGTTCACTGTAGCACCTGGGAGCTTCCTAATCTATCCTGCTTGCACAGTCACTAGGTTGCTGCTGAATTTGATAACATCACAACTGATACTAACCATAAATCTGCTGGGTTTTTTCTCTAAGGGCATTAGTCAGCCAGGGCCTCTATACCACACCAACTGGCTTGGAACAGAAGGTGACAAACTACACCATACCCCTAGGAAAACAGTCTGCAGTCTGCTAGGTGTGTACTGTCACTGTGCACACGTCTTCTCTAGCTTTGGGACACACTCCCCTTGGAAAGATCTCTGTCCCCCCTGAGATGGCACGCCTAACAAGAGCCCTGATCAAAGCTTACCAGGAGTCCACTGCCAATCTGAAAACACCGGTGCCTTGATTTGTAATCAGTGTTAATGCAGAATAACATTGTTTTGATTCATTATTCCCAAAGCTGATGAGGCTTCTGTGCCATCTAGTATGCTTGCAGTTAACAGCACCTCAATTTACAGCTTTCCTTGAGTCCCTCCACGCTCCCATACACTGTCGGAATGTGCTTAATGAAAGTAATTTCTGCAACAGATAAGAACCACTTTTTCTTTACAGGGGCTTTAAATTGTAATGGTATATTAAACCACAGCTATGGATTGGAAAGGAAAAAAACCAAACCAAACCAAACCAACATGATTAGGCATTGAAACACCCAGTAAAACTGTTACTTATAATGAGTAAGAAGATGAAGATGTACAAATAAAAGCACAGCATGTTTTCTTTGAGCATTCTTATTAATGAGAGGGACTGTGGGGCTTCAGTAAAACAGCCGATGAACAGCAGCCATTTACATCCAAACAAATTGATCCTAGCAAGATTAGCAGAGCTGGGGGACAGATTTCAAGCCTCTCATTACTTTATATGGAGACAGATCTTAGACAGGACTGCCATCCCACCTTCAGTAGGTTTTTCCCTGAGGGGTGTCATTGAGGCAATTTCTGAGCAGGCTGGGGTTTTCAAGGAGGCCAAGGGACTTGGGTGCTCTAGGGAAAGAAGCAGTTTGTTCCCACTGATCTGCAGTGGAACCAAAGCATCCATCTTCTGTCAGTTTTTAAAATAAGCCCAGGTTTCTCTTTGCTCAGAAGGAACTAATATAAATGCATTTGTTGGTTGTCACATCACTGGGAACTCTACTGAGTATCTATAAATTGTTGGAAAATATTTGAGCAGTACTTTTAAATTATATTTTGAGGTTTTCTTTTTACAACATTATTATTATTATGCAGCAGAAGCAGGAATAACTTTTCTTGGAAAGCTGCCAGCACCCTGACTTGTGTGTAGAAAACGATGGGTGAAGCAAAAAAATGAAAACAGGTTTTGTTTGTTTTTTTAAAGGCATAAATAGAATGAAAATTGTTGAAATGACAGACTGAAATAAAAGACAATGGCAGGTAAGGTCCAACTCTAAAACCTTAAAGTTTTTATAGTCATCCCAGATGCCCTGCCTTTTGAGCTAAGAACCATAATACTCATCTGTAGAGATGGTTTGTGGGAAGCTGAATGGGCTTTCACTGCAATAAAATATTCCTCTCTTCTGCTCTGTGTAGGAGGACCCAGTTATTCTTTCCTATTTAATCAGCACATTCACTTAAAATGTGCTGACTGTTCTTGGATTCATAACTAATAGGCAATATACCAGTTTCATCAAATTCAAAATGAAATGTGCAATTTAGAAAGCTAAATAGAGCTATGAAATATGTGATTATTTAATAGAAAATAGTGATTTAAGATCCTCAATCCTGTTCAGCTATCACTGAGTTTTATTTGTAACATACAGTTTGAAGTCATCATTTTCTAAATACACTATACATGTAGCAATCCATTTAATATATGCAGTTTTGCCCATGCTGTTTCTGTAACTCTAGTGCATAATAATATTTTCAGGGCCAGACAACAGGCAGTCTAAGAACACCTTAAGCCCTGGAAGTTCTGCTTGGGAGTCACCTCAGTGCCTCTTAGGAGACTGCATATGAGAGCTGAGAGCTCATATGCAAGTTTTCCATGATCTCTATTATATACAGATATTTTCTTACACTATTGTTTGCAACTATAATTGCTATGCACAAAAAAAGTCAGAAGTGAGCACCCTGGTAATAGTAGTAAATATTCATGAAAATTTGCATTTTAAAGTCAGCTTTTTTCCAGAAATTTCAAAGTTCTGTTGTCCCCTTCTTTCACATCACTGATCTGAGCTATTGGTACTGACTATATTCTATATCTCTGCTTGGGATAATAAAATTAGCAATCTCTGATCATATTTCAGGAGGATCTTCCTATGGTTACCATCTTTATGGAAGCACTCCCCTTACAGCCTCTGGCTGCAGAAGATACAGGACTACTTTTCCATCACTCATGCTTCTACATGAGCCAATACATAGACATATTCTGGGGATGTTCTGACACAGGGCCTATTTCTACCAGAATAATTTTAACAACAAGCCAAAGCTATCCCACCACCTAAGTTCTTAATAGAGACAGCTCATAGGCTATAAGCCATGCAAGGGAAGTAAGCAGAAACAAATAAAGGATCAGGAGATGAGAGAAGACAAAGTCAATATTAGTAAGTTAAAACCAAAGAAGTCAATCATCAGAGATTTAAGAAAAAACCTAACAACCTAGAGACATGGCAAGATAAAAATGGTAATAGAAGAAGCAAAGGAGAAAGTGGCAGCTCTGCAAGATCAAGGGTCAGCCCATTACAAGGAGCTCTGAAGATGGACATTTCACTACCTGCCGAGTGCCTGACCAGCCAAAGCTTGGCATGTGACTGCCTTGGGAGCTATAAATGTATTAATGCTCAGCCTAACAGTGCATTTGTCTTAGCTCACCACTGGGAGTCCTAGCAAAAGTTAGGTGATTACCAGGTAATTGTTATCACTACATACTCATAAGCCTATCTTCCTGCCTTCAAATCTCCAAGCCTTGCCAAAGGTGCTGAAATAACAGTCATCCATAGACACAAGGGTTACAGTGTGACAGAAGGAAGTAATTCCCTTTTCCTCAAATATTTAGCCACCTGCATTGCATACCTCTCAATGGGCTAGCTTGGAAAGGCAGGCAATGGGATGACTTAGAAACATATTTTTAGAAATTATCTCATTTGAGAGATTTGTTACCCTATTTGTTTTACCAAAAAGATTTGGGAATCTTCTTAGATATGGAGAAATTGGCTCATTAAAAAGGGAAGTTATCATCATGGGTTTCACTGAAAAGGAGTACTGTCAGATGAATATGACAATGCATTGGTAAGGACATCAGGACAGGAATGAGTCAGATGTAATATAACTTAGAATCCAGAAAGTCATTTGGCAGCATTTTTAATGGGAAGTTAAGCAGAACAGGCCTAGTTTCTAGACTAAAAGTCAAAGCAATAACCTGCTTATAAAGCTGAATGCTGAACTGAGAAAAGAGAAGCATTTGTAAATAGGGATAAATCTCATTTTTAATGGGGAGACATGATCTCAAGCAAAATGGAGTGGTAGGCCTGGTTTTACTTAACAGTTTTAATATATTCACAGTCTGAAAAAAAGGAATGGTTTGATATGTTAATTGTATGCAAAAGGAACATCTTAAATCTTATTTAATTATATAAATATTCATCCTTTCCTGTAATTGTACCATAAACCACAAAAATTATTTGCTAAAGGTTAAAAGCATTAGACAGATTGGCAAGATTCTCCTTTTTTCTTTCAGACTAGTATAGTGGGGTTTGCCCTTTGAAAGATATACACACATTTATAACAGTTAGATACCAAGCACCTCCAGGATTTGTGCTTCTCAACTCCTGAAACTTGTGACCAGCTAAGGACCACCTGAGGAATGGGGGCCTCATTTAAAAATAAATAGAATTTTAAAATTAAAGCAAAACTTAGAAGATTATTTGGCTTCAGGATTCTTTTATATACATATTTTTGTATGTATATGGGTGTTTGCTCTGATAATTGTTAGGTTGCAGCTAGATCTTCCAGCTTATGAGGAGATCAAGGAGAGTGGGACAATGCACTGTGTTGCAGTACTGATGCTTCACAAAAGATCATGACACAGATGTCCCTGTGAGTTTGTTCTTTGCTCACAGAGGTTCTTCTGAATAAACTCACAGGTCATTTGTCACTCGTATAAACCTCTACTCCACTCATGCAAAGTCTTTATGCTTTCTGTCACTGGAGGTGGACCACTCTTCCCGTGAGCTCAAGATGGTACATCTGAGCAAGCTTGCCAATTTCTATGGTGCTCTACTCTTCCTTCTCCTCCCCTTTCTGCAGCCACTACTACATTTGCTCAGCTTTGATGGAGCAGGGAGAGGTGTGGTGGGGAGAAGATGACAGAGAGAAACCACCAATGTAGGCAGCATGGCCATGGCAATGACAAAAGAAAAGCAAAACTTGTTACACTGGCAGTTCAAGGATAAATACAGGTTGCTGGCAATTCCATATGAATGTGAAGAAATTAGGATACTACTTGTTTACATTAACTACTTATTCTAAACCCACTAGTGCCAAAGGGTACAAGATAATCAGAGTTACTTTCAGAAGATTCTGACAACCTCCAGTAGTGTTGTAGCAACAACAAACAGAATACTACCAAACAGAATAAAGATAACTTTGTGAACATTTTATTGTACTACTTCTGTGGCTTTAGATGCTGTACAGTTGACAGCTTAGATGATCTCTGATCTCCAAAGCTGACTGAAATAGTGGACAAGTGAAGAGCAGCCAAAAGTGAGGTGTTTCACTTTGACATGAACTCAGTGGTCTCAGTCAAGTGTTTCAAGTGAAGAGATTTTCTGGCCCATGGCCCAGAAAATCACAGTCCCCAGGGAAATACTGGATATCACACAAAGGCATCCAAGACCTGTCTGAAGATGAAGATTCCAGTTCTCCCTGATTTAAATCACTGAAGTTCTTAAAATAGGGTATTTGGACACTCTGTGAGAATGAAGAATGTAATTGGGGAGGAATTATGGAATATTGGTGTTTAGCTAATCAGGGACATAGTTCTTCCAGCTGAGTCACTGAAAGTGAAATGATGAACTTTAAACTAGTGAAAGATTGTGTTCTTTCTATTCTGGAGCAATTAATTTCTCAGTTCACAAACAAAAGGTTGACACTCAGATCCCAGCAGAGAAGGGAACATGCTTTAATCTTGCCTTACAAAATTCTTCTCACTCATTCAGCCAAGGGAGTTTGGTTCTTGGCAGACATGCAACTTTCATTATTTTTTATTATCAGTATAAATGGCAAAAAAGCATAGATGGCACTTGGGTTAGCCCTTTTCCCTGTCAGATTTGCAGGACTGCTTTAATCTATTTCTGCACATCGATGCTCAGCATCAAGTGAACAGAGTGGATTTCCAAAGCATGGATCCTCAGCATGTAGGATACAAGGATACTTGGGGAGTGTTGAGCACTGGCCTTTACTGAACATGGAACACAGCATCCTGCAAAAGGTGGGTGAGGGGAAGACTTGATGTAAAAAGAGAAATCTGTCATCCTTGTAGGTAGGCAGCTGATGTTGACAGGACAAGGGAAACTGGGGAGACCAATGAGGCAACCTGTTGAGCCATCCCTTCCCAAATGTTAGGAATGTGCTTAATAAAACAGGAAGGTTTTGAAATCCTAGTACCTGGGTGGGACTGCCAGCACTGCAGGAACATGATGCAGCAATCTGTAGGACTGGTATGTTAGTATCAAGTACGACCTAGAGTAACAGGTAAGGAAAAAAGGGAGAAAGGGATGCAAAACATGTGAGAAAATGGTATGTGCTAAATTCAGATGGGAGAGAAGAGTCAAAACTTCAAGAAGTTCTGAAGAACGGGGAGGGGGTGGTGGGGTGGTGGTATGTTTCCCAGGAGCAGCCTATTACAGATTCTTAGCTGGAAGCAGAGAATGAACAAAGCTGCACTCGGGAACGGATTAAGAAGTACAAAGCACAGAATTGGTAAGAACAGAAAAGTAACCACATGCTGTTTTCAAAAATAGTATTGTAAGGAAAGGAAAATCTCTAAGTTCATTGGGATGTGTGTTGATATATGCATACATATCTCTCAAATTAATCAAATTTCTCCTGCCAGCCAAAGGAGCGTTTAAGTGTCACGCAACGCTGCAAAACTCAACCGCAGCTCACCAGACAACTTCTGTGTTTGATGATGCCCTAGTTGTGAAATTACCTAATGTCAGAGTGCATAGCATGCTTACACAGAAGAGGAGCAGCAACCCTGGTGACACTGTTGTACACTAAGCAGGTAGAAGCTTTTCTGAACCCATTTCCCTGCTGCAAGTTTAAATGTGTACAATTCCCACAAAGAGTGCTCATGCCAAATTAGCTTAACCATAAGGGGAAGATGGCTTTTGGGATGCACTCAAGCTATAAGCTACAATGGAAACAAAATATTTTGGGGAAGCTATCATCTAAGTGAAATGATTGGGGGATTTTTACCCCCTCCTTCAAACTAGGGAGAACTGGCTGGAAAGTCAGAACAATTTATAGAATATCACAAAAGATGACTTGGATGAAAAAAGGATGGCGAGAAAGTAAGAATTCCAACAAAAAAAACTGTCAGGAAATTTTTGTTAGGAAAAAAATCCAAGGGATAAAGGTGTACCATCTGAGAGTTAACACTACTGAGAGAGACTTCATTAAAGTCACAATGCCAAAGTGTCCCAATACAGATGGAAGATAAGCAGCACTGCAAGAGAATATTACAACTGTATCAGAAGCTCATTGCAGATCTGAATTTCAGAAAGGCATTACAAAAAAAAAGTGGAAAGAGGACACACAGCTGTAGATGACTATAAAGGAATAGCCCAAGTAAAAAAAAATACAATTAAAAAAAATCCTGCACAAGATAAAGCTAGCAAAAGACAGAATTAAATAAGCAAAATACATGAGATGCACAGGGAGGCAACAGAGAATAAAAACCCATGCCTGAGTGGAAAGGAGAGCAATCAACAGATGGTGTGAAGAAGATTGGTTTGATAGCTCCTTTTGTCCCATCTTCAGGCAAAAGGTGAATAACATTCAGGTGAATTAGATACATGTGCATGAGTGATGCCTGATGAAATCCACCAACATTTAAAGAAAAGTCTTAAAGCAGTCAGCATCAAAAAGCTTTGAAGGGTGGAGAGATCCCACAGGACTGAGGAAGGAAAAGTGAAGTACCTGCTTTATAAAGGAAGTGAGTGTGAGGGAAAGAAGGGTAGAAGAGACCCACAGAACTGCAGAATGCTGGGGGTTTTTAGAAGGATTCTAAATAGCTATACATGTTCTCCAAACTTAATTGTAAAAATAGGGCAGACTAGGGGCGACCTTTCTAGAGTGATTCTTGCAAATGATATCCCAAATCTGGTCCTGTACATTATTTTCATTCTAGCTCAAAGAACAGGGGTTTTGGAAGACACCAGACTTGAGGGATGACAGGACTGGAACACAAATTGATCTTTGTACAGCAAACAAATGCCTGAAATCAGCAAGACAAAGACTGCAGAGACAAGAGGGAAGCATTGTGCTTAGGAAAGATAAACCAAATGTTTGAATAAAAGCGGGGAATAACCAACCAGGCTGCAAAAAAGGATCTACAGTTTTATGGACCACAAATAAATGTGTGATACTGTTGGGAAAATAACCAACAAAACCCAACCCTATCAAATGATACATTTTCTATTGACACGTTCAAGGTTTATAAATCACAGAAAGCCACTTGTGACGTTGATATATATTTCAGTGCATAAATGTCTGTCTGCACTAAGAGACAGGAGCAATATGGTTTAGCTTCCAGTGAAGAATAGATAGCTGAGATGCAAGGTGAACAGTGAAGGCAAGTGACAGGCAGGAGCTTGCAACCTGAAGAGGATATGAAACAGCCTTTACTGTATGCTTTTGAGCAACCAACAAGACAACCATTTTTGAGAGAAGAGAGGTGGTCACGGCATACCAAGATCCTGTCTCTGCAGACACATGGAGAAGGTTATTTCTCAAGGGCCTTGCCAACCTTCTAGATCCATGATTCTAGATTCATACAAGAGAAGTCTTTTAAGTTTCCTTAAAAGATAAGATGTCTGAAGTTAGGCTCATTTGGAAAAGAAAAAAAAAAAGTTTAGTAAGTACTGTGATGATAGAGGCTTTGGTTAAATAGTCATCTGGGCAACAGTCTAAGAGTTTTGACTTTCAGGTCAAGATTACAGCCAAAGGCATCAGAATTGTTATCACCTGTTTTCACTTTGGAGTGGGTAAATCAGAATTTTGTGCAGAAGAAAAGGAGGCCACAATATTCTGGGACTGGTTTTGGAAAAGCAATATCTGCTCTGAGTCAGGGAATGGTCCAAGTAAGCACAAGAAAAGCAAAGCAACATAAATACTCTGGAAAAAAGGACATTGTAATCTTCCAAAAAACCCACAGGAAGCGCTTTGTGAGAAACATAGTGTTGCTTTTCACTAACATTCATGTATAAACTTAGTTTTCTGCCTAGAAATGTTCTTTGTCTAGCCAAGAAAAATTAATTCTGATCATCCTTGTCCCAGTCTGAAACAGTGTCCATTTTGAGGTGCTTCTCAGTATCTTTCATTTTCAGACCTCTGTCGTTCCGACTGTTGATAGAAATGCTGTAGTGTGATGAGTGGATGTGTTATCATTTGTATTTCATCTTGCCAAAGGATGTTTTCCATTGTTGCTGTTATTATCATATAAATTACAACTTCGACTAAAAATGGCAATGGCATGCAGGACTAATAGTGCCATAAAGAAAATTTATTCTGGTACTCTTTAACAATATTGATTTAAAAGAACAATAAAATCTGATTTTTGTCTCTGCTTCAAAGTATCATTTGATTCATTCTGAGTATCATGCAGTGGAAAGTTAAAACCACACAAAAAATGAATGAAGCAAAAGATACAAAGAAGCCATCAACAAAACTTTGCATCAGGGAGAGAAACAATCACTATCCACTCCAAAGAGAAGAACAGCATAGTGATTTATTGATCAGTAAACTTCATTATTTTTATATATTTTTTAGACACTGGAAAAGCACCAAACTTTACTACTGAATCTCTGCAATGACAATGGAAACAAGGCTGTTTCCAAAAGGACTTACACTAATAACTTAAGTTCATAACTTAATCAGCCAGCACATGTAGCTTTAGGGCACCCTGTATTGCATCAGAAAGGCTGTTTGGCTATAACTCTGATCTGGCAAGAATGGAATCTGCCTATTCACATTTAAGAAATCACTCTCATGGGTTAGTTTTGCATCAAGAAGCTCTGTGACAGATCAAGTGTCATCTGCTGTCCTCACCTGTTTAACATCATCTGTCCTTCCCAGCCAGGACAACGCTGGCATAAAGCTTGAAGCTCACATAAGCTCTTGCTAATTTGACAGAAATGTGACAGAAATTCAACACTGGATCTGGATCAAAAATTGTACTGCTGAGCAATCCATTCATGCACACACCCAGTATTAATAATCAGAGAACCATGTGGCTTCAGATGAAGGTTAGCATGTGTGAACTAGGTAAAGTCAAAAAAAAAAAGAGAGAGCTGTAAGGAGTTTCATACCCAGAAGGTGGTGCCGTTGGTAAACCAGTTGAAATGGCAGTTATAGGACCATGCAGGAGCTAATAGGAAGAGCTGTATGGTACATGCTGTCAATCAGCATCATAGAGAGAAGATTCCATGTGTAGAGTGCTCGAGAAACAAACAGCAGTTTAGATACAGGAAGTGTTGCTGCTCAAGAGATCACCTGAGGTCTGAATATAGTTTAGCAAACAGCTCCTGCAAAGGCTTCTCTCTACATAGGCATCAGTGGAGATCCAAAGCCTTCCCTCTCAAAGAGAAACAGGCTTCCCTTGGGCAGGACAATCAGGAAAGTAATGGATACTGCAGCAATTCATCTCCTGAGCTTAGTGATGCTGAGACATGGTGTGATAAAAAGGCTTTTACTGTGCTTGTTCTCCAAACCCCAAGAGCTTGACTGACTTGCCCACACTACGTGGTGTTATTCTTGGCTACAAGGGACTTATCAAAGCCCAGATAAAAATGAGTACATTAGGAAAGATTCAGATGTGGCCTCTAAGTTCTGGGCACCGGTATCTAACATTTACCCTCATAACACTCCCAGGATATAGCATCTGAGGCACGGATGGCTAGAAGTTGTATGTTCAAAGATACTTCAGAAATTACCCAGCTCTTTAGGCAGAGAGTTTTTGAAGCTCTAGACTTAGATGCCCCAGTTGGTCTCAAAACTTCCTTCTGGCAAATAGACCTTCAAGTTAGATGACAGTCTCAAATTTCCCTCCAGCTACTACCTTAAGACATGGGATACTTTTAAAGGGGGACAGGTTTCTCCAAGTTTATATATACAAAACTGCAAAGATACAGAAGCTGCAATGTAGCTAGTTACGAGTTGTTTAGAGCTCTAGTTCAGAACTTGGAAGCTATGAAGGAAGATTTCTAGATGAAGCTTTTCTCCATCTTGGAGATTTCTAAGGCAGGTGCAAACTTTTTTGTGGACTGGGACTTACCAGTTTTATGAACCTGAGACTGAAGGGAGTGATGGTCTAGTCTTATACATCTCAGCTACAAATCTGTATCACTGGACTAAGTTATAGAACAGTTTAGGTTAGAAGGGACCTTTAAAAAAATCATTTAGTACAAGAAGTTACCTCAAACCAAGTATTTCCTTGAACACCCTTGAACAGAGATGAAAGGCAGCGGCATGGTGATGTAGGAACTCTCAGCTTGAACACAGAGTTAAAAATCTTTGTGCTAAATCAAGCATAGCTGAATTCTGAACACACTTAAATTCCAGGTAAGTGCTGAGCAGCAGGTAAATTAGCCTGCATTGAGCCTTGTGCTACAATGACAAGATAGCTTTATCTTTTAAAGGAAGCTCACTATACTTTTCTGAAGAACCTAATTAGAGGTAACAGCATTAGCATCAGATGCGTTGGCATGTCTGTGAGAGCCACAGAACCTCACTAATAGAGCCTTGCATCCAGGACACCAAGTCCTGCTTCACAGCAGGGTAATGCAGTTGCCTGTTAGATTTGAGGGCACTAATAATAATGCCTTCTTGCCTTCAGTAGCATGTACTCACTGTTTCAGTGTAAATATACCACCAGGGGCAGGATAAATTGCACAGGGCAGTCAGTGTCAGAAAAAAGGACACACAGCTTCCTTAGTCCCAAGCTTTGCCACTCTCTTTGCTGCACTGCTCCCCAGCATGGGCAGGGGGAATGGCTGGGCTGGAAATACAAACTTTCATGTACCTTCTGGTAGCAAGGCAGGGAGAAGTTAGGAATGAGCAACTGAGGCATGATATAGTTACAAGGGCAAGAGAGAAGCCACAGTGGGATGGGATCCTTGCAGTGGCCCTCTTTCCTCACTGCTCTACCCAAATCCCAGCAGTAACTAAACCCACAACACAACAGTGCAAAAGAAACACGCCTCTACAGAGAGAGCACTAAAGTGAAGCAACATCCCAACAGCTCATAAACCCACTGTTTGTGTATTTGACTGAATTTAAATAATTCTTACGGGCAGGGACTTTTATTCCTTGACACTAGTCCATATATGAAGCTTTCAACAAGTGAAAGTGCTCTGATTTACTGTGCACACAGGCTCTTTTTTTCTGAACTTGACAGTAAATATTCTGTTGTGATCTGTTTTCTTGAATAAAAGGGAAGAACCAAGCTCAAGGCTGCACAGTGAGATTTATTCAGAGAACATATGCAGGGAAAAAACAACAAATGAGAGTGAGGGCATATAAAACAGAGTAAAGAGGAAAGGTTTTTAGTTACCATTTTATACACAGCCAATCTTCCTGCTACAGCCTAGCTGTCCATACAGTCACTTTCCCAGTCCTGTTCAGACACTGTTCACGTACGCAATCACTGTTAATCCCAACCTTAAATGTCTCCATGAAAACACAGACAGATGCTTACACATTTGCCAACCTGCTAAGCTGCTGGCAAAATAAGCACAGAAGTGTGTAATAGAATGCCTTGAATGCCTTACAGATTTTTAGGAGCCGTTACCTTCATTTCTTAAGACTTCAGCAAACAGGACTTTGAGATCGAGTATAGGAGCAACACTATCCTGCCCTATTTGGGGGGGAAAAAAAGAGGTCAGGTTGTGTCTGTCTGAAAGGCAGGAGAGCGTACGTTTAGGAAACGTCACACATCCCCACGGCTGACCAACACTAGGTGGCACTGGTGGCATTCACACACAATTTTATCTGCCTTTATTTCTGAAAAGGTACACACTGATACCTGTCGATTTTCAGCAAGCAGGAATGCAGTGGAAAACAACTCAAGTATTTCTCTCGGTGGTTTACGAGCCAAAGATTAAGGAAAAAATACCTTTTGCCATATTACAGGGGGCTGAGGGAGGACTGACTGACCTTCCCTTTCTCTCTCTGCACTGTCTGACTGGGTCTTTAGCTTGTTAACCTCACTTTCCTGGTATTTAATGATTACAAGCCAACTGATAGAAATACTATGTTGCACATAATGGTGTCTTCATAACCATTAATTATGCTGTTATATTACATGTGAGAGTTGCCAAAGGGCTAGATTCTGTGACAGTGAGCCATCAGTGCTGATTGATGGCATTAATATCCTTATCTTAAAGTGTAATTAGACATATCCGAAAGTGTTAACTCTAGACAGGGGTTAGCAGCATCACAAATTATCCTCCTCTAAACTGACTTTAGAAACTCCCTAAAGGTTACTTGTCAGTATGTTTACTTGCTCACAAATTCAAGAAAACAAACCAGAATAAAGTAGCAATAAAGGGAAAAGGTTTTTCTTGGAACTCATGAATTGAAACAAATGGAGGCACAGCTTAAAAACCATACAAGATAAATCACTTAGGTGTGACCAAGAGAATCAAAGCATCAGCAAGGAACCAGAACTGCCACCAAGTTAGCAAGCTCTGTAATGAAGGTCAACACTTATCCATCCTGGTTTTAGATTAACCTCTCGCTCTAAGTTCTAGGAAAAAACAAAACAACACAACAACAACAAACAAACAAAAAACCCTAGGGTAATTCAAAAAGGGAAGACAGTTTACTTAATCTAAAGAACAAAGTAACTGAGCCATTTTCATTCTAAATGTGCTAGAGGTTGCTCTTTCCAAAGCACTAGCACAACAGTACCAGTTTCAGTCCATGAAACCTTTCTTAGAAATGGCCATTTGAGCACAGGGTTCATCTCTGCACGTGTGGCAGTCCATCCCTGGGGTGCTTTGTTTTGCTTCTATCTTGTAGAGACCACTCAGCCCCAGCACAGTCCCTGCTGCTGCAGGCCTGGTGCTAACATCTCCTAACCTCATTTTTTCTTAGACATGCAATGTACAGGTAGAAGAGATGCAGGGCAGAAAAACAACTTGAGGAACTTTTCATATATTCCTGCTGAAATATTCAATTTCCTTTAAGATAAAAACTGAATGAAAGTGGCTGTCCCCTGACACATCTGAAGGTCCTCCTCTGCCTCTTCCAGACTTAAGCTGGAAATTTTCCTGAGATAGTGGCTAAGCTCAGAGGTGGGCAGTTTTACCTTATACCCAACCTTTCAGTTGTCTTTAATCCTGTACATCCCTGCAAGATCCTAAACCACCCAGTGCTCGGTGAGTTCAGACAGTCAATCCTTCATTTAGAGATGATATTTAAAAAACAAAATTAAAAAATCCCAACTTTGAAACCCGAGAGATCATCTTCCAAAATCTGTTTGAGCCAAAAGAAACAGTGAACAGACACAAACCATTGATTTATAGTTCCCTAGTACATCTGCAAATCGAGATCCTTCATGTGAAAGGTCATCTTATTTTCAAATCTTTCACAGCTCTGTCTGCCAATACTCAGTAACTCTAAAAATGCAGCTAGACAGTTTGAAAACTTTACTGTGTGTGATTTCTAAAATCACCATCATCTCTTTTCAGGTCTTCTCTGCTTCCTGTCTCCAAGTTTTCTGTCTTCAACTATCTACTTAACTGGAGAGTGTACAGGAGATAAAGCCAGACTTTTATTGGTGGTATACAGTGGAAAGAACACAAGCTGGGACATGTGAAATTCTATTTTTTCACCATAGGAAGGTCAAACACTGAGGCAGGTGTCCAGAGAAGTTGGGGAACATCCAGATATAGAAGTGCTCAAAACTCAATTGGTCAAGGTACTGAACTAAGGTCCTGTTCTAGTTGGACCCAGTTTGAGCTAGGGGTTAGAATAACTGGTCCTTAGCAGTCCCAAATTGTCCATGATTCTAAATTTCCGTGTCACACTTGTTAATAGAAATCAAGTTATATGCTGCAGAATATTTTTGTATGTGTTCATAGGCAAGGTTTGTCTACACCATCCTGTTCCACTTAAATAAAGATTATTTAAAGAATCAGTAAAATTTGTCTGACTACCTATTCTCTTCCTACCTCTTTCACTAATGGCCAAGAATTTTTTTAGTTTATACAGGTGGTATTCCTATGCAAGTCCTCTGACAGAGGCAGGAAGCTGAAGGAGTGTAAACTCCTGGCTACACCTCCCACCTCTCCTGTCCATTGTTTGGCTTTTAGAGAGGCACTGCAGTGTCTATCTTGTACCTGGGTGTCACGTGTCAAAGTTCACTCAAGTGAACTATAATGGTCCCAAAGCTGCCTTATGGCAACCTACAAGGCCTGAAAAGTTCTGAGAACAATGATGTTTCAACCATTTCATAAAAAGCACAGAAGCTATTATAAAGACTAAACATGCTGCAGTACAGCTGAGTACTCTGTTCTGAAATGTGCTGCGGAAGTTTCCTCACCCTTTAGTGCTGCTCTTTCAAACACTTCTCTGTCCAGCACCATGATTCATTTTGCTTCATCTTACATAACGTGACAGAAGTAGAGATGACAGCCCAGCCCTGGAAACTGAAATTAGTTTTCTGAAAAACATGCCTCAACTGACTTATTATTATTATAGATTGTGGAAATTCACTGATTACTGCAAATGAGGAAGATACAGTAAGCTCCCACCAAAGGGATACAGTAGCTATAAACAGGCTGGCACAAGCAAATAAATGCACCCTGAGATTAGCATTCTGAAAGCAATGGAGCAAGGAAGAGATGAGAGGGACTAATCATTCACAGAAAACAAACTATTTTATTTGGGCTGTAATGAGGCATTTGAGGGTGTTTTAAAGTTTCAGATTGTCACTGAGTGAACTATTCTCCTATTAATCTGTTAGAGAATTGGTAAACAGCCACAAAAGGAGAAGCACATGCCTACGGCATTAGAGGGAAAATTGCCTACAGATTACAGTAACAACTATTTTCCAAAGGCTGAAAGAACACCTGAGAATACTACCTCTGCTGATAACTCTATCTCTGCAAAGGAGCAAGCACTCAACAATTATCAACAGCAACGTGAATAGCCACATTTTTCTAAGTGCCTCTATAAAAACAACCAGGGACCAGGTTTAAGAGATACAGAACAGCCAGATAGACAATTACAAAAGAAAAAATAAAGTATTAATTTTGCCTGAGAAATAGTAGGGAAGGAAAAGAAATGGAAGCTTTCTTCATTTTACAAAGGACTACTTTTTTATTTTATTTTTATTTTAACTACAGCCCTCTCACATACTTTTCTGCACATCCAGACAGCAGTAAGGGTGTGCCACTTTGGGGGAGGAGGTGGGATCTCCTCTGTTATGCAGCTGAATATGCCATGGTGCATCAGTCAGACTACATTATCCACAAGGTGTTTTAATGAGTCTGTGTATTTTGTTCTCCTTTCCTTACACCATCTTGCAGATGATCTCTTCCAACAAAACAGCTGGGGAAGGGGAGAAGTGTTTTCCTGAAAAAAACCTTAAAAAACATTGTCCAAAGCATTCACTCAGCTATGAACAGCACTAACTTCACAAGAAACAGAGAGGGTGGGGGTTTTGAGGTTTTCTTTTAAGACTAGTTCTGGAAATTCAGACAAGCTGGCTCAAACTATGCACCAGCATAAACTGGTATGACATGAGCAGGTCCTTCATTTTCAGCCATCAAGGGTCAAAGCATATGCACGCATGCCTGTGAGGGTCTGTGGGTATTGGTGGACACACACCATTGACAACACCTCCCTCATTCCTAAGGTGTTTTTAGCCTTGGTTCTCGCTGATCTGTTGAGGGGAGACACTACAGCAGGTGCTGGCACCAGGGCAGCAGGCAGTGTGTCTGCCAGAAAAACCTTCAGAATGACTGCACCTTCCTGGCATGAACCAATACAGCACCACTGGTGGTAAATATCAGATACAGGTATTGGGCATCTCCAGCCTACCTCCTCTCCATTTCAAGCAGCTTTATCATTGGCATCTCTTTTCCCTCTTAACAGGACATAAGAGGAAGTAGAAGAGCTATCCTATGTGACACGTAAATGATACATCATTTATTCTTTTTAGGTATCTTTACAGCTTCTACAATACACTGAGAATTGCAGATGGTTCCTTAAATGAAAGATACATTTTTTTTTCCCCTGCTGTGCTTTGCTGTTATGACAGTTCAGACTGTCTGCTCCAAGAAAACCCTAGAAGTAAAGACTTTAGGTAATCAGAGATCAGGACCATCATCACTGTGCCCTCCACAAGACAGCTCACATGAATATTGCAGGTACACTGGATGGAGTTTGCTAAGGGCACAGTAGTGAAAATAGATTGTTGAAAGGGATTCTTTTCTGGACACATAGAGTGGGGAGAGGGAAAATGGCAGGTGTTTTTCCACAAAAAATAATTGATGTCTCTGGACTTTTAACAGCCATTACTAAGACTGTTTACCCAAAATATCTCTTGCTTCATACCTTGTGTCTGAAGTATTTCAAAACAAGAGAGAATAAATTTTTGATGACAGCAAAGACATTAAAGTTCATACAGATTATATTTTAAGATTGGAACAAACAATAGAAGAACACAGAGAGATTGCAAAAACATGATGTACAGTTTAAAGCTCCCTGAGTAGAAACATAAATTTAAAGAAATAACCCACTTTAAGGACAAGTGACTGAGGAAAGAATGCAGATAGATTCCCACAACTTACAGGTCAGTATATCTCCATCTGCAGAGGAAGTAAGATTCAGAGGAATTGTCAATTGGGCAGGTAGAAGATTCTATATTTATACTGGATGTTGAAACTGCTAATGCAGAAAAAATGAGTGGTAATGTGAAAGAGTTGGAAAATATCAAACAGTGGGTAAAGGGATAATCAAAAGTGCCAGCACAACTCTTAAGAGGTGCCTTTATATGAGCTATCAGTTTCTACTTTTACTTTAAGGTATATCGTTCACAGAAGACAAGTTAAATGTACCCAGAACCTTATCTAGAACTGATAAGCATGAGTAGAAAAAGGACTTCCATCTGCAGCTAGAGGTGTGAAAATTAAATACTTTGATATATGAGAGAAGAACAGGCAACACAGATCACAAAGTTTTAGTGACATTAAAAAATATAGAGAGAGAATAGAGACCTTTCTCATTTATGTCAACTATTTTTTTCAAGTGCCACTCAATGGTTTAATACTAGAAAACACACTTGGAAAACATGTGATGATACCAAATACTTTGTGTAGATCTTTAAACAAAGCCAAGGTTCATCAAAAACCAATATCCTGACACTATGACATTAAGTACCTGAAGAAATATCTAAAGTTTGCATAGATTAATTCATTTCTTCAGAAAACCAAGACAAACCAGAAAAACATGTTAGATTCTGGAAGATAGTTCTTCCAGGTACAAAGAAGGTTAACTAAAAGGAATGCAGGGATGGTGAAGCTGCTTTATAAGAGAAAACTAAAAAGGTGGAAACTTCAGTTTGAATTAAAAAGAAAAAAGACCAGAGGGAATAAGGTTAATGTCCATTAAATCATGCAGGCAGTGGATAAGATGAATACAGGACTGCTGTTCATGAGATCCTGCAATACTAGGAGTAGGGAGCACTTGGAAAAGATCTAAAGATTCACTTAAAAAAGTACTTCCTTACACAGCAGGGAGTCAACCACTAGTGCTTGCTGTCAGAGCAGGCTGCAGAAGCTGGTTCAAAGGGATTTTAAACAAACCACAGGTCATAAACAGATTTAATTTGTCCATAAACAGATTTAAAAAAAAAAAAAAGACTAAAAAAAAGACCCAGGCAGGGGTGTACCCTCTAACACAGAGCAGTCCTGGAGGCTTGGGCAATATGAGGCAAGGGAACTACTGCAAGGATTGACCAGTCTCTTGTCTGGCCCCCCAAATACCCACTCTACTGCCACTGTCAGAGAAGGGGGTCTGGGCAGCACAGACCACTGTCTGACTGAAGGGGGCTTCTCTGATATTGTTAAATGTCACAGTCCTGATGTATTCTATGTGAAGTGGTTCTTCTAATAATAGATAAATGCAATTAAGAAAACAGGCAGTCAACACCGTTTTGTTTCTGCCTCTTTCTCTTATCATCTTTTCTGTTATTCCTTCTCCTGCTGGTTATTTTTTTGTTGTTGTTATTTTTAAGGTATCAGTTCTTATATTAAAGACTCATTGTATTTATAAGTGCTTTCACTGACTTCTTCTGATTATCAAATAATGTTGTTTGGAGTTGTAAATACATCTGAGATCCACTTCTTGTCCCCATTCTCCTCCATCATTCAAAACCACAGTCTCTCACATGACAAAGGAAGTGCTATGAAGAGCCACTAAACCAGGAGAGCTTTCCATTGAATCTTATCTTCTCTTTATTCAGAGACCCTCACTTGCAGAGATATATTAAAGTGCAATTTCTCAGCCCTGAAATGCAGCCAGCTCAGAGGCAGACTGCTGCAAGTGTTTAATAGTTCCCAGCAGCACTAATCAGTAGGTAAGGACAGGAGGTTAAGAAGGATACTATGTCAGAATAAAATGAACAACTGCATTTCAGAGGTCTTATATTTCTTCAGAGCAGTCAGGGAAAAGACAAAAAAAAAAAAGAGAGAAACATAAAATGCAAGCACTGGAGAAGGCAATCAGAACAGGTACTGAATGTGTGATGGAATTAGGTAAAAGATTAGGAGAATTTTGGCAACTAAGTTCTGCTGAAAGCAGGAAAACTTTGGCTGTAGAGCCCTTTAACTTGTGCCACATGTGTCAACAGTTTGGTTTACAGAAAATTTTCTTCATAATTTAACAATTCATCCTTGATGAGACCCTGGCAAGGCAGATGGCTTTCTAAGATGTGGTATAGAAAAGAGTTGTTCTGTGGTAAGAGCAACAATCCATGAAACTATTATACATTTCCCAATCCACCTTATGTGATTTTTTAGCAAGACTGCTTTTCTCTATAATTCTGGCTTTTATCTTCTGGTTCTTTCCCTCAGGTTTTTTTCCAACAAAACAGTTTTTTTCAGGAAGGCAAAATGAGTCAGAATAAGAGATTCAAAATACTTCAAGATAAGGAATTAGAGAATGTGCAGTCCCAGGAAATTTGGGAAAAAAAAAAATAAAAATTGTAGATTCTGTGGAAGAAAAAGCAACACAAACTAGACATGAATCCTCATTTCCTTAATGCAGACATACACCATAAATCCAGATCACTAAAATGCCAAACTCTGCTCTGGCCCAAGCCATCTGTGCACATATGCATGTATTCCTGCAGGAGGTTCCCTATTCCTTATCTTTCTCTTTTAGCTATTACGGCCATGTGCAAATCTTACTTGACAATGAAAATTGCAGCCAGTACACAGCTTCCTGCTTTGGAGATGCCAGCAAAGCTATCCAAGGGGACTTGGATTAAAAAAATAATTGAGCAAGTTAATCATACTTGAATACCTCAAGTGATGGAAGCAAAGCTTTTCTATTTGGAAGATTGGAAGGAATGCTATCTACTACTTTTAGTGTTTATCATTAGCTCTCTGTGAGAAATCCCTCAGGTCTGTATCTACCTAAAGGCATGTGTCAGGACAGCTAGACATTGCCTGCAGCACCACTGTCATGGAGTCCAGTAGGTTTTAATACAGATTATCCTTGTATTGGCTTTCTCCAATCAGGATGTAAAAAGAATTAATAATGCCCAACAGGCAGAGCAATTATATATGGAGCTGGTTCATGTTATATAAGCCATGATGGAGTTTAGGATTTCTGAACCTGGTTGAGTTCAAGTTGCTTCTTGGTCTCTGGATAGCTTTTTACACAGGGCAGGGTTTGGCTGCCAGGGTGGGTCTGCATCTGATGTCTTTCACTGACAGTGGCTGGGCCAGGCACCTGTTACTTCTGCCAGTGTGCAAAAACATTGCCTGCTCAGCTGCCCATAAGGAACAGAATACACATAGGGTTTATGTTTACCATTCCCCTCTTACAGGACAAGAGCTTGGGAGATGTTAAGCATATCTGAGCTCTGCATATAGCAGAACTGCTGTGCTTCAGTTCTCCATGCTAACTGTTGCCCTGAGTCTCTTTAGGTATGTCTGTTATGCCAGGAACAAAGCAAATTCCACATGGCATTTCCTGTGCCTGAAGGGATACTGGGTTCTGCGGCTTGCATATGTTCATCTTGAACCATACCTTTATCTCAAGGGTCCATGAAGATACCAAGTAATTAGTGCTAGTTTAGAAAGCATAATGCCTGGGATCTGCTCTCCAGTAATTGATACATACTGTCTAAGAGGCCAGTTGCTGGGCTGTGTAATGTAAGAGTATGCTGTGTCTACTTAACAGACTTTTCAAGCAGAGCAAGGAGGATACATGAAATGGTTACATGCTCATCATTTTATTTCCTCCTAATCACAGTTTACAATCAAAGACTTTGAAGACACAATGTAAATGTAAAGCTCCTCCTGCCATTGAAAGCCAAAATCGTTTAGGAACTTTGGAGGTAAAAAAAGCCCCACACAGCTCATTTTTCACTTTGCTGGAAATCTGGGTCAGACTGATCCATGCTGATGAAGGCTGATCAGGCTGTGAGAGAAAGGACTCTGAGGAGCATGAAGTTGCTCCCACTCATGCTCTCTAGAAAGAGAGACATGAGTAATGGGGGAAACTCTGCAACAACATTGCAGTCTTCAACTTCTTACATCCCAGTTTAAATCTCACATTTATTGGAGGACCCACAACTCCTACGGATAAGCTGTCACATACACTTTCTTTGATAGTTATGGGACTACAACCTGTCTGCTAGTGAAAGGTCTATCCACCTGCAGCAGGGCTCACTGCCCCCTTTTCTGTAGCATTCTGAGGGAAGGACCAGTTTCCCCTTCCTTTGTCTTTTATTTCTTTTTAATCAGGATAATTTCAATGACAGTTTATATGGTAGCCCTGCAAACACTTGTATTAGTAACAACAGAAGGTGGAGCTGGGGAGAGTCAGCAAGTGAAGAAAATGTCTTGCCTAAAGGCATGTGTAACAAACCAAATATTTAGTGAACACGCAGAAAAATGGAAGTTCTGTAAGCATAGGAGTTAATATTGGAAAACTATTAAACTGATCCCATTAAATAAGTAGCAATAGTCATGCCTTCCTTAAATGGTCTTTCCTAGTTTGCCAAAAGAATGTTCAAATACAATACATCCATATTATGCATTTTAAAAGAAATAAAAATATACTGCCCTCTGATCATTGATCACAGAGAGTTTGTAATGAGTGCAGTGGATAGGGTCAACTATCCCCGAATTCATACCAAGCAAATTAACTCCTGAAACTGGAAAATGCAGCAAGCTTTGGTGAGAGTTGGGCTAATCCACTCGGCAGGTTGCTATGCTAATCCAGCTGTGCTGCTCCTGTCTCCAGCCAGCAATCTCTTCCCTGTTTTGTTCTGCACAAAGATACCAGCTTGCTCAGAGTGAGCTCAGGATCCCTTCATCACACTCCATTACACAGCTGGAAAGATGCCTCCCATCTCTCCCATAAAAAGTTATACTGTGCCCCCTGGTTTATCAGAAGCTGAGAAGACAGATTCTTCATCCTTTTCAGGCATTTCTCCCTGCTAACCAGTCCACTGGGAGTCTCAACTACCTTGGCAGTCTATGGGTCAGTATGGATTAGTTGCTAGTGAACAGGTATCTCCTGCCTGCATCTCTGAAGGATTAGGGAGTGGTGTACAAAGATTTGGCCTCTGCATCTCTCTAGGGGTTAAAGGGAAGTCAGATGAGTAGATATAATTTCATGTGTCCCTCCAGTCTGATCGATTTTCTTTGCTAGAGACACTGAAGTTAGATAACCTAAGTGGCACAGACTCCAGCACTGACAGGTGGTCACCTCCCAGCTTCCCTCTTCAACCCACAAACACATCAGAGCAACCAAACGTTATGCAAAGAGCTTCCTCCATTACAAAATATGTAATACAGGGATTTATTTCCAAACTGGTACAGTGCCTAGGATCTAACCTAAGGTTTCTCCACCTAGATCCATTTAAGACCTTTGTTTATACATTTTCCCTCTCCTCTGTGCATTTCAGTTTCTGCCTGGCCCTGCTTGGGATGCGTGAGCATAGGCAGTGTGCGTGGTGATGCAGCCCAGGGCCAAAGTAAGACAGACACAACCAGAGCTGAGCTTCCTTTTAGAGCAAGATACAAGACCTGCAGATGTACCCTGTCAGATTTGAAAGTATAGAGTATCACTAATCACAACAGAAATACTTGGTATGCAAAAATATTTAAGGCTTTCAGGTTTTGTTTTAAAAAATATATAGTGGGCTTACCAGCACGGCCAGATGCTGCTTAGTATTTCCCCAGACTTCTAGTTTCTGGTCTCCAGCTTGATTTGCTGAGATGGCTTCAGATTCCCCATTTAGATTACAGAAATGCCAAGTCAGGACTGCAACATAAACAGAAGATTCAGGCGTTTTACAGCATTATTATACAACACACTTAGAGGAGTCTGGAAGGCTGACTGACTTTAGATTTCTTGTTTACATGCTATTGAACAGGAAGTGGTATTGAGAATATAATTGCTTTAATTGCAACTTTCCTCCTCTTGCAGTTCTAGGCAAAGACCAGACTTCAGAAACGTGAGGTTCCTTACTAAGTTTCCCTTAGAAAACACAATTCCTATGAGAAGTTAACATATATTGTCCATAAAATATTAATGGAAATTTGTTTTTAGCGTTGCTTGGCTGTTGTCTCTGTTTAGCCCTTGTGTGGTCCCCAAAGTAAAGAATCACAATATGGAAATCTTGGTCCTCAAAAAAAAGAATCACAGATAACACAAGATAACACAGGGATGAGCTAAGGCAAAAGATGAATCATCTTCTGACCAGGGGAATGGGAGAGGGGAAAGTGGAATTGCCTGAAAGAAACTTACAACTTCTTAGCATGGTAATAAATAAATTAATAAATAAAAATATATATCCTCACACTCCTAGGAAGACACCTAACATGCTAATGTCAGAACATCTTTGTATAATGAACTAAAGGAACTAGACACTAATCAGAGCATGGGCAGAAAGGCATTACTTACCTAACTGTAAAGCGAGCAATGAACAAGTTTTGTGCAACTTCTCTTTGTGGTAAACTGTATAAAGCCCACAACCCCTCTGCAGGTGGCTGCTGGCTTTGCAAACTGTCCCCTGGCACCCCCTTCTGTGCAGAACTACATCAAAGGTCAGAAGGTGGATCTCAGCTCTGCTCACCGGCTCCTGTGTACCAGGCAATAACCTGAACCCCAGCTGATGAGCAATACTTGCTGAAATAATGTCTGGTCTTGATCACCCAGAAGGATTTTTGTACCAGTGGGAGAAAGTAATTTTCATCACTTGCCTTTCAAGCCTATTGAGATTCAGGGGTTGTGTTTGCCATGAGGCTTTGGATATTTTGTATAGTTTGTGAGTGACCGATGAAATTACTTGAGTAAGTTCTCTGTGGAGTAACAGCTTTATAATCTTTAAAAAAAGAGCTCCTTGCTTCTGATGCTTTTATATTCATTGGGGCTGGTAGATTATTAAAGAAGAAGAGTTATTGATCTGAGAAGAATTTTTCCCGTTAACAGTGCTTTTCATCTTACTTTTGGCTTTCCAGCAGAAAACACACCCCAAAACAGTAGTTTGTCACCTTTATGCAGCTCATATGAGAGTTGTTCTTTGGGAAAAAAGCAATGCAAGAGGAAACATAAAGAAGATTTAACCTCAGATCAATCAGATACATTTCTAAGGGATTTGGCACATAAGCCACAACCACTTTTGTCCGATGGGCTCCATGCTGATCCCGTTCCTTGTGTCAGAACACACTGCAAGTTTTTTCTGCTGGCTGCAGCTCATGGTTCCAAGAGCAAATATGGAAGGGCTGTACAGGTTTTCCTGTGCCAGTGGCAGGCACATGAGATTTCTGCATATACCTATATTGGACCCAGAGAAACTAAAGCCAGCATATTAAGGGAAATAATATTCAATTTCTGTTACGCTATTTTTGTCTCTCAAGGATATTTATGAAGGGATTATTTTCATCCCTGCCTCTCCTCTGCATGCTGAATGTCTGTGCTACCAGTCAAGGACTTGCTTTGTTTTTTGAGTAGACTTTTACTTAGAGACTTCTGCAATTCTTTTCAGTTTAGTTGAAATAGTACATGCTATTCTAAAAGATCAATTGAAATACAATTAAAAAAAACCCAAAACAACAACAAAAAAACCCCAAACCATCTTAGCATCCTAGAATGATGTTTGTTAGACTGTGGAATAGTCTCCTGGGGATGTGGTGGAAATGACTTTGCTTGCAACATATAAAACTGCTGAAAAAAAACCCAAACACTAAAAGTTAGAATAAAGAGCAATGGAGATTCCCCCCTACCCCACTCCTCCAGGGACAGAGGTAGGATTTAGGAGACATAATAGGTCAAGGCAGGGAATTCTGATTTTTTTTTTTGTTGTTGTTTTGATTTTTTTTTGTTTGTTTGTTTTCCCCCCACCTCCAACTCTGCAAACAAGGAAGGAACAGCTTTCATAAAAACAAAACACTGAAAGATCACTTCTTTTAGTAAATACATTCTTCCATAGTTTAATTAAAACCAGAGTTCAGTGCATTTCTGCAATGTGTTTTAAGTCACCTTTGTTACAGTTTAAGCCATATTTACTTTAAGTGTACACTTTGAAGTGGATACTCTCCAGATTTTAAGCAACATGTATCAGATTTTCTAACACATCTTGTTTCACATTTCTGTAATTTCAGAAAGCTGGTGAATACACATACTCTTTCTGAGCTGGTTAGAGGTAGATCCTTGTCTGATTTAGTTATTACTTCTCTCTGTCCCTCCATCCACAAACTACAATAGATTTAAGTTTCCACAAGCAAAACCCACATTGCAAGTTGCCACAGTTCTAAAGAACATGCCATAGCATCTGTCCACCAAATTAAACTCTGAGGATACCATTTCCTTCCACTTCTTCATATAAATCACAATGAAGCAACAGCCATGAAATAGTCCTGTCCTGTATGCTCCAAGGAAGTCACTTTTATGCTGTCTTAAGCATGGAAGTACTGTTAGATGTCCTGGTTTATGGAGAAAATTCAGGCTTCAAGTGTTTCTCTCATTTGCCTGGGTATAATGTGATAAATCATATAAATATAACTTGAAGGTAAAGCCAGAGTAAGAGTCTATTTAAATGCAAGTGGATACTTATAAAAGTTATGGCATTCCTTTGGCTTTCACCTACGCTGATTGATGCATAGCAGAGAAAAATCAAAATGTGTCTGGAGTATGGAAAGCTAAGACATTTTTTGTTGCATCACAAGCACGCTGCAGTCCACTGACCACTTTGGGACTACAGCCTTAAGGCCTGCAAGAACAGAAGCAGTAGGTGAATAGGAACACAGATCCCAGCCTATGCAGTATTTGGGGTTCTAACACAGTGAACTACACCAAGATTTGTCAACTGCAGATGACAATAGCTATCTCCATAAAAGGACTTGCATCTCATTATCTAGCTGATTTCAGATTGTGCTTGTCTTTAATCTTGGGTGGCAGGGTATCTGAGCCTCTGGGGAAATATGATAAATAAAAACATTTTTTAAAAGAGAGTGCACAGATCTGTAGGTTCTTAGTTTTGGGCATCTAAAGATCACCAATATGGAACAGCTGGGATACACGGATTTATTCTTTTAAAAGATGGCTGAAAGGGACATCTCTTTGCAGTTCCCTGTTGTTTCAATTTCAAGAGCTTATCACTGCATGAATTTCTTTCTGGGATAATCAGTGACTGTCATAAATATCTGTAATGAACTTCCAGATCCCTTTGATAAATTCAAGGAGCCTTGGATCAGTCCCAAAAGTGCAACACATGTTTTAATAACTGATCTCCTGTACATCTGGAACAGACAAATCTGTACAAGTGGTAGGTCACAAACTCCCCATCCCCTATCTATGGATAATTTTAAAGATTTGGATCACTCTTTTCAAGCTGGAACTCTATATTCAGTTAGCTTTCAAGCTCGCTACTGTATCTGGTTTTCCTGTGGGCTTTTGTTTTTATTTTCATTTGACTTCAACAGATGTTATTTACTGCTATTTCCCTCTACTTTCAAGAGGATTTATCATTGAGATGTATTTTCATTTTAGTGCACAAATACATGAAATCCAGGCATGAAGCCTGACCAAAACAGCTGGAAAGTGACACTGAAATTAAGGCTATAGAGCTGCTTCTCTAATCTGCTGAGCAGTTTATATAAATGCAGTTTAAATAAAATGAGTCTGCAAACAGAAAAGCTTAAAGGATATTAAATCCTGGTTTTATAAATGATGGCCATGCTAGCAGGAACCACCCCATAGTGTGTAATCTTTTTCTTTCATATAACAAGGTTATCAGGCCTCACAAGCTTCTTAGGGCAAACTTAATTAAAGTCAATGAAGAGAAAATGCAAAAGGGGAAAGGGTGGCTGGTTTGATTTCAGAAATTAGGTATCTTAAAGTCTGTATTTCTATGGGCTAGAGGTGTATCTCCCTAGTCTTATTGGGAAACAGATTAATTTTGTATTGCTTTTTCCTATGATATTTATACACGTGCACACACACACACAGTGAGCAGGGAGGAGGAGGTGGTGGAGATGAGTGAACATTTCCCTTTTCCTGGGGGATAACAGCTCCCTGAACAATAAAGGTATTCCCAAAGACAAAATATGCTACAGAGGTTGGCAATGAGTTTGTCAGTGTTCCTAACATTTCTATACAGGTGTAAGCCACTGATTTAATAAAATATTGATATCTGTTTCCATTGCTCTATCATGCAGCAAAAATCTTTTATGTGATCTAAATTAAACACTTCTGCAATGGGCTGGAGACTGCATGTCGTTTCTTGCCCTGGTGGAAAAGCTCTGTGCCACCCCATCTGCTGTTCCAAATGCCAAATCTCAGAAATATCACTGAATGGGAGGGGTGTTGTAAAAAAAATTGCTTGTTATTTTATTTGAGTTTCTGTTTAGCCTGGTAAAACACCCCCTATCAGTTTGTATCACTGAGCTGCTGCTGAGGTACGGGCCCAAGTCTAATCTGAGATTGATGAAATGCATCCAACATGACATTTGACTCAATCTACTCATGAATAATAATAATAATACTGTACATTTATATAATCCTTTTCAGCAAGGTCTCTCCCAAAAGGCCTTTTTGACCTCCAATTTATCTGTTGTGACTGTCACTGAATTAGAGGCAAGCATAACGTTCTCTTCTCCACTACGACACGGGGCATGGCAATGAGAGACAAATTACTGTTATGATGAGATTCCAGTCATCTTAGTTATGTGATGCTCAATAATCCATGCCAGCAGAGACCACCTGTAACATTATTAGTATCTCCATCAGACAGCTGTCAACTGTATAAAGAGATACTACCCCCTTTTTTCCAAACCTGGAACTTCCAACCCCCAAATATAATTACACAGACCTTAGCTTGATGGTATTTACTCCAGAAAGACAATACTTTTAAGTGCAAGATTTGCTGTTGACTAAGACCAGAAGTTTCATAAAGCTGAAAAAAAGAGGTTTGTGGACTGTGAATTTAAAGTGTTTGTGCCTTAATTAGGAAAATAATTAAAATACCTTAATTAATAAAATACCCTAATTAAGAAAATGCAGAAACATTGACATTTACCAGTGTGACACTGTCACATCATAAAGGTCATTGAAGGTCAAAACAAAACAGGACATCCTTCTGCCTGTAGTCCAGATTTTTTTCCTGTTTGGCTTGTGAGGGTAGATTTTCAAAGGCATCTGGGCATCAAACAATGCAGATAGGGATTTTCAGATTCATGTGCTGTGCCCATTGCAGCTGTTGAAGCCTAAATCCCATGAATAAAATTGCCTTTGATAAATCGTGAAGGCTGGCTTTAACAATCTGCCAATGCAGAGCATCTATCTACATCTCTAAGAAACTCACTATGAGACATTTTCTCTCTCTTTCTGCTGAAAGAAAGCAGAGGTACAACTCCTGTTGCTTTCTAAAAGAACAGTTTAGTCAATGTGGCATTTTTACTTCTGTGTCAAACTTTATCATTCACTACTGTGAGTATAGTGTCACGCTTTTTAAGCAATCTTCACTTAGGTTACTTCAAAACATCTTTATGACTTGCAGGCTATGCCAAAGACAGCTGATGACAAACTTTACAAGAACACGCAGGAACAGAAAGAGAACACACTGACTCAAGCACTTGAAATCTTCAGTTTAGAAGGGATCCAATCATAACTTCCTGTTCTGAATCAGGAAGAACAAGGTATGAATCTTGCAGGGAGAACTCAGGGGTTTTAGCTATTCTGGCTTTTTTTGGTTTGTTTTGTTATCTTGTTTTATTGTAAAATTTTAAAGAGGTTTCTTGTTAACCCAGCTTATCTGTATTCCCAAGATTATGCCCATAAAGCCATTACTTAGCACCTTGTTCTTGCAAAGAAGCCAGTGGGATCAGCAATTACCAAAAGTAAACAGGATGCTGATCTTATCATACATTATGGATTGAATCAATACTGTAAGAGAAGCCAAGAAAAAAAGTCCATTGAACCAGTGATTTTTCTCCACACATGCTGGCATGCTCTGTTCTTTGTTTTTCTCACCTGCTGTTGTCCTTGTCCCCACATTCATACCTGCAACATTTGCCTTTTCTGTCTGGTGTCAGCATATCACCACTTGAGTCAGATACATATTTGCTATACAGAGACAGCAGTTATCAAATCTGTGCTTAGAGTAAGGCCCCAAGTGGGGTTAAAAATCCCAACTCTATCCTAAGTGTTTCAACTCCAAGAGCAGATAACCCATAAAATCTTAAGAGTTAAAAATTTAAATACATAGTATATGCCAGTTTTGCAATTTGGCATCTGATAACAAGCTAAAACCAAGAGGTTAAGCCAATGAATCTGATCTCGTAACCTAAGTCTCAGGTATTCATTACTTCATCTGAAGGAAGGTAGGAATAACATAAAAAATAAAGCACTCCCTAATAAAAACAGTAAGTGTTCAGAGCTCCATTCAAGACAGAAGGAATTTTGATAGTTCTGGTTTTATGGACTGTAGACTAGGGTAGCAAAAGTATGTTGATTTTCTTACAGGGCATAGAAATAAAGTGAAATGAAAGCAGATGGATCTGCCCTAGCAGTGAACCATTGGATACAATACTTTGCTTCAGTGAGTATCCAAATTATTTTCAGGTAGTTTGGCACACAGGTAATTTATGTGCTTCGTTCTCTGCCTGCTATTTAGAAGCTGTTTCTCAAGTAGGGATTGTTCTCTGAACTGTTCACCTTTGCATGCACTATTTCACTCTTAACTCTTCTAATATCCTTCTTAAGGTTAACTTAGTGAATTGAATTCAATATACTTTTTTTGTTGCACTCTGAGACTCTGCTTGTGGTTGGGGTCAAGCTAAAAACTGCAAGGGTGCTTTTAGGTGACTGCTTGCTTGATGACTGCATGTGTCATGCAACAGAAGCTGTCCCAGCCATGATATGTTTGCTGTCGTGGACCAGAAGAAACTATTAGGGCACAGTGTCCCTGCAAAGAGCAACGCTATCAAGTAAATATTTTTTGACCAAATACATAAATTCTTTTTTAGAGACTTCAAATACAAAATCTGACTTGTAGATGCAGTACATTTCATTTAATATTTTGGAGTATAAAACATAAATTGTCTCATATGAGCTGTATCTGAAGACTTGGTTAAAATACAGCTTGGGTACCTCAATTTCCTCATCCCACAAACAGCAAACCAAAATGTTAATTTGGCTGAGAAATATCACACTCTCAGCTCAAATCTAAATGAGCTGAAGATTAGGGTGATTGAGACATGAGTGGGTCATAAATGGGGAGACAACGATGGTCTCCTAGAGGTCCACTGTCTCCATTGCAGGATCGAATCGGGCTCAACATGCCACTGAAACTCTTCCAGCCTCAGCAGTCCCTTGGCTCACTTCCTAATAATACACAGAGCAGTTGAAGCACGCCCAGCATCCCTGTAACAGCACTGCTGTTAACCCCAGTACAGGAGCTGTGCTTGAAGTGCTTGAGCTACGTGTGACAATACATGGATATTCAAGAAATGCAGATGGAGTCCAAGAATGATGAAACTCCCTGCGGATAAGCAGCCCTGGTTTCTAGGAAGATTCTTACTTTTCTAATCCTCATTGAGACATGTAAAGATCTGACAATATTTTTATCCTGGTATCAGTTCTCCCCTTCTTTTGGTGAGGGAGTCTAGGATAGAGAAATTTTACTGTTTTTATTAATAACAGAGAAGGCAGCTGAAAAAAGCAAATCCACAATGTGTCTCTAGCACCTGGAAATCAATGCTGAATTAAGTATCCAGGCTCTCTATACAAAAAGACTCAAACACTTCAGTGGAGCATGATACACATGTGCCTCAATGCTATAACCAAATTATAAAGAAAAAAAATCAGCAAACAAAATACAAAATACTTGGTGCACACACATGCACCGTGCACCACCCCCCCATATTCAAACAATCCAAATATGCAAACAACAGCATTATTATAAGGAATTTCTAGATATCACCACCATATCTATCTGGTCTGAGCTACAAATACACACTAACTTACAATTTCAGAAATTCCTAAGCCTTTCAGAATCATCTGAAAGGCTACGGAGCTGACATGAGTAGATTTACAGAAGAGGATAAATCTTGGCAAAACACTGCCTAGTAGTTCAATTATCCTGCTTCAGGGAAATCTAATTTAATTGCTGGAATACAATCACTTCCGATAAGGTTTGATACTAACATCATTATCTGTCTCTAAATGTATCTTCACCAGATGTTCTTTCTAAAGCAACTAAATAAAATTGATAGCCATCCACTTCAAATAGCAAACTATTTGTTGCTACTATAACTTGTAAAGCATCTAGTCAGAGGTCAGTAAATAATTTGATTACGAAAAATAGATATTGTAGCTTCCTCTAAAAAAAATAAAATAATTCCCCCAGTATTTATTGTTGCAGTGTTCATTTTCTAGATAATTCTCCTGGCACAGCTCTTAATTACTGTGTGGCCCACTTCCTACAGATTACTCTGCTAGGCCATTTCCTGGACGGTGAGATGAAGAGCAGCATGTCATCTCATGGGTGTTTTAATGAATTATATAAAAATCTGCATGTGGCAAAACTGCTTTCCCACATTTCCCTGATGTTTGAACTATTTCAATAAATGCAGCTTCTACTTGGCCCAAGACACCTTAAAGACAAACAATATATAGATCCTGCAGTTCTTTTACAGTGCAGGATTGTGACATTAGGTACAACTAGAACTCGTGAAGACACACCATGGTCAATGGAAAGCCAAGTATGTGAGGCATCAGAGTAGGGTCACAGAGGCATGGCCCTAGTTAACTGCAAAGATACACACACTGGGATCTGAGGCCACAGCACAGCCCTCACTGCTGGCAACAACAGTCTTATCTTCTTACTAAGTTCAAAATCTCTGTACACGTTAAGGAGCTGCAAGCACAATGCTTTAGAAAGTATCCTTTGTGTAAGAAACATGCCAGCTCCTTCCATATCCTTCTGTTGACCAGAATATTAGGGATACAAACCTATTACTATAACAGTATTCCTGCAGCTTATGACCTGTATCTACAAGCCTTACTTTGTAGCTCTACTCTGTGGAGAAGTGAGACTAGACTGTGAGGTTTAAGCAAAAGATTTATTTGAAATCTAATACACCACTAATGCAGGGTTTTATGGATACAGTGGAAGAATGCACTATTGCAACCTAAAAGCAGGAATACACTATAACAAATTAGAAACCATGCTAAATATTATACAGGTGTTCATCACCCACGTTTGCAAACTTACAACATGCTAAATATTCACTTACCACTCCAGGTAAAGGCTCTCAATCTTAGAAAAGTCACCTTGGCCAATGTCTTGACCAGAGGGAAAGGGTCTCCATACCGGTGAACGTTGCAGAGACGACTCCCAAAATCCAAACTAAACCTTAGCACTTTTATACCCTCTTTTCCTAACTCATTATACAGTTTGAATACACAAGGATGTGGTTGAAATACCTCCAGGTGGTTGTGGCAAAACTGTGCCGGATTGGGTTATGCTGTTTGGAGACACAAACATCAGCTGAAACCACCACTGAAGTCCTCCAGCCCCTCCTTATCTTACTTTCTCAGGAAGCTAAACTGTGGTTTGAACTGAGACTTGGGACATAACGTTTGTTGAGGAATTTCAAGGCTTAGCTCATGTTTCAGTTCTTTGAGTGGTGCAGCATTGCCCTGTTTGCCCTGAGATTTATGGATGACTGAAGGCTAAACCATCTACACAGCTCCCCTGCCATCCCTGCATAGACAGGCAAATCAAGGTTGAGTTGCCTGCATGCACCAGATGACACTGAAACTTGCTTATAAAGTATGAACCAGAAAAGCCATACATCTGCACACAATTTATCAGCTTCACCTTCAGAGCTTGAGGAACCTTACTGTCACCTTTAGGCAGCATGTTCATGAGGGTTGCAAGTTTCCAGCTTTACAAGATGTCACAATCTCAAGGAAAGTTAAGTGTGACTCATTTGGACCACTTCTCATCTTTGAAACAGACATCAGAAAGAGCATTTTACATTGCCTTGCTTGAAGACAAGGTGTTAGGCTAAATGGCTATTCAGTCAGACACAAGACAGTCACACTTAATGGTCTTACATGTTTGAATGTTCTCTGATATTTAAGGAAATTAGTACTCAAAAGTTCTCAGTTGCAGCATGGTGGCATTTGGAATGTGTGAAAGCAAGGGATGCAATGTAGTCGTGATGCTGACACTATTCTGAAGCTATTTCTACTGTACAATTCATTGACAAATTCTATGACAAGTAATTTGTATTTATGAAACCACAGAATAGACCCAAGTGGTTTTTTGAGATGTAAGCCTATCTAGTGTAATCACACTGTAGTGAATTTATCTATTGTTAGCATTAGCACTGAGAATTTCAAACTTGAATAGTTTTGTTATCGAGGGAAATTTATATATGTAAATGTAAGCAGTAAAAATCCCCAGACTATTAGTATTGAACTTTTCTTGCTTTGTATGGTAAAAACCTTAAAATAATTAATCTTTTGTAGGGGCACAGTTTAGCAAGACGTGCCTTTTTGAAAATAGACCTTTAAGCTTTGTAAGCCTGCAAAATTTGCACATAGATGAAAACCAAGGCGTAGTAAATGAGATAAGACAATAAAGTATGTACTCTTTAACTAATTGTAGACGTAATGCCTAAAGATCTTGTGAAATACCTTCTGTTATGCTAGGTATTAATATAACCTAGTTGAGTTGTGAGCTTGGTTTCTCTTAAGAGCTAAATAGATTTTCTGTGACATTACTGTAAAAACCTCTGGAGAGGCCCTGTGGATAATAATGAATATTGAATTAATTTCCATAGTATTAAACTACACTGAAACATTTGACTCCTAGTTTTATTACCTGTGTTCTTCCCACAACCCCACCAAACAATCCTTATGCAAGTCCTGTATCCTCATCTTAAATATCAGAGCACACACCATACTATCTCTCTTCCAAACTGCCAGTGGCTTATCAGAAGAAACAAGTGGACTTTGCAGGTGAAATTTTGCAAATGTGACACCTGGTCTTTGTCCAAGGATTCACAAAAAACCTGTTACCTCAAAGCAGGAATGCACTGTTGGAAGTAGAAGGAAGAAAGCCCAGACTGGCAGATTTCCACATCTCTGATTAAAATGCACAGTGAAGAGCATTAGAAAGTCAACATCTTCCAGCTCTTGCTACGGTTTAAGAAAAAGCCTGTGCTCTCTTGGATACCCCTATCTAGAAGCCCTTGATAGTCTTGACTATAATACAGTCTTCCTGTACTCAGAAGAAAATTTCATTTGTCTCCCAGAGGGCTTCCTGATCAGTCATCAGCATCATTTGATCTGACAGCAGACAAAAATGCACTTCAGAACAAGACACTTGACTTACAGATGGCTGTACCTGAGCAACAAATACATGAGCATATTTGTACTCTACAGAAATGAAGAGGTGCATGCAAAGAAACATGGTCAGAAACATACTGGTACACAAATACAGAAGGAGATTAGAGAAGGATTCCCACCTTATGCTTCCGTGGCCTGTAATCATCTTACTCCAATTCCTATTCCCCTGTACCAGAGGGACCTACAGAGCATGCAGATGAAACTGAAGAGGTGTGGGAAAGCAGAGCAGACACAGGGGCAAGGCTGGGATTCCCACTTCTGAAAAGTCACACACACCAAGACTGGCTCTGGAAGTAATGAATCCACTACTCAGACAGTGCTGTCTGCTGTTGTCTATAATCCTTCGAGATGGTGTAGAGATTCACCAGCTCCAGGAAGACCAAGTACACACAGAAGTCTACTCATCTGTGGTGGCAATTTAACCCAAGTTAAAAAGCTTCCAGGCACTCAACAACAATAAGCTTCAACCTGAACTGGAGCTTGTTTTCCAAGTGTTTTATTTTACCTCACAGTCTAAAAATTACACCACCACACCCCCCCCATGTGGCATGAATATTTTCAGCACAAGTCCTGCTTTTCTTTATCATGTCTGAATCTGTAGCAGTGGAAATAACAAATATGAACAGGGGAAGCTCTGGAAAAGCATTTGTCATGTTGCTTGGAGCTTATCATCCCCAGAAGGAAACTAGGACAGGTTGCTGACATGAAAGAACAACAACTATCCTTTCAGAAAGCCTCTTACCTTACACCATGTTAACAGGAATTGTTAGATTAGCATGGAGTATTAATTAATCCCCATTGGTACTACATAGCCTATTCCCCAAAAGACAGGACATACTTTTAAGATAATATTTTGCAAGCACAACTAGTGTAGAGCACTGTGAAAGAAATAGGTGCAAAAAGGAATAAGAATGTTGACTGCAAAATGAACCTTGTCTCAGCTGCTTTGACTGGATCTAAATTCACAAGAATATCCTTTCCTTCTAGATATGCACCCAACAACATGAACAGTTTTGTGGTGCTTAAAATGAACTCAACTACTTTTAGTTTGCATACTGCTAAAACCTTATTTATTTTTGCAGTGTTAATAGCCAAATTCCTAATCCAGACTGCCACAGTACCGCATGAGGGAGCTGAACTGAACAAAGGTTAGGTAAACTTCCTTCTGTTCTACTAATCTTTTCAAAATACGTCATCAGGATTGCCCCTGACTGTTTAAGGCACTCAAAGTCTCTTAGGTTAGTCATTTCTCAGAAGACATCCAAAATAAGATACACATTTTCTGTTCTGTGCTGGATTTAACCTGAAAGAAAGTCTTATTTCCAATTTCTGATTCTTGAGAACACCCAAAACTAAAAATAGAAAGCAAAGGGGTAAGAATAGAGTTGGTTTTGTTTTTAAGCAGAAGGATGAAACTTTAAATAGTCTTGACTGAAAGATACAGTCAACTTTTATTTCTTAAAACTTGTTTATTTAAAATTTAGTCTAATTTTTACTTGACTGTGGATGTAACTGTGTCAAGCCATACACAACATGGTCAACAGTAAGAACAATTAATTGTTTGATCTTGTATCAGTGCAAGTGCAACCTTGACTTTGATGTTTTCCTGCAGGATTTACCTATCCAGGTTGCAGCAGAATCTTTATTACTGCCAAAGGCTTTCATAATTAGCGAAAAATAAACCCCAGGTATTCCACAAAGCTGTAGAATCACTTTTCAAAACAGAATAAATCTAATTTATGTCAGAAAGTTGTATTTCATAATCTAAGAGTTCACAAAAGTCTAAGCAAACATTGACAAGAAAGCGCTAAGACTGGTGTTTGCTTTTAGCCTAGTTTGATCAAGCTCAGTTTCTGCATACAAGTTTGTGTGTGCTTTTATCTACTTCTCTCATCCAACTAAACTTCTAAGCCAATTTCAGCAACCTTGGACAGAGAGTAAAGGTCTTTGAAGTAGGTCTGAACATTCTGGATGTCAAATTTTCTACAAAATTACTGGAAACATGTAACTAAGTAGAGATGAAAGGCCATCCATTGCCTGCACTGAGTGTTACAGAGTGACCTCAATTCATATAAAGCCTCAGGGAATTTACTGAGGATAGAGGTGCTGAGTGTCCCAACATGAGAAAAGTTTCCATCTGCACTCAAATCTTTATTAACTGTGGCATAAAGAATCCTACCATGGGAGTCCAAGCCACTGAGAACCAGAAGTCATTACTGCCACTGTCCACCAAACTGCTTTCTCAGTTCTGTTCAGGTGTGTCAACAACCTACACAAGTAATAATATCTCCCCACAGGAGAGCCCTTTCTCTGCCATATAAACCATTAAACTTTGGGTTGGTGTCTCAAAAAAAAAATTTTTAAATCCTGTACAGTCTGTTCTCATCATATGATCACTTATCATGGTGCAAGCACTGTTTTGTTTCTCAATGTAAACGTTGGAAGCTGAGAATGCACGTAGGATATCACAGCTCATACAGGGAAGCTGAAACCCACATACCTACTGGTGTTCATGATCATGCATTGCACTTTCAGCTGACTGTAAGTCATCCTGCTCTGTGCTTAGAATGAATACATGAAGAGGAGCCAAGACAAACTTAACAGATGTTATTTAATTATTTCTGTCTTTCATTTCTTTATTATAAAGAGAGCTAAGGAAGGCTTAAACTCCAACACACATTAGAATTGCTCAAACTCCTATGCAACTGCCAGCAGCATCAGCTAATTCGTCAGCTACAATGCAGACCTACAGTTCTCTTTATCCTACAACATCCTCTGCACAGAGATAGAGGAGATATGAGCAACATATTGCCTCTAAGAAACGAAGGTATTCAAAAGTCTTTAGGCTATTTCTTGCTCTCACAGAAACAGAAGAAAAAAGTGCCCTGATTTTTTTAGGAAGGATAATTTTTTTGGTTGGGTTGTTTTGGTTTTTTTTTTCTGTACTTCCTTATCTTCCTGGCTAGTTAACTGAAATGTAGCAGAAAATACAACTTGTAAAAGACATGAGACATGGTGTCCACAGAGAAGAGAGTGGATGCAGAGATGCCTGCAGAGGATGTTGGATGCTGGGAGAAGGAAAAGAAAAGGATTTCAGGCAAGCATTTTATTAACTACTGCTTTTTTCCTTATCTCTGATTACACTTGCATTATTTTTTTTAGATCTTGCTTGGCCTTCACCTACTCTACAGCTTAGATGCTGAAGTGAGTAAGGATAACATGCAGATTTAAATCAGTCATTTGTTGTCTAGCATTTCCTTGGGATATTAAGATGTATTGGCTACCTCTTCCTTCAGCTGACATATCTGACAGAGTATAAGAAGTACTTCAGTAAAAGTTCTCATTTTCAAGCCTCCTGGAATCTCTTGTTCTGTTTACTAACTTTATCAATGATCTGATGAGGGGATTGAGAGCACCCTCGGTGAATCTACAGACAGCACCAAGCTGGGCAGGAGTGTTGATCTGCTTGAGGGTAGGGATACTCTACACAAATATCTAGATAGGCTGGATTGATGGGCTGAGGCTCAACAAGGCCAAGTGCCCGGTCCTGCACTTGGATCACAACAACCCCAAGCAACACAACAGGCTTGGGAAGACTGTCTGGAAAAGTGCCCATCAGAAAAGGATCTGGGGGTGTTGATGAAGAGCTGGCTGTATGGAGCCAGAAGAGTGCCCAGGTGGCCAAGAAGGACAACAGCATCCTGGGCAGTGTCAGAAATAGTATGGCCAGCAGGACTAGGGCAGTGACTGTCTCCTTGCACTTGAGGCACACCTCAAATACTGCGTTCACTTTTGGGCCCCTCAGTACAATGAAGACACTGAGGTGCAGAGTGTGTCCAAAGAAGGGAAACAAAGCTGTGCAGGGTATATAGCACAGGATTGGCTGAGGGAACTGGGGTTGTTTAGCATGGAAAAAAAGGAGGCTTAGGAGAGACCTTATCACTCTCTAGAACTACCTGAAAGGAGGTTGTAGAAGGGTGGCTGTCAGTCTCCTCTCCTAGGTAAGAAGCGACAGGACAAAAGGAAACAGCCTCAAGCTGCAGTAGGGGAGATTTAGACTGGACATTAGAAAAAGAATTTCTTCACTGAAAGGGTTGTCAAGCACTGGAACAGGATACCCTGAGAAATGGTTAAGTCACTGTACCTACAGGTATTTAAAGGACAAGTAGATGAAGTGCACAGGAACATGGTTTACTGACAGACTTGGCAGTGTTATGTTAGCAGCTGAACTTCATGATCTTAAGGGTCTTTTCCAACCTAAATGATTCTATGATTACCAAAGAGCCAACTCTAAGCAACATCACTATATAGGCCTGTAGCATAAGAGCCCCTTGAGTTTCCCTCTAAGTACAGACTTGCAGAGTTGATCCTATACCTTACTACCATCCTTTGAACTGCCCTTCAGTCCCATTTTTCCCTCTATAGTGTGAGCATAAAACTATGGGAATGAAAGGTCTTCTTTTGTCTAAATCGAGCTGTGCCTTGCACAACAGAAATACTGAGCCCTGCACCTTGCACCTGTTAAACACCTACAGCAATGAGCATCTATTTTCACTCTCATGACAGTAAAGGAGGCAAAACAATCTGATGAGAAAATATTCCCATAACTTAAAAGGCATACTGTCTGCCCCATTGTCCTCACTTTGTCTTACTCCCCTAGGGACATTTAACCACTACAGAACAATGGCCTTGCCATTAGTCTGTTAATATCTTACCTATATTGGCTGCTGACAAACTTTTTGCTGCTTGTACTTTCTTATCATTGTTATGCTGCCTCTGTTTGATAATGTTCAGTGAAATCTAGAGACAGCAGTCAGTGCTCAACAGCACTGAGCACAACAAGTGATTAACTCAGGGCACAGATCTTTTGGGAATGGACAAGTAAGAAATTAAGCAATTTTTTAATGGAAAGATGGTCACTTGGTAGCATGTGATTACAGTATTTGCTAGCTCTTGGAAACAAAGAGCTTCTGCCTGCAAGTAACATTAGTGAAATAAATGAAAGAAAGAAAACAACTGACCCTGCCTGATGAAAACAGGGCTTTTGAGACAAAATATGAAAGTCAAATCAATCAATAGCTGTAGCAAAGTATTTTGGACAACTTTGTATTTCTGAGTAGAGTGCTTTTAAACCCTTCTCACTGGGCATCATTCTTGGATAATTTAAGTAGCTCTGGACAACTGCCTAAAGTTAACACCAGATTTATCCCTGCTGGCTTCAACCAGAATTTCTATCAGTATCCCTTGTTTGGCTTCCTTCATTTAATGCACTCTCACAACTTACAGCCTTACAACCCCCCTCCTTACCACAATTATTTTTCCTCACTGCAAACTTTTTCTCCAAATCCAATACTTTTTGAGCATCTATTTCTTACTTCAACTCTGTAGGTGGAACAAGGGTAACATGCACACACTCAGTTACATAAAGGAGAAATAACATGTTCTTCCATTCCCACATCACAGTCCATGTGCTTCCCTTGATACATTCTGACAACATGGACAGGATGAGAATAAAGTAAGCATGGAGTCTAACATTTGGAAACTGTCAGTTAATAAGGAATTTATGAGGCAGTACAAAGTAATGTGTCATAATGCTACCTACAACTTCTTAAAAAGCTTGCTTATAAAGTGAAAGAACAATAACAAAAAGTGTGATTAGTACTAAATACTGACATCCTGCACACTGGGAAAGAGGATTATAGCACACCAGAAAGAGCCAGAGGATTCAGCAGTTAGACTTCTTAATTCTGAAAGTTACTATCAAAAGTTTTGAAAGTAAAAAAACCTAGTTGAGAGTTGAAGTTCTGCTGTCTATTAAATGAATGATCAAGATATCTCACATCACCTTGTATCACCTATTTAGAAGAAAGTGAAGGATCTACTTCAGTTTCTCCATAGGACTTACCATGTTCTGGGTGGAGGGTCAGCAGAAGGTTGGGAGGGAAAAGGTGAGTCTTGAGTACATGGCCATCCTAAAACAAGTCAGGAGAACAATAACATTACTAATTTTTCACTTTTTTTTTCCTACACATACTAATTAAAGACTGTAAGAACCTAAAAAACTGCATTACAACATCTCAATTACCCTTTATTATAAAATGATTTGATTAAAACAAATAAATGAAAAAAAAACAGAGACATTTCAACTCAAGCATAAAACTGTCTGTGCTCTCCCCTGCTGTTTGCCAAAGAAAGCTGTTAAAACCATATGCCTATAAAGAGAGACAGAAAAGCCATCATATCATTCAAAACCCCTTGTTGGAAGCAACTAGAACCAGTTTAAGTCTATGACAGAAATAAAATGCCAAATTACCTGATTGCAGAGCTAAACAAAGGCAACACTAGAAAGGAGCAACAAGGCTTCAGACTCATGACTAGGTAGAAAAAAGTGCCAGAGAACCAAACTTATGAAGGCTTATCTGCATTTCTAATTTGGAACTGATGGCTTTAATTTGGTTGTTAAGGCTGGGAAATCCATGAGTTCAGACAAAAAATTCTCTACATCTGTGCCCTGCTTCTGGATTAGGAAATTGATTAATGGGCTTGAAACACAGCTAAGGCTATCACAGCTGTGGAATAAAAATAAAGTAGGCTAGTTAGCAGCTTTTATCCTCTAAAAAGGCAGGACAAATAAGAGAGCTTCAACTATGCACCAGAAGGCCTTTCACACTGGAGTACTGCTGGCTCACTTCTATGGTAGTAGGAACCCAAACTGCAGGGTGTAGAACAAGTTGCAGTAAGCTGAGGAAGAAGGCAAATAGCAGGAGTAGAAAACTCCAGGCGATTTCCCTTCTTCCCAAACATTACTTTAAGAAAGCACCACAGCATGACATATAACTCCCCTTGCTACCTACTTTAATCTATATTCAAAGAACATTAAGCAGGTAAGGCAGGGTAATGTTGTTCACCCAGCAGAAACTAAGTAACGATGAAGAGAGAAGATCTATTCATCTTCTCTTCCAAAAAAAAAAAAAAGAACCAGAGGTTGTCAAAAATCCTAGCAGGTGACACATTCAAAATGTGTATTGTGTTCATCATGTAATGCCTAGGGAATCTCCTTGTTTTACCACGTTAATGCCACTTAGAAAACTCGGTTTTGTAGAGCTGAACTAAATGACTTTAAGTGGTTATCTTAGCCAGAAAACACAAAAATGCTGCAGAAATAATGTTGGCAAACCTGCAGAAAAAATATTAGGTGCCTGTAAAAGAAGATGATTTTGGTTTTGTTCACTAATACATGAAATGCAGTACTGCATACTGACTTGACTTCTGTGTTACTTGGGCTTTGTGATTATACTACTGATAATTTACACTTAGTCATATATTTAGCAGATGTAGTAAATTAGGTGAAGTAGTCCCCAAGTGGATGGCAAAAGGGGTCAAACATATATCCAAGAATGAAATCTGCACTATGAATAAAACAATATACAGATCTTTTAATCTGATTGAACTGCAGTAACTACTCTACTAATTCCATCAACTCCCATTTTATATACTCCACTGTGAAACACTTGGCATCAGGTGCAGTCTAAAAATCAGTTGGAAGAAGTTGTGTCTCTCAAAGGCCATGCTGCTTACGTGCCACGTGCTCTGCTTCTCTAAAGACGTTTGCCACAACCACTTGGATGGACCAGCTACAGAAACCTATCTAGGATCTGCTTACATTCCATTTTCACTTTGTTGTTGATGTTGGGTTTCTGTTCAGTCAGTGAGAAGCTTGGCCTAACTTCCTACAGAACCAGACACAGTGTGGCACCCTGTCAGGGTGTGCACCTTGGCGTGTTCACTTAGAATTGCAGAGTAAGGAAGAAGACTTAAAAATATCCAGTTCCTACAGGTTTCATACAAGCCAGAATGTTGAAAGTTCACTACCCCCAGGATTTTTATCTTCTCAGCCAAACATGGCAGACCACATTTTCCAATACTTAGGCAAAGGAGCAGAGGAGAGCTGATCGGGGAAACAGGAAAATGTTCTTGGGGTTTGCAGAGGCAGCAGAATATCTTTGCATATTTCAGTCAAAAAACCCCACATTTAACCAAGAGACAAAACCTATGAGATTACACTATCCTGTTGCTTAGAGAAATGCTTGGGGTTTCTGTAGAAAGTGTGTCTTGCTCTGCTTATTCTGCTCCTTGCTCTTTTTTTTCCTACAGTGACAAGCTTAGCCAGTTCCTTTCTTTGCTTCTCCACTGGACAGTGAATAGTTGGGCTTTCAGGTATATTTTGTATTCTCTGAATGATTTCTTCTCCACTGAGAAAGCATCCTAGGCCTCTTCTTCAAACTTTGTCACCCTTTCTTCTAAGGTGAAGCACCACTTCTTAAAATAAAGAGCCTATATTTTAGAATCAGTAAAGGATATTTTTGTCTCTTGTATTATTACAAATTATACTGTAGCAATATGTTATTATTACTCATACACTGAATTCACTCACTCTCTTAATGGCATTAAGACTACATCTACAAACCTGAATTTTATCCATTTGTCTTATCTGGGCTCTTCTTTCCTTATTACTGCCCCTGTCTCAAAAAACAGTGGTTGTACACCTGTGTGCAGCCTAAAATTACCAAATTTGCTTTCAGGCTAAGAGCTCATTTGTCTTCTGTTGAAATCTTGTCCATTGCTCTCTCTCATGAAGGATTACCTTGCACAAATAGCACTGGTGATGTCCTCTCATCCAAGTTGTTCACGGTCAGTGTTTGCAAAATTGTAGAAGTCAATGTAACGTAGCGTAGTGCATTTCAGATGTATATGGCTTTTTGCTGCTTGTCCCAATCCAGGCAGCTCTGCATGTTATTTTTGTGAACTCAAAACTTTGAGCTTTACTTCTCTTTCTATCCACATCTGCTTTCTGGACTTCCTGCACTTTCTGCAGTGACTCAAGTGTCTGAACACTGTTTCTTACTTCTGTCTTGTGATTGCCTTTCTTGTCAAATCATCACACTTTTTTGTAGGTTAATTCTGTTTTTCCATAAGCCTTTTGACATTTTCCCTTACACACCATCATAAGCTCTCATCGGGATCTCATGCAGCCCCTTGCAAGCTGACAAACTGGCCCTTTAGCCTCAGAGACACACATTTTTCTGTATCTTCCTTTTCTGCTCTGTTTAAAAGCTATATCTCACGTTTCACTTTTACCTGGAGTGCAAGACTCACTCCTCAAATTTCTGCAATGTGGAATACCATAGTTAGTCATCTCTGCCTGAGTTAACACTAAGATATTAAAAATAAAAGTCATCCATTGTCATAAAGATCACAGAATCACAGAATCCTAGGGGTTGGAAGGGACCTCGAAAGATCATCTAGTCCAACCCCCCCTGCTAGAGCAGGGCCACCTAGAGTACGTCACATAGGAACATGTCCAGGCGGGTTTTGAATGTCTCCAGTGAAGGAGACTCCACGACCCCCCTGGGCAGCCTGTTCCAGGGCTCTGTCACCCTTACAGTAAAAAAATTTTTTCGAACATTCAACTTGAACCTCCTATGCTCCAATTTACACCCATTCCCCCTTGTCCTATCACTGGTCACTACAGGGAAAAGCCTAACTCCATCTCCCTGACACTCACCCCTTACATATTTGAAAACATTGATGAGGTCACCCCTCAGTCTCCTTTTCTCCAAACTAAAGAGACCCAGCACCCTCAGCCTTTCAAAGATGAGGCTGTATTCTGTCTGCTTCCTTGCAAGTGGCTCCCACTGCTTTCAGTGCTATTTGAGCACATTCCCCTCACCAGCCACATTTTCAGGGTATTTCAGAGGGGTAAATCGCTGCCACTGGTTTCTCATCTCAGTGTTCAACAATCATCAAGAATCAAGCAGATTAGCAGAGATCCATTTATTTCAGGGTGCAAGCTCTGACTACTTAATTACACGTCTCCAGACCATAAAATTGCCTCTTTACCACCAAAACTTCTTAAACATATTATTATCACAGAAGTGGAAAAAAAAAATAGGCAGTCCACAGAAGATTTGTGAGATGAAAAAGGATTTGTAAGGGACTATATGAAAGAGAAAACATGAAAACCAATTTAGGTGCAGAAGGGAGTAATAACCTGACAAAGGAGAGGAAAAAGTATAAAGAAGAGGCTCACTTAGTTTTGTTTCATTGCCCCCAATATACCATGGACCATTCAAAAACAATGTCACGAAGTCTAAGGAAAGCATTGTCCCTAAACAAGTATCAGTCTTAAGAGAAAGATTTTTATTTTTTTCCTTCATAATCCAAGAAAGAGCAAGAAGAGTCTCTTCACATCCCCTGGACACCCGCATGAATTCCAGCTGATAAAATTAATTTGACCTAATGGTGTGAAATCAAAGTAATACTTTATGTTACAACCCTTATAACTGACAAAAATTAGGTCACTTGAGTTATGTTCCCTATGCTAGGTAATGCTGATGTGTCAGTGAAAGAGAATTACCAAGACCAGCAAAAATAGGAGGATTTTAAGCCAATAAAAAAAGGACTCACATAATATTAAGGCCAGAGATTGTACTGAAATTTTGGTCTGGCTTCGGATGTAATTTCTTGCATTACCTACTCTGTGTGTCTGATTGACCATCACCAGCTCTCCCAGATTTGTACAGCCAAGTGATTTGAGTCTCTGGGGCAGGAGTTCTTCAGCTTAACTGACAATGTTAAGCTCTGTGCTTTTCTCTTGTAGCTCCAATGTGATAATTAATGTTATGTTTCCTATCATTTGTCCAACCAACACAGCAATTAATTACTTATATTTTGGTCTTAAGACCAAGCTTACTTTCTCTTTTCACAGTATCATTCCATATCCAACTAGCCTGTCAGAATTTCCCTACTCAGTTTGGCACCTTTATTTAACAAATGGTAAACACACTGAAGGATGGGATGACCTTAAGACATGACTGAACTCAGTATTCAGCCCATAAGAAATGTGGGTATGTGTGCACTGACGGATTTCAAAAGCTTGGAAGTATTTAATTTAGATGTGGGAAGCATAAAGTCATTGTTTTAGGAAAAAATAATCCAGCACTATTATCAACTCGAAGAAGCTCTCTTTTTTTCCCCACTGTCTAACTCGAGTTTTATTAATCTTAATATTATTTTGATTTAAATTTGATATAAACTGAAGGAAAATGCTTAAACAGAATTAATTTTCCCTTTATCTAAGCATCAAAAATAAGTAGGATGCAGCTGAACAAAATGTTTCTTTTTGGGCCGAATTAATCTCTGGTGTTCTTCTCTCCGCCTCTCCTTCCCAGCTTCATGTGTCAGCTAGAGAGATTTTAGCAGTGCAGCACCAAACCAATCCCTCTGTTCATCCAGCATTACTTGACTGTGCCCCTCCCCTAGGCACTGGCCAGTTTCCTTTGCCAAACTGCCACGGTAACTGGTGGGCCTGGCCCCAGGGAATACTCTCCCTTCCAGGCCTGCTGCAGAGGCCTGCAGTGGTCAGGGGGAACAGGAAGACAGAAGGGAGGAATGGGAGCCATTTTGTCAACAGCAAAGCAGAAGCAGAGCTGTTGTTAGCTGCTAACTTCAGCCCCCATTTATGGGCCCATGTAAATCCCTTGGCTTCTGAGAGAATCATAGAATGGTTTGGGTTGGAAGGGACCCTCAAACTCATCTAGTCTAACCCTCCTGCAGTGAGCAGGGACAGTTTTAACAGGATCAGATTGCTCAGAGCTCTGTCCAACCTGACTCTGAATGTTTCCAGGCAACCTGTGTCAGTTTTTCACCACCCTCATTGTGAAAAATATCCTCCTTATTTCTAGTCTAAATAAAGCTTCTTTTAGTTTAAAACCATTGCCCCTTGTCCCGTCACAACATGACTTGCTAAAGACCGTCCTCATCTTTCTTATAACCCCCCTTTAAGAACTGAAAGGCTGCAATAGGGTCTCCCCTTACTGAGAACAGGGATGAAAGTTTTGCTTGCCTCTTGTAAGAGTCCTTCATCAGGCTTGTCTTCTCCAGGACACAGAGAGTGAGGAGGGATTGTAATGGATGGTACAAGCATTCTCATGGCTGTGTCTTTTGGCTAGGGAGCAGCCAGTTCACAACCCGAAACTTGCCACTCAAATCCTCCTGTACTGAAAACACAGCCGTTTTCCAAACATCTTCACTGAGACAATAGCTAATTCTACTTGATTATCAAAATCTAGTTTTCACCACCTGGAGTTTTTTTATACTACATCATGTTTTCCATTTTTTAAAACTAGCATGTTTTTTTAAAAAAACATGTTAAAAAACAGCTTCTCCTAAAGTCACCATTATTGTCCAAGATATGTTTTCTTTAGGAAATTTAATCAGGCTCTGTTCACAACATAGAGGAACAAATTCACTGCTTCTGCAGTGCTGAGATGCAAACTCTTCTGTGCATAAAATACAAAGAAGGAAGAATTGCGTATCAAATTGCAACTAGATAAGGAATTTTATGTGATGAGAAGAGTGAAAGAATTTGGTGGATCATTGGATTTTAACATCACTACTTTTATGGAAAATGGCACAGAGGCCTTTCATAACCATGAACATTCAATGCTCATTTGAGCAATCATACCTCTCACAGCATGCTTATTCCCTGACATTTATGCTGCTAGCGCGCTCTCAGCAGCCCCCTCATTACAAATCTCTAATGCCACTTCTTGTGTCATTTAATTTTCCTGTGAAGGTCTTCTACTCACTGACTTACCACACTGTTTTGCTGACAGTTTCTGATGAAATTGCAGCCACGATTATTGAACACGGGAGGAATAGGAGAGAGGGAAGGCATTTAGTCCTTGGAAACTTCACTGAAATTTTCCATCCCACAAAGGAGGACATTTTGATAAAGCGCATCCTCAGAAAAAAATACTTTGCCTTAAGTGAGTTGAGGTGCTCTACTCTGACAAATAAAAGCCTTTAAGTTGTATTTTGGAATACAAAATGCTGTAAGTCACATTTCAGGATACATTGGTTGAAATTTTTCTATACATAAATAGCAATCCCCGTTATTACTCGACCCTTGGAAAGGTCATTAAGTGGTAGTCTCCGAATGAAGCCAGAAGGCCGTAAGCAGTTTCTTGGCCTAGTTGATAGAGAGGATAACTTTCAGCTCTTGGCTACTCTTTTTTCTTTTTTTTCCCTTTTCCCAATTGATACTGCAACTGTGAAGAATTTTTTGAGAACGTGGCACTAATCAAAAGAATGAAACCATGAGGATGGAAATGGTGAATAACAATCTAGCAGCGGAAAATAGAAAACTCAAAGTGTAACAGGAAACAAATGGACTTAAGGGGAAAAAAATAATTATATTTGAAGAGTTATACAGAAGCCTGATGAGGAAAAGAGTTAATTAGCAGATAAGGGAGGAATTTTGCAAAACTGCTTTGAAGAATGGAAAACTTCAGCAGAAGCATTGGAGATAAACAGACCACAGCCCCTGTGAAAGGTGAAATGGCAAAGGCTCTGGAGATGTCGGAAACTGAGAGGCTCTTACTGCTGAGCTGATAGCAACAAACTGTCAGCCTGGGCAGTGCAGCTTTGCTGCATAAAGATGCAGCTTCTGAAAGAGCTGTCTTAGTGATGCAGGGCGTGAAGACAGTGCTGTAACAAACTCAGCATGTTGTTTGCATTGTCTGATAAAATCCATTAGCAAACTTTACTTTTAAAGAGGTTTTTATCCTCCCTAACTCTTTCCATGAACCCCTGCCCCCCCAAAAGGCAATTTTGTATATCAGCAGGTCAGTTTTGTTGGCAAGGTCATGCAGCAGACAAATCTGTTCACTAACCTGGTGTGCCCCATAGAAAAACACATTGGTGATAATCCACAGGTCACATGCATGCTTGTGCTGGGGGGCAACAGGGAAACAGGTAAATGAGAGTGATGCCCCAGAACAATTTCATATAAGCCATTGAGTCCTTTTCATCACAAACAACTTTCTGTGTGAAAGCCCCACAGCATTCACCTTTACCTGCCCTACAGGAAAA
>VWZY01001213.1:919921-941511 GCA_013399075.1 Chloroceryle aenea | reverse complement strand
ATTTAATCAGGCTCTGTTCACAACATAGAGGAACAAATTCACTGCTTCTGCAGTGCTGAGATGCAAACTCTTCTGTGCATAAAATACAAAGAAGGAAGAATTGCGTATCAAATTGCAACTAGATAAGGAATTTTATGTGATGAGAAGAGTGAAAGAATTTGGTGGATCATTGGATTTTAACATCACTACTTTTATGGAAAATGGCACAGAGGCCTTTCATAACCATGAACATTCAATGCTCATTTGAGCAATCATACCTCTCACAGCATGCTTATTCCCTGACATTTATGCTGCTAGCGCGCTCTCAGCAGCCCCCTCATTACAAATCTCTAATGCCACTTCTTGTGTCATTTAATTTTCCTGTGAAGGTCTTCTACTCACTGACTTACCACACTGTTTTGCTGACAGTTTCTGATGAAATTGCAGCCACGATTATTGAACACGGGAGGAATAGGAGAGAGGGAAGGCATTTAGTCCTTGGAAACTTCACTGAAATTTTCCATCCCACAAAGGAGGACATTTTGATAAAGCGCATCCTCAGAAAAAAATACTTTGGCTTAAGTGAGTTGAGGTGCTCTACTCTGACAAATAAAAGCCTTTAAGTTGTATTTTGGAATACAAAATGCTGTAAGTCACATTTCAGGATACATTGGTTGAAATTTTTCTATACATAAATAGCAATCCCCGTTATTACTCGACCCTTGGAAAGGTCATTAAGTGGTAGTCTCCGAATGAAGCCAGAAGGCCGTAAGCAGTTTCTTGGCCTAGTTGATAGAGAGGATAACTTTCAGCTCTTGGCTACTCTTTTTTCTTTTTTTTCCCTTTTCCCAATTGATACTGCAACTGTGAAGAATTTTTTGAGAACGTGGCACTAATCAAAAGAATGAAACCATGAGGATGGAAATGGTGAATAACAATCTAGCAGCGGAAAATAGAAAACTCAAAGTGTAACAGGAAACAAATGGACTTAAGGGGAAAAAAATAATTATATTTGAAGAGTTATACAGAAGCCTGATGAGGAAAAGAGTTAATTAGCAGATAAGGGAGGAATTTTGCAAAACTGCTTTGAAGAATGGAAAACTTCAGCAGAAGCATTGGAGATAAACAGACCACAGCCCCTGTGAAAGGTGAAATGGCAAAGGCTCTGGAGATGTCGGAAACTGAGAGGCTCTTACTGCTGAGCTGATAGCAACAAACTGTCAGCCTGGGCAGTGCAGCTTTGCTGCATAAAGATGCAGCTTCTGAAAGAGCTGTCTTAGTGATGCAGGGCGTGAAGACAGTGCTGTAACAAACTCAGCATGTTGTTTGCATTGTCTGATAAAATCCATTAGCAAACTTTACTTTTAAAGAGGTTTTTATCCTCCCTAACTCTTTCCATGAACCCCTGCCCCCCCAAAAGGCAATTTTGTATATCAGCAGGTCAGTTTTGTTGGCAAGGTCATGCAGCAGACAAATCTGTTCACTAACCTGGTGTGCCCCATAGAAAAACACATTGGTGATAATCCACAGGTCACATGCATGCTTGTGCTGGGGGGCAACAGGGAAACAGGTAAATGAGAGTGATGCCCCAGAACAATTTCATATAAGCCATTGAGTCCTTTTCATCACAAACAACTTTCTGTGTGAAAGCCCCACAGCATTCACCTTTACCTGCCCTACAGGAAAAAAGAATCTTGAAACTGACCGGTCAGACCTGAACCAGGCAAAAATGCAGGAAGAAAAACCAGCAAATCTATCATCTAAATATTGCAGGGTATCTTCTAAAATAGCAAAGCAATAGCACAATATAATTTCATTAGCAGCTGGAGATCAGAGGCATGCTGGCTTGTTTCCAAGTACTGCCTGGCTGTAGAAATGAAATATTTACAGAATTGATCGGCCTGCTATTGTCTCCAGTTCTGCAACAAACCCTTCTCTCCACCCTCTTCCCGAAACCCACAGAAGTAGTAAGTGGGTACACATCCAACGAGGCCCCAGAAACAAGACCTCCTACTTTCAGNAAAAAGAAAAAAAAAGAGAGAAAACCAAAAATTAACCAAATCTTCCATCCCCTCGTTGTCCTCCCAGAACATATTACTATTAAATACAGAAATTCACCATGTAGAGTACACAGATTTCTTTCCTGGCCTCCAAGACAGATGCCATTAGCAGCCTGAGCAGAAGCAGTGCAGGAAATTCGTGAGGGCGGCCCCCTCCCAGCCCCCAGCCCTCAGCCCCACTTCCTCCTCCCGGCTGCGGCTGCGAGCCCGGGCGGGACTGANTTCAGCAAGCTTTTTTTTTGTGTGTGTGTAATGTGAAAGGTCCAATATACTGCTCGCAAGGTGGTGCAGACAATTTCCTGTTGTGCCTCTGTAAAACCCACACGGATTCTAGTTAAGTGACCACATCACTTACTGTTTGACACCTTTTTTTTTCCCTTTTGTTAAACAGTATTTTCTGTTCCACAGTAATTCGGGTTCTCTCACTGAGATCATCACCTCAGTCATTTAATACTAAACGAGCACACCATCTTTTTTTCCCCCCACATCTTCTCCACTGAAGAGGTAGCTACACTTCCATGCCCCTCTCACAAAGCCAGACTCCTGCCTCAGGAGCCTTCCTTGCAACCAAGTCTATGCTTGCGTCATTGCTCCCCACCCCCCTCGGCCTTTCTCCTGCTGCCTGACCTTTGCTGGTAGGCACAGCTGCTTGCCCTGATTTATTATTCCCTCACTAACTGTGCTCGCTCCAGCATATGGGGTCCCACCACAGAGGGGAGGCTGTGGCACTGAACTTCAGCTAGGAAGATGACATTTAGCAGAAGCCCCACGCCTCAAAGTGTGGTGCTTGCAGGCACTTCTTTCTGCAACATCTGATGTTGCATCCCTAGCTGGGCTCCCGGCTTGGTGATGCTCTTCTTCATACAACCAGGTGCAGTGTTCTTACATTACAGTTCTCTAAGACACCAGAAGACACTTCTCCATTTAAACTAATAGAAAAACTGTTTTGTGGATGACCGAGGGACTATGACCTCTTCTTAATTACTTCAGGAACACTTTTTTGCTTCCTTAGACATGCACTTTAAAAGGTCCTCTGTTTGTAAGGGGATACTTAAAGGCTATTGAATGTCTATTTGAATATCTCTTTAGACTGGAGATGTGAGCTCAAGCCTGTTCTTGTTGAACAGGTGTACACATCATAGCAGTGCTAATGGGTGCTTTTGTTAGCAACCAAGGAAAAATGATGAAGCTGACCTGGCCTGGTTGTACTTTAGGAGTGCAGCTGCAGCATTTTCACATGGCAAATGAAGACATTCTCTTATTTATAAAGAAGCATCCATTTAGGGCTCAAGAGACCAGTTTTCATACTCATTTCCTGGACAATTACTGGATCATCTGTTCAGTATCTTTTCCCATCCGAAAAGTCTTCCAGAGAAAATAAAAAATTAAAACCCAAAACAACAACATACAAATTAGAAAAGGTTCAAAAGACAAGATCTGCAAAGAAATGTTTGATGAACTGGGTGGTTTTGATCTAGAGAAAGTGAAAACTTCCAAGGACCTTCTTAATAGACTAAGCCTCTCTAAACAAGAATTCCAGCGTGATGATTCAGGCCACCACTCAGACATAATTTGGACATGATGTTGATCATGCAGAGGACTCCCCGATCCTCTACCTTATTCCCAGTCTCCTTTCATTTTACATACAGATTAATACACAGACACCAGAGATGTTCAGCAGATGACCCACTATTTTCCTCCTTGTCCACATTGTTACCCTATTATTATGCTAACTGTTCTTCCACTTAGTTTTAAGCCTGTGTCCAGGTTGTTGCAAAGAGGAGGAAAATAACCTGTTCTCCCTGTCTCTGGTGGATAGAAGAAGAGCTGACTTCATTGCAATAAGACAGACCTAGGTTAGGCATTCTGAAAAACATGCTAATACTTAAGAGCAGGACAACAGAGGAATAGTTCATTTAAGGAGACTATGGAGCCTCCATACTCAGATGTATTTCAAAGCAAGCTATACAAACATCTGTAGGATTCAGAGTCCCCACATTTTGCCTTAGGCTCAGGATGATGCCTAGGAAAATTGCAAGGCTCCTATATGCTGTGTTCACTGAGAGGCAAGGCAAGGAAGGAAATATCTTTGTCAAAAAGGGAAGCACTGAGTCAATGGTGCTATTGTCACACTAAAGAGGAGAATTCAATTTACAGCACTGTCATTCTAGTATTTATCAAGAACATTGAGTTTGCTTAAATACATAATGTCTAGCATAGTAATTCCCTCGATTTATAAATTAGCTGGTTGAAATGCTGGTGCTTTCACAGCTGCGTCTGAAATTGATTTTCACCTTGACAGATAGGACTAGAGCTCTATAGTAACTTCTCTTTCACCTTTGTTTGATATTTTTATAAAATATTTTAAAAGAAAAGATCTATTATAGGCAATAATGAATGAAAGTAAAAGGAGAAAAAAGGCTTCTGCAAGTCAGGAAATCATGGCTCTTTAACTATGAGAGATGAAAGGAAATAAGTGATAGTTTTTAATTGTAGCAAACAATAAAAAATGAGAACATGTAATAAAAATGAAAACCTGTAATACAAATGAAAGAAAAATCAGTGAGAGCTGAAATTTCATTCTGTAAATCTGTACAACACTATTTATAGTTTCTGTTCTGAGATTTCTCCTTTTGCAACCATCTAGTAAGCACAAAAAGTAATTCTGGATTAAGATGTCATACAATGATACTGGGAATATGAAGAAGCAGCAGCAGTGCATTTCAAACCAAAAAGTGGGGAACGAGTCTTTACTGAGAAGCAAAGAATTGTTGACCTTCTGTTTTGCTGCACCATGTGGAATTCAATCCAACCAGATGATCCTATCTGAACTCAGAACTAGTTTCTTCGATGTCTATCTGTGCAAGTATCCGAATATGCCTCTGAAGTGCTTGAAGATGAAATACAGATAATGGGACGTGATTCTAAATTGCTTGGACTGCGTGTGAGCCAACTCTTTCCTTCAAAACTTATTTCCTGGAGGGATTCCAGATTTACTTTCCGTTAAAATGAGAACAAACCAACTCTTACTGTACTTGTTCTTTAGAGACTCATCTTCTTCCTCAAACTGCAGCTCTTGTGCATGTGACTTTGTTTTAAAAAATGAAACACTTTTAGGCCATCTGCATTTTTCTGCATAGCAAGCAGCCTTATGTAATCCTGTTCTGCTGACCTCTCTCCTGCTCCAAGGCCGGTCTGCACAGCCATTGCGTTAGGAGGAAATGGCAAGAGGCCTTTTGGAATACTCTCTCTCCCAGCACAGTCATAAATCAGCCTCCCAACTCCTACACTTCTGGGCACTGCATCCATTGTTGTGTCTGACATAAGGCCATCCCCTGGGTTTTAAAGCATACGTCCTGATCTTGCCTTCTCAGTGGAGTATTCGTGGGAGGGGATGAGAAATTCCAGAATCTGAATGACTTTGGAAAACAGCGTCATTCAGTGTTGGTGATGTGTCCCCTTGGCTTATTGGATGAGCAGCCCATTGCATGTCATCCTAAACTTTACCACAATTAGTCAGAAAGCTAACCCAGAAGAACTGGGAGAAGGGTAGTGGCTGCATTGTTTGAAAGCCAGCTAAATGAGAACATACGTGCTACCAAGGAACAGCTACAGTCACGTCCTTCAGTATGAACTATATTGTGAAACAAGGCTGACAGCCTTAAAACTATTAATTTCCTGTCTCGTTGATAAACTTCAGCACCCTGATTAAGAACGGCGAGGCTAGAATGAATCTCCCCATACCTTCTCAACCCTCTTACCATTTTCCTACAGGAATCCTTTCTGGATTAAGTTAAAATTGAAATTATACCAAAATAAAGATATTACTTTATATTATATACTTTATGTTATTATCTTGCAATGCTACAATACTATATTCAAACTTGCTACAGTATTTTCTTGGATACCTCTTCAATAATGCCCATGATCTAAGAACATGGAAGCTTAATTTGTGTCAGCAAAACTCAGAGAAAAACCAGGTCAAATGTTTCTGTACCTCATTTTACCTATCTCTGAAACAGGCAAAACGAAGGCCTTTCACCTGAAATTCATTCTGACAATTGAAGACTGACCAGCTTTTGGCACCATATGGAAAGGACATTAGTTCTCAATAGAGGTGGAGACCCTACCCTTGTACTGTCAGTTTGAACTCCAGTCATATTTTTGGGGCTATTTCTGTGTTTCCATTAGCCAAAAAGGCAGATAGTTCCTTGCTGCTGCCTCTGATACATTTATTCACTGACTTCTACCAGTGCAACATTTTTCATCACTCCCACTAACACATACAAATATTGAAAAGCAGTATCTTATTCTGTAACATACCAAGCTGTTTGGAGACTTGAACTATCTGTGACCATGCAGTTCCACAGCTGGACAGAAGGCAACACCAGCTTGAAACATCATCAGTGATGTATTAAGTCCTCTTGACTGTGGTGTTATTTCTCTTGTTATTCTATGGATTAAAAAAAAAAAGAAGAAAAATAACATGTTTCTGACAATGGAAGCAGATGATTTTAAGCATAGGTTGTAGGACAGCAAGCAAACAGAGAAAGCCAGTGCTTCTGGTACAGAATGGTGGCCAGAGACTCCACCAGAAATGGCTTTGTTTTAGGACTGTGGAAATTATTCTTATTTGTGCTTCATTCAGGGCTTGGGGAGAACCCATAGGGTGGTAAATTAAAACAGTGGTGTACATTAGATAGCTTTATGCCAGAGCACACTCAGGCTCTGCAGAAGGTGAGGTGACATTCTGTTGCAATGGAAATGTTATCCCTAACACACAAATATTTTTGCACAGCCTCCCCTCACTCCCACAGGTTTTCCAACAGTTTGTCTGAAATTGCAACTGACAGGATGACATTCACCTCAATAGCCAGGCCACTGTAGTGTCCCCCCTATGACACTTCAAAGGGCAGCATGAGCTCTTTCACTGCTGATTACTCAGGAAGTAAAATGCTCTACAGGAGAGGATCAGGAACAAAGTACTCCCCTTCACATGGGAAATGTTAGAAGACAAGAAGAAGGAAAGGAATGTAAGAAGCCCTAGAGAAAGAAGGATGGGGATAATTAACAACTACCACAGTTACAACACAGAGGTCATATTTTATTCTTGCTCTACCTGCAGGCTTACCAGACAGTGGATTTTAGGGAGTTCTGCTTCATACTGAGGGGAAGGTAGACCCAAATGCCCATGTGCTAAAACTAATAGAAAATCTCAATATGGCATCTCAGTATTTCCATTCTGCTCTTTCACATCATCAGTAAATCCAAATAGTATCACTGTGGCCATCCTCTGCTTCTGTTTTCAAACCCTTCCTGGCACCTGTGAATATGAGTAACAATTTTGAAATAAAAGCTGAAATTTTGACATAACCATGAAATACTGGAGTCATAAGCCTATAAAACATAGGCTTTACACACTGCCTTTTAGGATGCAACTACACAACAAAATACGAAGTACAGGCTGCTGATCCAGCCTGCATACATGGAAGAGTTCAGCTTTTCCCTGCTTTTCAGCCCATTTGAAATGGGATTTGTTATTTCTCCATAGTAAATTGCATGGCTATGCAGACATAGATTTGTGTGTCTAACAGAGAGGATATTTAAGCACTGTGACAATTGACATAGGAATGTGGCCGTTTCTCCATCACTAGGAGTCTTTCAATCACATCTGGAGGTCTTTCTGATGATTTGCTGCATCTCCAGTAAAAAATCCATGGTCTTTCTAAGGGAATTTCTTAAGAAGAGTCTGCATTTTGTAACCAGTCTTGTTAGATAATAATCAAGATAATTTCCGATCATGAAAACTATTACATTTTCCTAGTGGAATTATTCTGGAATGACAGCCTTATAACTAAGGCAGAATTTGATTTTTGATTTCACAACTAAAATACCACATTGTCAACCACACAAAAGGAAGGAGCAACACTGAATTTTTAAGTTCTCTCTAACCACCATTATTTCTGACTTTTTTGAGTGCCTAACAACACATCATCATTAACAGACAAAGCACTAACAGCATTAGCAAAATTACCTGGTAAAATACAGAAATATTGCTAGTATATGTAATACAGGCTTTTCCTCAAAATGGGTTTTTGAACTTACTTTCTAATATCTTTGATCTTTTAGGTAATCATAGGCTGGAAGTTCCTGTCCAAGAGATGAGGTAGCTTTCATTGTATTTAGGCAGCTGAAATGAATAATACTTTAATCCCTTGGCTACTTCATTTGTAACTGCTTGGTAATTGTGAAATGGTACATCACTGCTAAAGGATTAATTTAGTTCCTGCGTGAGAATTCTTGGCACATACCACATCTGCAGCAGCCCTTCTCAAAAGAAGGTGACTCAGTTTCATCTAACGCATTAAGAGTCTGCACCTTCTCTGCTTCTGATTAATTTCTGAGAACTTAAGAGTACAAACAAATAGCATTTCCACAGTCCTTACTGATTCAAATAGTCTCTCTCCTGAAACTGCACGTGAAGGAATGTTCATTTTCAGACCACTGCAATGTAATACTGGAGATGAATAAAATTACAGGTTTGCAAAAAATGCTAGAGATGAACAAAATTATAGGTTTGCATAGAAAGAGGCCATCATTGCAGGTTTCCAGCCAAGCCTCTCTGTGGAACCAGGTGAAAAATAGCTGCTTTCCCAATTGTGAACACCAACACATATTTTCACTGGGTGTTTATTTCTGATCGGTCAAAATCCCGGAAAAAAATATGAAAGAATACAAGACTGCACAAACTGCTGACCCCTTTCATATTAGTTTGAAGGGAAAGAGCTACAGATAAACATCAGATAAGGACATAAGAAATTTACCATTTCTTAAGATGCCTGGGCTAACAATACCAAATTCTGGAAAGATGCAAGGTCATGTCACCAAGCAGAGTATTAAACCAATTAGGATACACCTCACCAAAATGTAATGGAAGAATCATTCAAACCCGTGTTAAAATTGCAATGTATAGTGGAAAAATCATTTACTGCCATTTATTTTGCAATGTTCTGTGCTTACAGAATCCTGCAGGACTGGCATATCTGAGCCAGAAATAACATAATACTCCAGGTCTATGTACAACATAAGGAACTAAAGATATACACAAATTTAGCAGAGATTTCTGCTGAAAGTTGAATTACACTATAATAATATTTTTGCATCTCTGTCAGAGCTTACATTCAAGGCTTTATGGGAATTAAATTCAGTAATATTCCTCGCTACAAAGGCAAAATAAGGAATCTTTCTCTCTAGCCTCAGCAGAACTCCTGTACTTGTAGAGACCTATACTGGGGGTAAAGCGGGATGGGAAAATACCTTCCATTATTCCTTCTGACAAGGAACACTCAGCAAGCATTTCAGAAGCTGAAGGCCAGTAGCATTCACTTTCTTTTTGATCTGCTCTCCCCAGTGGGATATAACAATTGGATAGAAAGAAAAGAAACTAAGGAGATAAAAGTAATAAAGGAAATATTTAGGACATTTAGGAAAAATAAAATAAAATAATCATAAAAACAATGAACGGAGAGCAGGTAAAGGAGAAAGAATTTAAAAGCAGGCAGGTGTATTAAAATGGGTTCTTCAAAATTCAGGGTGGTCCAAGGTCCTGTAACTGAAGATTGGCAGCCACTCTGGGACCTTCCCTGTGGCCTTCATGGGCCCTGCTGTGGCAGTACCATGGAGGATTGCCTGTGGAAGTACTTGGCAGTGCACAGGAAGAGAGCTTAGTGCAATATTTTTGACAGCTGTCCTTTGGCAGCCACAAGGCTGCAGTTAAAAGACAGCAAGCTGGATGAAATAATTCTGTAAACTAACCACTCATCTGAGCTTTATGTTCTTAATGCTTTAGATTCTGTTTGTGCATCTACCACTGCTTGACTGTCTCCTTGGATCTTTAAGGCAGTATATATATGTATGAACAATAATATTTTGATTAATTTTTCAACTCAGCACCTCTATCATGTAACATTCAGTTACAAATGATAGTATAATAACCGATATTTTTATGGTATCAACTATACCACAACTTGCAAAAATACTTGATTTCCAATATGAAGCTAACACACTTATCCAATGTCTCAAATAAATTTGCTTATCTTAAAACCGTGGTAGTTACATACTTGAATTTTCTGTTGAATTTTCATATTTTATTTGCATGTGTCACACCAAAGGTTAATAATATTTCTTCATTTGAGTGGAGGTATTGGAGATCGGCAAAGCCTGCCAATAGTGCAGATGTAATTGATGTGTCTCCTTGCAAATTCACAGATTTCATATACATCTTGTCTCCTATAATGTGACTCATTCTTCTGCCCATGGTCATTTGTATGGTGTGACATTTGTGATTTAATTTAACAAATAAACTTAAAGGAGCAATGTAGCTTATTTTCTTTGGCACAATAATTGGGCAGTGTATAAGAGAACATTATAGAACTATCCCCATCCTCTTTCAGCCCAAATCTCAGCAATGCAATCTATATTCATACGATGCTAAAAAACTATCAATATCAACTGCCTCCATCTGTTGTACAACAAGATGCTGAAGAGGTAAACAGACTCGTGGGTAATGCAGGGCGTGGAGCTTGGGAGATAGGGCTTTAGATCTCAGCTCTTCCCTATTCTGTTTCCATGACTTAAACCATCTGTGTTTCAGATTGCTGCCTGAACAAGAAGACTGACTCTGTTTCTCTTATGTATAAAGGTAGAGACGGGGACCATTTATCTTGAACATACATACTGTCTGTCTAACATGGCAGGTCTCAATCTTCTTTGCAGCCTCCAAGCATGACTGTGATGTCATTACAGTGAAAGGCAACAGTGTATTCTGCACTGATTCACTCATCAAAACCATTCAATTATTTGTAACAAGAAGCGTGTTAACAGGGACTAGAAGTATTATCCCAGACTCTGAAGTTCTCCCACATATTATTTTTGCTGTGGTATTTGCATCCTGCTTCCTGCGTGATGACAGTGGTGTCTCAAGAATTTCCTCTCCACTGCCCTATAAGGTTCCTTTTCAAAGCACAAGACTCCCCCATACCCTTGCTGTCCATTGTGTGACATGACATTGAAGTCTGAGATCAGCTCACGAAAGGAAGCATAAAAGAAGTTTCTCCTTGAGGAGATTTTTTTTTTTTTTACCTGACCTAATTTCCTTGTTGCTCACATTATGGCTTGTTTAGGGTTGGATTTAGTACCTCTGAAACCTGCAAGAGTTTTGTCACTGAACTGTGAGGGAGAAAATTCATAAATACACTTAGTGGGCTAAATTTACAAGTAAAGTGGATAAAATCATCACTGAGAATGCAAACTTAGTGCAAGGACATAGAAGAATTTTTGAGTATCTTAATATACCCCAGATGATGAGTACAAACTTTATACTTTTCTAGACATTTCCTCACCTCTGAATTTTGAAGTCTATGTTTTGCTAGGGGCAGCTACACTTCCTGGGAGGAATACGGTTTCATTTGATTTCTTTCAGTCTGCATTCCATATGGCAACACTAAAGACTGCTGTCCTGTCCTCAGCAGCTGCAAAGCTGACAGGTGTTGAAGGAACTCGCTGCCTTCAGTCCTTGCTCCTCACTGTACCAACAAGACCCCCACACCTACTAATTTTCCAGACAGCAAAGGTGGCATGAGCTGGACTATCTGATAACAGCCTAGTCAGGGCCGTTCTGGGTGTGAAGACTTGTTTGGTCAGAAGATGCTAAATAATATCTCAAGGGAAAAAATGAAAAATATTTCCAGTAATGCTGAAGAAATGCTGGCATCCTGAGCACGATGATGTATTTCTTCAAATGTATATCTCAACCATGGAGTCAAAAGTTTCATTTCCTCACTGGGAGTCTCTTTGTGTTGGGTACATATATCTTGAAGTGTTTTAAAATCCCTTAGACTGCAATTAATTAGCTCAAGTAGCTTTGATGATGTTTACAGAGAGAGAAGCAGGGGAGACTGCCTGCAAGGCCTTAGTAGAACAGGCCTCTTCTGGTAGGCCGGGATTCTAATAGCACTACTCACTGCAAAACAGCTCAGCCAGGGCTGTATTTTGATTATTGCTAGCCTGATGTGGAAGGTGGAACTTCTCTGAATGAGAGTGTTTGGGCACCTGATTAACTGTACTGAATGTGAGGATGAGGCCAGGGGAGATTTGTCAAGGAGAGAGCTTGAGTCAGAGCTTCCACTGCTCGCAGGGCTCCTCCAGTTTAGAATATGAATGTTCCAGGTATTGCAGATTACAAACAGTAGCAGCAGATTTGTAAAAGAAAACCTACTGATCAGAGAGCAAGAACAGATGGAGGGCTTGTTTCTGATCTGAATAGAAAGAATTGAGAGCGAGTGAAAAAGAAAATGGGGACAGAGAGAGAAAAAAGGGCAAAAATGGCAGAGCAGTATATCAGAAATGTACCATAGAAAAAGGATTCTGTGTTTCCCAGGGTTAACAATACCTGACTCTGTGTTTCAGACCAGTTTTACTAAAAACATGTAGGCTGTTTGGTTTGTGCTTTACATGCATGCAATTACAGGAGCTATCCATTCTCTGTAGGGGTTATCAATAGGAGCTATCTAGTTCTTTGGGTTAATTCTTCACTTAGTCATCTACTGATACAGAGCAAATGCCAAATACTTTAAAGGAAACAGCAATATTAGGGATTTGGCTATACAGAAACATAGAAATGTCTGGGTTTGAAGGGACCACTAGAGGTCATCTACTCCAACCCCCCCCTGCTGAGAACAGGGACATGCTCAACTTGAGCAGGTTGCTCAGAGCTTCGTCAAGCCCCACTTTGAATGTCTCCAGGGATGGGGCCTCAACCACCTCCCTGGGCAACCTGTCCCAGTGCTCCACCACTCTCGTGGTAAAGAAATTCCTCCTTACATCTAATCTAAATCCACTCTTTTCTAATTTAAAACTACCACCCCATGTCCTTTCACTACAGGCCTTTGTAATCAGGCCCTCTCCAGGCTTNAACTTGCTGATGGTGCACTCAATCCCACTGTCTGTATCATTGAGAGAAATGTTAAACAAGACAGGCCTGGCCAGTATGGACCCCTGAGGGACACCACTTATCACTTTGCTCCATCTGAACTTTTAGCCATTGACCACTACCCTCTGGATGCAGCCATCCAGCCAATTCCTTATCCTCTGAACAGTCCACCCATCAAAGCTGTATCTCTTCAACTTGGTGAGTAGGGTGTTGTGGGGGACCGTGTCAAATATCTTTCATATTGTGCACTATGATTTATTTTTTTTAATAGTTGTTGCTGAGGGTGTTTTCAAATTATCTTGTGGCTCAGAGATGAGAAACATCTGGAGGCTTTTCCCAGTGGGTACAACTACATCAGATGCTAACAGCTAGGAGAATATTTTCCATACAATGCTTTCTACCCTGAGGATTGATCCTGTATCACTGAAATAGGTGGAATTTTGGCAATGATTGATTCCCTGTGGTACAGAAGGACAACTATCATTAAAATCTGCGTAAGTGTTCCATCTCTAATCCCAGTATTCAATAACTTCACATGGCTTCCTGCAAAGTGTCCTGTAAACAGTTCTCTAAAGCTTCTGGGGCTTTGTTGAACCAAACTGAAAGGAAACTTATTCAACAGAGAGACAGGACAGGTAGAAGAATGCACAAACCATAGCAATGTTTTTTGGCTGTGTTACATTATGTACATAAATTTACAGACATACATACACCAGTTAATCAATCACCTCTAGTCAGAAATGTCAGGGTATTTTAAATTATATTGTACCATGGGATTGTGTTCAGGCAATTCCTTTTCACTCTATTATAACTTTTCATCTTGAGCCAATATTAAATGCCATTTATCACAATAGGTGTCAGTAGCTATACCATTTTCAGTAGCATCTTCTAGATAAAAACACCCCAATGTCTCTCTGCAGCACCATTAGCAGTATTGACTGCTCTATTTTCTCTCAGTAGAAGGCCCCTCACAGGTACCTTATTGTGGAAAAGGCATCCTCAGCAACACTAAACGTCTTTTAAGCAATGTATGAAGAAGATGAGATTAAATACTTAGCAAGAGTTACGGATGAGGCTCTATGCCATTTTCATTTAGGGAGTTGGATCATTAAGGGAACTTGCTTTTCCTTGTCGGGGATGTTTTACTGTTATTTAAGTGGGCTCCTGCCATAAAAAGGGATGGAAAGTTATTAATACTTTGGATAAAACCCCCTTCAAACATTCTTCATTCAGATCTCAACAACAGAGCAACTGACAGAAGCAGCAAGGTGATCAGGTATATGGAGCTGACAGCTGATTTTTTGTCTGTCATTTATCTTGTGCCTTTCTGAGACTGCCTGCTGGAACACAGGGTGTTCAATTGGCGCCCAACAGATTATCTCAGCTCATCACTTAGGAGTAATGAAGGACTGCTATTATTCTTCTAGTGCAACTGTAAGAAACGTTACCAAGTGCCAAGGAGTCTAATCTAGCTGTTAAAGGACAAAGGGCAGCTATTCTTTGCTTTATAGCTGCTTGGATGATTATCTCAGCTGAGTCATATTAAAAGAGGTAGGAGTGGAATGGCGGGCAGAGGTGGAAATCAGAACACCTATTTGTTCTTAATTAAGTGGCCTCTTATTCTTCCTACCCATCTGCCAGTAACATTAAAAGAAAATAGTGGCATTTGATAGAAGAAATTACCTGAAGATTTTTGCTCTTGGAATTCACAGCATACTGCTATTATTGTGTCTTCCTGGGTAAATTACTCAACTCCTATGTAGAGCATGTGACAGAATATACCTTTCTAGTCACAGAATCACAGAATTTCTGAGGCTGGAATAGACCTCCTAGATCATCAAGTCCAGCCTATAACCCAACACCATGACAACAGCTAGACCATGGCACTAAGCACCACATCCAATCTTTCCTTAAACACCTCCAGGGATTGCAACTCCACCAGCTTCGTAGGCAGTCCATTCCAGTGTCTGATCACCTTTTCTGTGAGGAAGTGCTTCCTAAGATCCAACATAAACCTCCCCTGGTGCAGCTTCAGACCATGCCCTCTTGTCCTGTCACTAGTGACTACAGTAGTTGTAGGCAGTGATAAGGTCCCCCCTGAGTCTCCTCTTCTCCAGGCTGAACCACCCCAGCTCCCTCAGCCTCTCCTCATAAGACTTTCCCTCCAGTTGCTTCATCAGCCTCGTAGCTCTCCTCTGGACCAGCACCTCAATATCCTTCTTTAAGTGAGGGAACTTTCCAATATGCTACTTTTAGTCATGAGAAGGTTCTGTTGCACTGAAATGACATCTGTATTACTGTAATGCTGCCATCAGGGAGAGACAATGCATATGATACACTCTGACTTCCAGGGCCAGGCAGCTGACAAGCAGAGCTCTCTTTCTGACCTCTGAGAGCCTATCTCCCTTAATAGAAAGAACACAATACTGGTCTCAAAACATGCAGTGACAGAAACTCAGGAGACAGTAGGAAACTGAAGAACAGTTTTTAGCTATTATTCCTGTCTTGCATTGACAAAACTGCAGTTTGGGGACCACATCTCTTCAAGTTTTTGATAGATTTGTGGACAAATAGCTCACTCCTGCTATCATGGCATTTTCACACCCAGATACAAACAAGGAGCTTGGGCAAATAGAATATTCAATTTAATGGCTATAGATGCTTTGTTTACAGTCAAAACTATGTAGGACTGCTTCTTCATAAAACCAAATTTATCCTTCTCTTTTAATAAATGATCAAACTATTAACCTCTCAGTTGTGGCTATTCTCTAACTCAAAGGAATGCTTTTCCCATTTCAAACAGGTGTATCACCACAGAAAGTGGGAAGTAACACAAAAGTTACAGGGAAGCAGCATGGAACAGTCCCATCTATACCCATGTGCTTCCAGTATGCTAAGAAGCATATTGGAAGAATAATCTTTGAGGTTTTTTGTTAACAATCTTGAGTACCAAGTTGTTCTATTCATAAGCAGGTACAATGCAACAGGCATTTGACTCTTAGCAAGTTATTTTGTTTATGCTCATTTTCTGGAGATAAGAAAGTATGTAAATTTAGATATGAACATTAGCTGAGTCCCACTGGCACTGGACAGATTAAAAGCAGAGCTCTACCAGAGTTTTCATACCGTTCCCTGACATTATCTTTGATTTTTGAGTTCTCTCTCTCCTGACTTCATGGGAAATTGCCTGCATTTGGTACACAGAAATTCACAGAAGAGAGCCCTAAGAATACACATAGTGTATTTTTACCCTATCCATATGATGACCTGTATACTTTTTGAAGCTTGGAGTTTCACGACGGCAGCCCAATTATAACAGTGTTCGCCAGCAGCTAAATATGACATTTTTTGAGTGACACATGTTTGACAGTGGCTATATGCACACATTTGCTTTCAGTGAGACAAATTCCTAGATCAAGCACAATTACATTAACTCAGAGAACATAGCCAAGGACAAACCTACCTCACTGTGCTTCACAGCTGCCTGTTGAACTGCAGCACTGTGCAGTTAGGGATACGTGTTCCCGATGCTTGCAAAACTTGGACTATACTTAGCTTTGGGCAACACGGTCTAAGCATTTGCCCACCATCTCTGCCAACGTGAGTTTGAATGTGAAATGACCACAAAGATATCTGAAAAGCTTCTTGTCTCAGCAGCTTGTTCATAACCTTAGATGAACCTGAAAATTCCTCCTTAGTCCCAGATTCACATTATGCCTCTCAAAAATAAATAGTAATGAAGGGCAAGACAGAGACATACCATGCATGCTCATCCTGTGTTTGTTCTGGGTTTCTGGGTTTCCCTCCAGGTCCTCCTCTTCCTGTCCTCTCTCATTCCCTCCTCATGCTCTCTGAAAGTCCTTGAATGGAAAGGTCAAATGTTATCTATTTAGTTTGTTGAAGGCTGCTTAAAAAGTTTTTATTTTCCTAAAGCTCTGTAAAAATTTAGCCCTTTTCACTTTTTCTATTATTTCTTGTGAAGTTCAGACAACGTTTAGGAAAGACAATCAGTCCAGACCAAGTTCAACCATATAAACACAAGGACACACAGGCTTCAGTTGTGTAAATATAAGAAAACCAAGTTTGCTACTACTCCCAGTTAAGCTACTGTGAGCAAGTCAAGGTGTAGAGAAACCAAACAGAGTAGTAGCTGGTGCCCAGTCCTATGCTCAGCACTCTCATCAGGCAAACCAAAATGCAGTTACATGGGATGTAATTAAATGAGACACTGCTTTGACCTGTTTTTCATAAACTTTATACTTAAGAAAAAAAGGCTGTGTCACTTATGTAGCTTGCTGACCTTTGGATGTGATCTGTTTATGCCATGTCTGTACTTTCTTGTCCTTCCTTGACTCTCCTCCCTCTATCACAATGAAATTGTTTTGTTCCTGTGTTTATTTACTTTCATCTATTTTGATTTTTTTTTTTTCAGAAATAAGCACACTGAAAATTGTACTTACAAACATCTAATGTAAAAGCTAAAATACTGTAAGGCTTTGCCTCCATACAGATTTTTTCTGGAGGTCCCTTTACTTAGAAAAAAACATGGCCTGACTCCTATTTTTAAAAAATGCATGTCCTGAACTAACACTGATGATTAAATAGAGTGGATGCAGATCTACATTGTTGAAGTAATCTGTTCATCTACATCATGATAAATCAACTTGTAGAGGTTGGTCTACATACTGATATACATTATCTGGACTGGGACAAGAGTGTGCACTCTTGTAATGAAGTTCATGTTGGATTTATTGAAAGTTTTACATCTTTCATTCCATGGGGCAAAAAAGTTTTTTTTTCTGATGTTGTATTTTCCTGTAAAAAGGGTCTCCTATTTCTGCACGCAGGCTCAAGGTCATCAGTAATCCACAGAGGTATCAAAGCAGCAAAGAGCAAACACAAAGCCCTTTGCCATTTTTAAACCAAATTATTCCTAGGTACAGGAAACAAATTATTAATTGTTCACACTCTTAACTAATTTTGTGACAACACAAATTACCCCTGTGCTTTTTCTGACTATATATTGTGGGAAGATACTGCAATACTGGGAGTACCTTCCTGGGAAGCTGCAGATTCAACTTTGTGCTGTCCTGATAAAAAAGGGCATCTGCTGTAAGGACCTGGAACAGCTTCTTTACTTTCCATTCTGCAATCTTTCCAGCTCTTCTGTACTGTATCCACATAAAAGTAAACTGCTGGGGCATTCCTGAGGTAAGGTAGTTTCCTCTAAGAAAAATACTATTTCAGTCTATGCTAACTTCAAATTTCCCATCTCAGCACTTCTGTTTACTGAAGTTACAGCTGTGGAACCTGCTTCTCTGGAATCATTTCATACACCTTCACTTGTGTTAAAAGAAAAGGGCCTAATACTATTTGCTTCAAACTTGGCATAAGCCTTGCTGAGAGAGTAATCTCTGAACAGAGTTGTGCTTGCAGTGTCTATCCTGTTTGGAAAACTTCAAATGAATAAAAACATATGAAATGAGAGGTTTTGATAAACTCTATAATGAGAGGGACATCTTTAATAACCTGTTTTGGCTCCGAGGTGCCTCTGGAGAGTTGGTTTAGACCAAGACCTTAGGAAAAACAAGGAAACAATTTCCCACAGGACAATCTGATATAGAGAACTACAGTTGATAGTTCATTCTTTAGTTCACATTACGATAAGTTTCAACTAAACAGACTTTTCATATCCCTAAGGAAATAAGAAGTCAAAGATTCAGGCATGATTAAGTTTGTGCTTTACTTGTAAAAGCAAAAATTTCACCTTAATAACCTTCTGAGCAACAGGCACATGCAGTCATATGTGGAAGCATATTAACATGCAGAAAGCATTCGAACAAAGGCAAAGCTGTTTTCTCTATTGCCATATATACAAGTGTAAAAGGGTGCCATGCAGAGTCATCATAAGACACATGCCCTGATTCCTCAGAGCTTAACCAGGAGGTTAAGCCTAGCTGAGAATGATAAATGGTGGCAAAAGGTGAATACCATTTTATTCTTTACAAATGGAACCCAGTGATTTACAGCGTTATGCTTTGGATATAGAGCTAAGACATCTCCTATCAATCATCCAGAATAAAAGTATCACTTCAGAGTGGATGGAGACAGAAAGAACTGCTGTAAACTTTGGCAAAACTTTTCAAAACACAGATGAGCCGGATTAGGCACAGACCTAGGCCTGCACAGGAAGATAGCAAATCAGGAGCACTGAAAGCCCTGACCTCCCACAGCAAGGTGACTGGGAATAAAATCACCAAATATTTGGCACTCAGAGGCCAATGTTTTTGCTCTGAAAGAGCTACATTGACTAGATCCTCATTTATTCAGCTGAGTCCTTTTTTATTATTATTTTTTTATTATTATACAAGAACTACCTGTTGTCTTTTCATGTTTTGGTCATTTGCTTTTCAATATGATGGTACAAAATCATAAACAGTGTAGGAAGAATATGGGCAAAGATGACTTAATACACTAGCTCCAAATTTATAAGCTTATAAATACGTTCCAAAATATAGACCATGTAAGACCAAATCACAACATTTGAAAAACTTAAATTTAAATATAGTTTGGAATATTTGCTCACTTCTTAACTTTTTACTTTCAATCCCCTAATTGGATCCTGTTTACTAGTGCTTTATTATGCAAATGGAGGGGTAGAGCTGTTAAAAGCTGAGCTTTTTTAACCAGCTATATATATATACTTGGAGTATATAGAAAAATTACAGCAAGAAAAGCTATTCTGATGAGATGCTGAGCTGAGTTTGGGAAGCAAGTTACACTGAGGTATTGCTCTTGCTTAATGACAAATGCAAGGTCATTCAAGACAGCTTAACCCTTATCAAAAGAGAGATAAGCAATAACTTTCTTGACAATAGTCCTACAAGCTCTGATTCCTTTAAAGCTGCTCCACTTTCAGGCAGATTTCAGGAGAGGAAAACCCAGAGCTTAAGCATGTTAGTCACTGGCCTGCCAAGTACTCACAGCTCCATCAGCTTCCATACCAGCCTAAAATAAGGTGGAGCAAACAGTAAAATGCAGTAACCACACCTCCCCTTCTGCCTCATAAAATGCAATAGGCTAGCCATAAATAGGCTCGCTTTAGCTAAATGTGTTGCACAGCTTTGAAGCGTAAAACTAAATTTCATTTTGGAGGTGGGGGTTAGAGGAGCATCAAATATGTTATCTCACTAGCTGTAAGTTAAAACAAATGATAAAACCCTATCATTTCCACCCACCACCACCACTTTTCCAAGAACTGTGAGATTTAGTGTACCAAGATTTAACAACTCAGTTAGAAAAAGGAGCTCAGAGAGATATGGCAGAACATATGGCATGAGGAAGGTGCTAAACAGCAGAATTTGAAAATTATTTGCAACATGGTCCATAAATATTCCAACCCCAAACACAAGCTGCTTTTCAGCAGACTCTTGATAGAAGTATATGCACTTGTATATATATGTATATAAAACGATACATTTCTTAACTCACAAATGGCCTGTTCTAGTGTCACTCTGAATGGTACAATGTAGAATTAACCTGCACGTAGGAGGAGCTCTGAGATAGGCAGTTGCTAGCTTGGCCAGACAATGTCATTGTTTCCACTGTACTCAAGAGCAGTGGATGATATTGAGCAACGACAATGGCTCTCAGACTGCATTCCAGCTACTGGCCTGAATGTTGAGCTCTCAAGAAGAGCAAAATCAATGTGTGTCACAAGCTATATAGCTCCAGCACAAAGGACTTATGGACATATTTCAGCTGAAGCCTGGGTGTGCGTTTCCAAATGAAAACAACAGAAGACACCAATGAAAATCACCCTATTAAGCTTTTACTTAGGGTAGCAAATTACTTGCATGAAGCTGCATTTTAGTTGACATCAGTTGACTGGAGTTTCTTACTAGGCATTTTAATAAAATCATCACAGGCACTTAACAGCAACAACAACAAAAGACAGGAATCCATTTAAAATCTAAGACTATCCAGGCTTTTACTGCTGAATGCCACTGAGGAGATCAGCTGACATAGGAAGTACTGCAGAATGCTAATGAGAAAGGAAACTTAAGCAAAGTTCTCTGGGGCATACTGTTAATTCTCATGTAAATTGCCACAAATATACTGTCCACGCAATGAGACATAGTCTTAAATTTCCATCTATCAATCAAAAAATAATTCCCTTTCTTTGAGTCAAGTGAAAACACAAGAATGTGGCTGAAAGCTTTACAAACTAAAATCCCATCACAAAACCAGGTATTTAAGTTAGTTTAGCCAGGTCTGTGATTCAAGAGAACATTTCCCCACAGAGTTCCCTCATTTGGGTGTGCTTTTGGATGGTACTCAACACACGGCTGACAAAATTCAGCAGAGGAGGTAATATACCATTTTATTGTTAATGTTTTGTTTCACCTGCAAGGCATGTCTTAAATGATAGTCTTTGAGGGACTCATTTGCTTTCATCCACACAAGCCTCTAGCTGGTAACCCTGCAGTAAAGCCACGACCTTCCCATTTCATGACTCTTACTTCAAATCCTTTAGTGTCTTGGAGAGATAGTGACAAAAA
>VWZY01001213.1:748556-918659 GCA_013399075.1 Chloroceryle aenea | reverse complement strand
TATTTGGTTTCCTATCTCTGTCTACCAGCTCCAGAGGCCAGTTGCCTTGAGGGCAATGAACCAACGTAGTTGGCCAAAGGGGCAAAATGAAGGAATATGGGCAACAGAGGGCAAAAGGAGACAAAGGTACGGCCAGAAGATGACCTTCAAGAAACCAGGTGCTGGCACATACTCATTCTGCAGAGCGTTTTCTCTGCCAAAGATACCTAACTCCTTACAGGAACTGCAAATGCTGCAGGACAAACCCAAAGCCTACCAGGCCCACTCTGCACAATGATAATCGTCTATGTTGGTACAGGGGGTTCAACTGGTAGGTTGCAGCAGTGTCAGCTGAACAGGAGGCACTTTGTCCTAGGTCTTAGAGTCCAATCCTTCTCTGTACAAGTATCACAACATAAAACCCTTCCACCTGAGACCTATCTTGAGACCAGGTGGATACTTCTGCCACTCCTATTGAAAGGCTGTTTGAGGCCTTACTTCTCTGATGGTTAGATAACTCCCCTTTGCTTTTAACCTTAATGTAATTACACGTGATTTATACATGCTGCTTCTCCCCTCTTATGTAGCACTGTAATCAATCTCTCTCATCCTTCATTAGATTAGCCAGGTCAATACTCATAGATTTCCATTTCCCACATTATTCAGGTAGCTCCCACTTGGTCAAGGTTTATTTAATCTTACCTAGCTATTGCAGAGCACTGTTCTCCACACAGTATTCTAGATGAGTCTCAGCTGAGTCTCTCACAATGAAATTACTGTTTCCCCTCTGTTGACAGTATCTCATCTGAAATTGTCCCTGCTTTCACCATCTCCTCTGCTCCCACATGGTTGTGCTACATAGTTATCTGTGGTCAAACAGGCCTCATCAGTTTCCTCAGCTGATGGTAATCCTGTTGAGAGCAGAAGGTTTTGATCTGAATCTGAGTGAGTCTAACCCTGCATACTACCCTAGAATGAGTATTGATCTTCATCCTATTTCTTTTCTTGCCCTTAAGATCATCCAATTCTTGGAGTGTAACACTCCTGTCCTATACAGCATTATGGACCCTCCTTGGGTTGTGTCATCACTGCAGTCTATTTGCTCCTTCCTCATTTTGTGGCAGGTTTATTTACGAAAATACAAACTGAACTGAATACTTGATTTCATATTCTGTACCCTGGAAAATGCTCTACTGTGTGTAAAGCAAAACTTGCTGAGTTTCTTTTGCCTAAAAAGCAGGTATCTTATAAACAAAACAAAAACCACACAAAACAAACAAATGCAACCAACCAACCAAAAAAAACCACAACAAACCATAAACATGTGTCATCATGCTATGATCTTTCTTTGATAAATTTATGTTGCACTTGATCCTGTTATCATTTACCTGTATTATTCTTCTATTATTCTTCCCTTCAAAATGTCTACAAAGCCATATGCACTTAGAGAGGTCTGCAGCTTTTTGAATTGCTTTTCCCTTGCCACTCAATGCCTAAATATTGGCAATACATTTGCTTTTCTTTATTCATAAAGGCCCACTGTAGAAAATCTTGTGCTGCACAACTGCTTGCATATGCCAACGCTTTCAGGTATTGAAGAGTCCTTGTGAGCTGGAGTGAACAGAGTTTATTTTTCGTATCTCGATTGTGGAAATTTTCATTCCCTTATTCCTGTTAGCCATCTCCTCTACCCTTTTCTTCTTTTTCCCTGACCCAAATTCAACTTTAGAGAAAATAAAGAAAAATGGAAAAATTTAAAATGAGAAATGAGATAGTCCTTAATTCTATTCCCATCCTTAGTGCACAGTGTTCCCATTTTTTTGTTCTTGTTCTTTTTATTTGCATAATTGAAAACTTTCACAAACTGCTTAAATTTCCTTTACAAGATCTGTCTCAGTTTGACTTCTGGCAGTCACCGTTTTACCCCTGCACTTCCTGACCTCCCTGATGCAGCTTTAACACTGGTTCTGACATATGTTCTCACTATGTTCTTACATATGGGTAATTCCTCTCTTCATCTAAATTCCTTCCCTAATAGACATTAAAACTGACTGAATCCTAAAGCTCCAGAGAAGTCATGAATATTTTCATAAATAAAACCACCACGTTCAGATCATTACTATTTATGAAATCGTGTTTTTTGATACTGAGAAACATATGCTGATCAATAAGAATGCCTGTGGTTCTTAACACCAAGAAATACCAATATTCTGAATGAAAAGTTGTATAAAAACCTCTTTGCTCCAAAAAATTAAAATTCTTCTATTTTCAGAAGTACAGTTACCATACCTTGAAGTAGAGAAAGACCACAACAATCGACAACTACATCCAATAAGGATTTTGAGTCATGTATTGTGTGTTTAGTTTAAAATATGAAGTTTCAAAAGTAGAAAGCAGGAAATGGAACACATTTGAAGTACTTACAACAGAGATGCTGAACTTGAATTAAACCCTTAAATGATTAAATGCTCGAGGAAAGAGTACAAATAAAGCCAAAGAGTTTGAAATATATTGGCAAATGTGCTAAGTAGATTAGGCTAGAGATTAATATGGTAACCTGTGAGTGATTCTGTTGTTTTCCTCTGCATACTTCAGGAAGTGGTAGAGTGTCTGGTCTAAGACGACCTACTTTTTCTGATCATCACCACCTATGCTTCAAAAATAACCAGGGGAATGAATCCTGACTAACCCTATTCTTTTATCCTTTCTATGTCAACTGTACCTTCCAGCCTTCTACTAAGTCTGTGTCAGTCATTCTTGTCTTAGGTAGAGGCTTGCATTGCACAGTTGCTGATGGATTAGAACCAAGGCTACTAATCACGTAATCTCTGCCTCATACCTGCACCATAACCACTCACTGAGCAAGATGGTTCAGTGGTTAGAGAGGAGCTGGAAAATAGATGCTGGCAAGAGGTTCTGTTTATCATGAAACATGGTAAGGGGAAAGAGGGAGCACTGAAACAACATCTTAGGAAATTAATTTGAAACAGAAGCTGCTCCCTTCAATGAGGAAATGATTTAGCATTACACAAACAGTTGCCTTAGTAACTAATGTATTGCCCTTTCCCTCCTTTCACTTTGAATATAACCATCTCTGAACTCAGTTTTTCATCACCTTTTCTGTTTGCTTAACTGATCCTCTTCAACTGCCAGACAGCCAAATAGCTTACAGTGAAATGTAAGTCTACTTTCTTTTTATGAACTTCCCTAAAATGCAAAATGGATTCCAGGACCTGCTTCTCAGCTTTTGTCAATGAGGAATTGCATCAGATGTGGATCTTTCTTTCCAGGCTTTGAGAAGGTAAGGAAGTTATTACATCTGAGAAGACAAGCACATTTCTGATAGAAACAGAAACATCAGGTGTCACGTATTCATCAGTTCTACATATGTGCAGCAGACTTTCTGAACATCACCTCTTGAAAAATGCACTATCCTGGATGAATAAACTGTGTAGGGTTTCCCTTGATGCTTACCTGGTCCTATGTAAAAGGTCAAAAATTACCACATATGAGCAACCAAACCACTTCAAAGAAGAAGGAGGAATTAATTACACTTGTACATACTTAAAGTCTGTATCTTCTTTCTAACCTCTGCAAGTGGGCTTGATGCACAGTTGGGAAAAGCAAAATAGGAATTATGTTCCTGGTTCTTAAGTCTTGACATAAGCTTTGGATGGAGCTGGGGCAATGACGTTTTCTGAGAGTCAGAAAGTATTCCTGTGTATCCAGTTTAGATATAGCCAGAGAGAAGAAATCTGCAACTGTCTCATAGATTAGTCCAGCCTCTTCTGGTGACAACATTAAAGAGCAAAAAGCTATAAATGACTACATAAAAAAACATGTTTACTCATAGATTCCAGGAGAAAATAATCATAATAGCCATACTTTTTCAATACTGCTCCATCATCTATAGGATGGATAGAATTTAGATACACTCTGCATGTATTCTCACGTCTTGGCAAAATACAAAATATCAATATCATTGCCCTGAGCAGCCACAAATCCCAACACACTTTTTTGTCTTGAATTTCATGAAGCAATCTAAGAACAACTAAGTATTGAATTACTCTCCCACATGGTGGGCCCTAATGACTAATGATCATGAGACTCTAGCTCCAGAGTCAGCCATACTAGAAATCCAGAATGAGCAAAATCCTGTCGTACAGCCTATTCTCCTTGCTCCTGTACCCCATTGCAATGACTCCATCTTTTCCTGTATCAGATTTAACCCTGAATTTGGCTGGAGTTATGCACTGATGAATCCCATGAGAACTCTATATTCTTTCCCAATTACAAGCTTGCAAATAAATACAGAAAACAGGCACACACTTTTTGTGAACTGCTGGCTTTTCTGCAGTCTTGACTTATAGCTGTACAATCCCTAAAATGAAGAGATGCAGTGTCCAATCTCAAAACAAAGCTCCTATTTTTACAGTTATAATTGTTATTACTATATTCAGACAAGTATGTCCAGTGACATAGAGCAAAAAGAAGTAAAGCTACAAGGAGAAAACTCATCATTTGATAAAAGAAATTCTCCCTATAGATACAGGACAGATCTGATGCCTTGAACAGGAGAGGGGAAGAAGGACCACGGACACTTTTCTGAGCCAGAAGTAGGACATTGAAGTTTCAGTCAAATCATCTTTTCCATGCGGGAAACCCACTGCTCTTAAATTGATGATCTAGGGACAAGCACATTGATTCATTAGGTTTTTCTGATGTTTCAGTAAGATAGTACCGATCAGTATTTAACACCATTCACAGTCCTAGAGTCATAAGGTTTAACATATCATATGGTATGGCATACAAGACACCCAGGCTCATGCTGCAGCCTTCAAGAGGAGAAATTACCATTAAGAAATTGCTCCATCTAAAACTGACACTATTTGTGCTATAACCAATTGTTGTAGAAGAAGCAGCTCAAGCAACAATAGCAGATACTACAGAGGAAGCATCAGAGATTACAAATTTGCCTGCATCTGATCTTCTTATCTTCTTTTTCCTTTAGGTAGCCACCACGTGTTTGACATACTTTAATGTTAGACCCTTATTTAGAAAAAAAGGAAAAAAAAAAAAGCCAAACAAGAAATAAATTATACACTCTGACATGCAGCTAGAATGGCACTGAACACCATAGACTCATTCTGGAGAGGTTAAGAATTATTTAAGCAGAGAGCTTGTATAAAGACTCCAGTACTGAAAAGTGCCTTTTTACCTCTTATGTGAATTAAGATTAATTATAATGCCTAGCTGACAGACTATTAGTCAGAAGCAGTTGAAGAAAAAAAAAATCACATTCATTTCTTTTGTGTTAAAGCCATTAGCTTAAAATAGTCCATAATTGGTTTTAGGCTGATGGTGAAAGCAGACTGCCATTTTTTTTTTAAATGGACAATGTAAATCCAGCAAGAATACTTCCAGACAGGACCAGACTCTAAGCAGGTTAGTCAAGACGACTTTCTCTGCTAGGCAGTTACTCAGACATTTTGGACAACTTCATGCATGGAATTCTATTCTTCAATTATCCATAATTCACTAGAGTTAAAATCAGTGATCAGCAGAAACAAAATCAGAAGAGTTGCAGCCTGCCTGAAGACCAGCATTGGAAGAAAGGACTGCTCAAACACCAGTGAACGGGCACAACAGCTTTCAACTAACGGGACTTGCAAAGGACAATATGTAACAGTTCCAGATACTATGAAAATTAATTTTCCTGTATAGCTGGCAGATAAAGTTTCATATTATGAATAAGTAGTTTTTCACCCACCTTACTTCACAAGAACATGATATCTTGGATTTCACATGGGCTCAGTGAAATTAAGGGAGTATAGCCTGAATTAAGACTGCAGAATCAGGATTTATTAACATGAAGACATTGTAAGATTTCTTTCATGAAGGATTTTGATATTTTTGCTACATCAGTGCTTTCAGGACAGGACTGAAGATTGAGAGTTTCAAAATTCTCCAAGGAAAATGTTCAAAGACTGAAATATTCATATTCAATTGATTTCTACATTATTATACTGTGGTATGGCCCAGAAATAAAATACGAGTTCCAAAGTCATTTCTGGGGAAAATCCAGACAGAGCTCCTTCCTATGAGAACACTGCACTATGGTGATGTATACCCAACTTGGAATATGTATCCATTTTCATTAATAGTTTTATTTTTGAGGAAATTTTGTCCCAGCAGGTCTTCTGAGACAGCCTCTGTTATTACATGCTTACAGAAAGACAAAAAATGAAAACTGAATTGTTCTTGAGTGACAGAACGCCAGTGATTTCTGACAGATATGCAAGCAGTGGAAGAGATACTTGGAACCATTACTAATAAATGATTACCAAAGTGGTACAATTAACAGTTGAGCTAATATGAATGCATATTGACATGGATCTATTTGCACACATTCATGGGATGCATGTGTGCAAGAGACAGAACAGCGAGCTAAATGCTATTTAAATAAACAGACTGTAAACAAAGTAAGAGACATGGCAGAGCAACCTTCCTCATCACGAGAAGGAAGATAAGAAGAAACTATGTTTATTCCTTGTCACTCACACTGATTAAAGCACTTTTCTCTAAAGCAGGCAATGCTGGCTGCCCTCACACAGACTCCTGGAATGAGAACAGCTGCTGTAAGACAGGGAGAGATTTTCAGACCCTCAGGGAGGCATGTGCTAGGGAGCAGCAGCAGTAACAAGAAGAATAATACAAATGAAGAAGATCTTGTAGGGTAGAGTTCTACCTACAGGCAGGATCAAGAAAGAGATTACTGACAGTGGGGTGGGAGAGGAACCCAGCCTATCAATAGAAAAGGGAACGGGATATTAGAAGCCAGGAGAATTGCCTGGAGTTTCTCCAGACCTGATCCCACATGCCTTACTGTCCTTACAGCTTCTGTAGGTGCTTGGGCAGTCACCATGCCAGACAGAAAGGCAGAAAGGATTGGAGTCAAGCACAGGGATATTGATTCAAAGGAGCTCACTAGATAAGAGAAGGTGAGCCATTTTGTGTTGAAAAAACTAGCACCATCCTCTGCCTGCAATGTTTTGAAGACCAGCAGTTGTGTACTTCCACAGCTCTTTAAAAGAACAAGTCTTTTCAGTGTGTTATCATTTCTTTTAATTCGCCAAATATAGGTACAGGTCCTGAGGACCTCTATAAGGCTGACATACAAAGTAATGAGAGTGTAATCTGTTAATATAACCACCACAACTTTTACTTATGCAGCTTCTGCTTTGAACTGCCTAAGAGGATGATAAGAAAAAAAGCAAAGCTTTACAAGACTCATCATTTAACTAACTCTCCATCTTTTTATTTCTTCTTATCTCTTTCCAGTTAAACAAACAACTCACATGTTCTGTTTAGACACAACAAAAAAAAAGAGAAGAAAAAAAATGGCCACTGTCCATTAGGCTATAATTCCTAATTACAGAGGTAATATCCAATCTAAAATAAGACCTATAGCTCTGATAGGCACTGCAAGGCAAGAAGCAGATAACTGAAGCAATAAAATGGAAGGAGGGATATAAAAGGCTAAGAGGAAAAGCCAAACACACTAGTGCTAGTGTAACTTTATATTCAGTTACAAGTCAGGATCGTGTAAGAAGCAATTATTTTCTCTACAGTCAAAATCCTAGTGTTGGAGATTACTTCAGTACAGGCTACAAAGTATTTAAAAAAGAAAGGCTTGAAAGCCCATAGGCTATAAAAGCATTTGTATGATATGAAGAGACATGACAAACATGCTCATCAGAATTATTTTCACAAAACCCTGATTTTTAAAGCACAAACCACGTGCCAAGTAAAAGCCTCTAATATCTTCCTCATTTCTGGGAAATCCTGGCTGACCTTCATGACCTCTGTATGCTTTAGGGCAGGAGGCAAAGGATATTGTAGCCATCTGTAAAGCTACAAGTCTGTGTACTTTTAATGTACGGTAGAGTCAGATTGCAGACCTGTTCAAACGTGATAAGAAAAACATCCACAATACTGAACATAACAAACAGTTGTGTCTGTGTTGACTGAATAGTATAACTAAAGATTTTTATAATTTTATAAATTAGGCTTCTTAAACATATAAACCTGGGCAAAAATAAACTTTATTACCAGAAACTATAGACATACATCACATGACCTTTTACCTATGTTTAAATACAGGTCCTTTGATCCTGAGGACGGGTTGTTCTACAGCTTGAATTAAGCTGCAGACTGTAATTTACTCAACTCAGCCAGCCATAAGAGAGCCATTTGAAAGAAACTATGCAAAATATAACTGAGCCGTGCTGTGGAACAGCAGTCATGAATTCTATTTCCCGTTATCAGAAACAAGGCAAAAGCTAGTGGTCAGACAAGACAGGCCAGGCTGTACTGCATCAGGAGAAACACAGTGCCATTCATTATCACTGGACTTCTCTGTGCCTTCAAGAGGCTCATCAGACATGACTTCCTGCTGTTTTCTTGAGAACCTGGACTTTCCAGAGAAAGTGCTCCAACCCTTCACGGGCCTGGCAAGCATTAAAGGGGATCATAAATGTGCTAAGAGGCAGAATACGTTGCCTAACACAGCCCTCTGCTCTCACACAGGACCAAACATACCTATGCCATTGCCAGCAGTTATTATTCCAACACAGGAGAACCCATACTGGATGTCAAATACAGGCATTCAATGTGGGGACAACCAACCTCCCCATGGCCGTGTTGGTAAGCACTGACTTTCTGTCAGATGTCCTATTCTGGCAGCTTATCCTGTTGCAGGACAAAATGAATCTGCAGCTGACCTGCCTGGACAAGGACTACTGAAAAACCAATTGTTATGAGTAACTCAGGTACCATCTTGACATTGTTAAAATCAGTAATGCCAGTTGCTCTAGAGTCTGTCCATGAACAATTTCCGTAACACGCAGCATTTCCAAGACAGATATCTTAAGAAATGTATACATAGTAAGGATGCATTCTACCATATTTCCAGCCTTTCCTCTGCTAACAGCAAGCAGTATGAAATTCAGTGCATTTGCAAGAGGACACGCTTAGAAGTCTTTTTCCTGTATTTTTCCTTTTACAAGTAGTAGATTGCTTCAGTAGAAATCAAGAAAAAAACCAATACAGATATCTTAACCTACAACTACACGCAAGCAATATAGAATCATAAAATGGTAGGGTTGGGACGGACCTCTGGAGATCAAATGCAAGCCCCCTGCCAGAACAGGATCACCCAGGAACAGATCCAGGTGCATTTTGAAAGTCTCTAGAGAAGACGACACTACATCCTCTCTGGGCAGTCCTTTCCAGTGCTCTGTCACCCTCACAATAAATAAGTCTTTCATGTTGAGGTGAACTTCCTGTGTTCCAGTTTGTTACCATTGCCCCTCATTCTATCACAGGGCACCACTGAAAAGAGACTGACCCCTTCTACTTGACACCCACCCTGAAAATATTCGTAAACATTCATAAGATCCCCTCTCAGTCGTCTTTTTTCCAGGCTAAACAGCCCCAGGGCTCTCAACCTTTCCTTACTCATAAGAGAGGTGTTCCAGTCCCTTCATCATCCTCATAACTCTCCATTGGACTCTCTATGTTAAACTAAAGCCAAGTATGGAACATTGCTGCTGTACCAGTGCGAAATTAATGAAAACTCTCAGTTACTTTTATGAAAGCTAAGCCATCACTAGAAATCTTTTCCTTCTTTAAAACAAAGGAAATAGACAATTTTTTTCTTCCTAACTTGCTGCCAGCCTCTTGGGCAGGAAAAAACAACTATTCTGTCCTATGGACACTAGGCAGCCTTTCACATTGTGAAACAAGAACAAGGTCTACACTGAACGTGAACCAGCTTGTAACTGGTTATCTGCTGGTCTGTCTATACAGTCTTGGATGATGAACTAGCTATTCAGCCCTATTCAGGTACCACGGCCCTGTGCAAGCTAAAAGCCAGTCAGCTATGAGACAGAAACAGTCCTGTGGACTCTGAACTAAAACTCAGGCAACAGGGAGAGCAAAGTAAGTCCTCATACTGAGGCAGCCATTCCTAGCATGGTCCAGGTAAAAACCCACGTGTGACAAAACAAGCTTCAGCTGCCAGGAACAGGAAACATGATAAATGCACAAGCAACACTTGAAGGAGGCAGGTTCATAGGTCTGGAAAATCCTCCATCTGCCTTTTCAAGTGGTTCCAGCTTCTCATTCATATTAAACATAATTCTGAGCTTTCTTTCAACAACATTGCTAAAACAAATTGTTTTGGGGAGTAGACATCCACTTTCCCAACCTCTGGTTGATGCCCTGCAGAGAATAAAGAGTGCAATACTACTGTCAGTTCAGAAGAAGCAATGCCATAGAGGAAATAATGCACAGTTTTAATCTCCCAAACATCCTGTTATTCTGCAGTTACTTATAATTTTAATATAAACTGCATAAATTGTCCTGTATGTGTGGCTTGCTTTCTTGGGATCTCACCAGGTCCTTCTCAGTATGATCATGGAAAAAGTAATTTAACTACATTCACTGAGTATCAGCTTCTCAGCCCCCACAGAGGAATCCATATTAATATGCATCAGCAAAATGGCAAAGCAGAGAATTCTATTTATCCAAGAGTACTTGACTGGAAGAAGGAGCCAGATTTGATAATGAAATAGTGAGCCTGCTCCTTTACAGGGTGCACGCTTCTACATGCCAGCCTCAATATATGACTAAAACTGTTTGGACTGGAAAAGTCACTTTGTTTGCCCTCTATACTGCAAACAGTGATGACTAATGATATCACTGAATGAAAAATATGGTCCTGATGCAAACACACCTGGAGTACTGTGCCCTGTGCCAAGTACTGCCATTACCAATGAGCTGCTAGCAGGCTGGAGGGTACTTGGAGAAAAGGGAGGAGATTATTTAAAAGGTGGTACAATTGTCTTAGAAAGAAAGACTAGAGATCTAAGTGGCATTTGACTAGGCTAGCAAGGAAGATGGGCAAGTTTACTGAAAACCCTTACTTGAAATCTGCACTCTAAATAGAGGACCTGTCCTGGGAGGGTGACCTCAGGACAGCAACACTACAGGGTCAGTTGGCCTCCAGAGACAGACTGTGTGTGGATCTCATTTCCCAGAGAGACCAGCATGCCAACAGCAACAGTGCAAACTGATTTATTCAATGGTAATGTGAGAGAAAAAAACATACCTAAGCAGAATGTTGAAGGTCTGAACCTGAAGTACATGCTTAAATTATTTAGGTCCAATTCCTGGTGAAACCTGCGAGAGCTCAACACCCAAAAAACTTGGACATCATTTGTCAATGTAACTGAAACACTTAGGGAATAAATCCAAGTGACTTTCACGGGACTTCCGACTGCCAAATGCAAATGGAACTGGAGTCACTTTAAAATTTCCACGGTTTTGAAGAGACTACTATCTCCTGTTGTGCACAGAAGGGAAGACAGGCAGAAGTCATACAGTACAAGTGCTGTAGCCAAGTGTTCAAATATTAAGACTATTTAGGAAAAAAGGGGAACAATTTAAAAATAAACAGAGAAGTTCAGTATAAACTACCTTATGTTAGCAAGCAGAAAGCAGAAGATGACACCAGATCTACATAAGGGCAGTAGGGAGACATTACAATGAATGACAACAATTAGAACAGAGAACAAATAAATTACACCTGAACTCCAAACAAGAACTGACCTTATCTGCTTATCAGTGCAGGGAGTGAAGAGGTGCTAAGCTTAGACTCACTTCAGTCTGTCTTCAGGAGACCTAGTCCAGCTTTGACCACATCATTCTGAATAAACCCACATAGTTCAGCCATTGTGGACAAGCCTCTGAGTCCTGTTTCTTCGGTACAGTAAAGCAACAAGGTTGGCCAATACTGGAATTCAATAGTAGCCTGTTTCCTTTAGGCACTGGTGACAAGCATAAATGTCTAAAGCAATTCAGAAAGACACTTTGTCTTAACAAAGCATTATTTATCCCTTCAACACTAACATTATAAACAAAGTACATGGCACCTGGAGCACAAAGTTAGGATAGAATCCCCCAAAATAGAATCATAGAATGGCTTGGGTTGGAAGGGACCTTGAAGACCGTGTAGTTCCAAACCCCCTGCCATGGGCAGGGAAACCTCCCACTAGACCAGGTTGTGGAAAGCCATATCTAACCTGACCAGAATGAAAAATCCATAAAAATCACTGCAGAGGAGGATTTTACACAATCCCTCTATGTCAGGCCACATGATCTTTTGGTGGTGGTATGTCTGTTACATAAATCAGAATATATAACATCCTGGAGAACATACCCTGAGTGCCAGCTGTCATCATGGGGCATGCACACTGTGATAGCAAGATGCATATCAGGGTTTGAGGCAGGGCTTCTGTCTTCTGATCTCCTGCCACTGTACAAGAGGCTGACTATTCTGTTCCAAATCCAAGACAAAATGACATTTCAAAGATGTCATGATGGCAAGACAGGGCTTGTATTTAAGAACTGTTGTCTCAGCTAATCTAGGATCTCTGATCATCTTTATATTTACTTCCCACTCTTCCTATCTTCAAGTTCCAAGCTCCCTCACCTGATATTTTCACCAGGTGGAACAAATAAGGCCTCCTTGCATCAATTTCTCATATGTGCCACTCAACTCTGATTGACATTTCTTGGGTAGCTCCCTCTTCCCCTCCTTCCCCCACTTCTCCCTGTCTTGGCGTCTCTCTTTCTCAATGATGGTATCTTTAGACACAATGTTCTCTTTGTGAGATTTCACCTTTAACAACTCGCTGTCAGCCAAGGAATTTTCTCACTTAATTTCTTTTTTGACAGTTCTTTCCCATCATCCATGCCCTAGTTTCGGCTGGTATGGAGTTAATTTTCTTCCTAGTAGCTGGTACAGTGCTGGGTTTTTGATTTAGTGTGAGAATAACACCAAACGCAGTTGATAACACACTGATGTTTCAGTTGTTGCTAAGTGGTGCTTATCCTAAGTGAAGGATTTTTCAGTGAGCAGGGGCACAAGAAGCTGAGAGGGAGCATGGCCAGAGCAGCTGACCCAAATTAGTCAGACGGATATTCCATACCATAGGATGTCATGCTCAGTATACAAACTGAGGGCAGTTGGCCTGGAAGGGCTGTTTACTGTTTGGGCATCAGTCAGCAACTGCATTGTGCATCACTTGTCTTTTCTTCGGGGTTTGTTTTGTTTTGTTGTGGGTTTTGTTTTTTTGTTGTTTTTTTATATTCCTTTTCACTACAACTATTATAATATTTTTATTATTGTTATTACATTTTACTTCTTTTCAATGGTTATGAAACTGTTCTCATCTCCACCTACAAATTCTACCTTTTCTCCCCAATTCTCTTCCCCATCCCACTGGGAGGGAGGAGTGAGCAAGAGCATGGTGCTTAGTTGCTGGCTGGGGTTAAACCACAGCAGCCCACTGCAAGATCCTCACCTTTGTCATTGTTTCACTTCTTGTTTCCTCACCATTAGACAGATTCCTACCTTCAGTCAGTTCATACTGTGTGGATATCCCCAGAGCAGATAATCTTTATTTCTGAAGTGTGTATATATTATGCATAACTCATGCCCCATAATTATAGAGAGTAATCTCATTTCTGGAAATGATTGCTTTTATTCTGTCTGGAAGTAATAAGATACATTACAGCAGGTTCCGCAGACCGCAGAAACAGCACCGTGTACAATGGACTGATAAACTTCCAAGAAAGCCTATGTAAATGATTTCTCATTTAAGTTACTGGGAAAACAGATGTGGAGACAAGATAAGTTTCCTTCAGCACAGTGCCCACCAGTCCTGCTCTATTAAGAATGAAGTGGTCTCCATTGTCTCCTTTTTTCTGTACTACTTAACCTCCCCTGCCAATTGCCTGTTGACCAACCACTCAGTCACCTGTCTCTCTTAATCTTATCTCATAAACCTTTTCCCCTGTTGTAACTATGAAGGGAACATCCTCTACAACATGATCCATAAGAATATTCCCTTATCTTTCTCCAATACAAAAAAAGTCTCCAAGAAACTTAGCAATCAGTCAGATGGCAGGCTATTGTTTTGCTTCAATGTTTTTAAAAGTTAAATAGCAGAATTAATTCCAGCCAACCGTATCTGTAACTGATGTCATCTGTATGCAGGCTGCCTGTCATTAAAAGCAAGGTGTTGAAACATCCACATCTCAAGGACTCAGACATAGTGGGAGGCCATGCATGTAAGCACCCAGCTGGGCACAGGTACAGCAAGAGTCATTTTGCTGCTGGCTTGCACATGCCATGCTGACATGCCCCCAGGCCTTCTCGTGTTGATGCAGAAGCTTCCAGCTCTAAGCCTCTGGCTCTCAGGCTTGACACTCTTCTCTAACAGCCTTGCCTGTCTCTTCCAAAGGAAAGTACTGGGATACCTCAATTCCCCAACAAACGGTAATGCTACTGCCTGGAGGGCACAGTGTAACTGATCTGAAATTGCTACAGCTCCAGTGTCTCTCTCACTGCTAAAATAGTTTTGATGCTGCATGTATTTGGGACTCGTGCTGACAGTGAACTCACAATAGGCCTGCCAGACATTTTCCCCATGTTAAACAAGCAAGCAGTCTAGGAGTAGTAAGCAAATTCCACAAAAAGTTGATTCTTTCTTTCACCTGGTGACAGGAGTTTTCATACGAGTCACCCTAGGTTTGCACCAGATAACCCAAAGATTAGTTCACAGAGCCATCCAAAGGCATTTTATCATCAATCTCTAATCTGATTTAGGACTACAGTTGCTATAAATCTTGAAACCTCAACAGTAAGAGCATATTATCATCCACTGGTTATGTTCTATTTGCACCCTTGACCTGGGAATATGATGATATGATCCTATCTTCTAGTGCCACCATCATATACAAATTGCTCCTGACTCCTCATTCTTCATGCATACAATCCAGACATATTTACAAACAAATCAAATGCAAAGGCACTTTGCTGTGAAAGCTTTGTCCTGCAAACTGGAGTTTTTCAAGGGAGCATTTTCATCGTATTGCTCAGCCTCTGTCAGGACACATGAATCAAGCCTCATCAGTTCCCCAGCACAAAACGTAACACAACATCACTGCTGTTACAGCTCGATGGGGTGCCAAGCAATGATACAGAGAATTCTGAAAAATGCCATGCTGAAGACATCTCAGTAAAAAACCATGGCTTAATGAAACACATACCACAAATCACAGTCAAATGCATCTTCAATCTGTTTCTGCTTTCCTCAGTAATTACACCAATTTATTACCTATGACAGTTCATACTAACCTCCTCTTAACCTGGAACTCAGAGTAGACTGTATTAAATGTGATACAGGAAAGAATCTATAAGGTGATATAAATACCATGTTTCTTGTAAGCTTTCACTTCAGCAGAACTTCTCTTTTCCCCATTGGTTTCCCTAGATCTGACCAATTTCAAATCTAAAAAGATGCACAACAGAGAACCCTAAACGTAGCATACCGCAGAGAAAGCGGGAAAATGTTAAAAGAAAGACCAACACATTTTGCCTAGAACACCACTTACAGAATGAAAGCTTGATATCATTGGGTAGCAGCTAATACCATACTGTATACAACTCCATCCTTACTAATCCCAGGAAATAAACAGATTTTATGCAATATTTGTACTCTTATCATATAAACCATTTTTCCTGTAGTACTTGTGGATCTTAGAGGAGAAACAAAGTGAACTCAAAAATCTCCAAAAACTGACCTGCACCTGAAACTATCAGTTGAAACTTTGAGCATTGCTGAATGACTTCTTGGTTAAACAAGTTCCCTATCAAAGTATTATCTCAACATTTCTTTCTTCGTTCTCAATATGCACAGATATCACAGATACCCGCACAGCAGAAGAGACAAGTCAGAATTCAATCATATTTTTTTCCTTTTCTTTTGAGAGGCCTCACACCAGCCAGCTGCGTCCTCATCCACAGAACAGCTGCTTTGTTTCTATTTCTCTCCAGAGACCCACAGGGACTCAGGGCAAAGCACAGATCCTCCTGCCACCTCCTGCTCCCCACCATAAAGGAAGGTACTCAACCTTTTCAGACTAGTTTCCTTTTCAGCTTCATTGCCTTACCAGTACACCATGGCTATTAGCCCATTTCCCCTTAGCTGCAGCTATTTCTACTGAACTGTCTCTATTTGAATGCTTTGGACATTTACCTTGGGATATCCATTCATTCCAAACTCCAGCTTCTACATGCAACCTACAAGGCAGTAGCAGCCAAAAGGAGTAATTTGTAACTGGACCATGAAGGGCAGCACCATGTACTGTGGTGCTAAGCTGCAAGCCTTTAGAATCTGGTGTCTAGACACAGTTTTGGGGCTAAACATTAGAGATTATGTCTTTTTGACCATCTCCTTCAGAGGTGTTGCATCTCTGCTAGATTCTATAAGACAACGTGATGCTACATTCTAAAGCAAAGAGAAGTGGAAACCCATTCAGTTTTTCAGAAAGAGGAAGATTGGTTGCTCCAGAGGTTATGATGCTGGCTGCCACTGCAGCAGTAAACACCTTAAGGAACCCTGGGTAATCAATGAGATCCCTGCCTCTTAGATGGGCCAAGATGCCTGCCTCAGAGAGGGGACCTGAGTATGAGCTGGGTTCATCCTTCTCAATTCACTTGTCAAAAAATGCAAGAAAGAGCAGCTTAGTTGTGGTCTATAAATAACCCAATCTTTACATTGGGTGCTCAGAAAGAATAGGAATTTCCATATTAAATAATTCACATGCAGCCAATACCAGAGTGAAGGAATTAATTCCTGTTCTGTCTTTACACAATGCTTAACACGGCAGCCAAAAAAAGAAAATGGAAGTAAATTAAATGAATGAAAGTGATAATCTGGAGAAATACACAAAACTTAAATGACAGTTGCAGACCACAGGTGACCTTTCCCTAGCACCCTGTTAATTTTTTTTTTTATTTTAAAGAAAGACAGAGAAGGAATCAAATCTAAACACTGCAGAATTAATTGTAAGTCACACAGGCTATTTAGCCATTCCCTCTAACAAGAAGCATCTCGATTTTCAATTTAAATGGGTCAGGAATAGGCTGGCTGTACCTGAAAGTTTCAGAGGCTGTGAAAACTTTTAAATTTGTTGTAGATCCTTAAAGAGAACGGATGCAAAGTTAACTTGTACTCTTGAATCCTCATGTCTAAATTATTACTTAGTGTTAAATATTTGAAATGGAAGATTTTCAAAGAGTGTTGCAATTTTGGAGGAATGTTAGACTGAATTCACTTAAGACCTAGCTGGGAACAAATAATCTAACTATGAACAAAGTATTAATACTTTTTTTTTGTCAATATTTTAGTGTTATCTGCAATTACACATACACAAATACCCACACAGTTGGAATGGAATGACATTGAAATTAAGGAAAGGAAGTTAACACAAGTGGTGGCTGATGCAATACCTAAGTGTGTCAGAAGTATAAAACTAAGGCATCTTTTTGAAATATGAATAGGTCTAATTTTATGAAATTAACAGGAAATTAAGAAAACAATGCTTCCCAAAGGTCAATGAAAAACCTAACTAGTCTGGTGCGAGATAAATACAACATTCTTTTTGGGCCATACCAATAATTTACTTCTCATATGGATATTATTGAAGGCTGAACATGTAAGGGAAAATTTCTTTATCAATAAATCAAAGACGAAATTAACTTTTTTTGATCTATTATATTAAATATAGGAAAACTTACTAAAAAGATTCTACTAGGCACCCATACTTTTTCTGAATTCTCAATTTACTTAGCACTATTATATCTCAATCCCTGGAGCTTTCTGTGTTTGTCATATGTTAAGTTATTCATGTCATGCAAGAAAATACTTGTTCTAGAAGCAATTTGAGAGGTGCCAGGCATGTATGTAAAACAGAGGAGGCAGACAGGAACATACAAGATCTGATCATTTACACAGAGTGTTCCTGTGACTTTGGAAAACACAACTGGTTTGTCCTAATGCTGTGATACAACAAAATATTTCTATTCCTGTTTTTTAGGGATAAGCTAATTCATCAGCACAGAGACAATGCTTTCCTCTAATAACATCATAATAAAATATCACAGCTACCTGTTGACAGCAGGAATATACAGAAATTATGGAATTTCTTTGAAACATGGTTTACAGAGTGAGATTAAACACGTGAAAATGCTATACCATCCTAAGCTGTGGTGCAATATCTTGGCAAGATGCTAAATACAGTTGCTGTTCTCATTCTGGTAAACTTGAATTTCAGAATTGATTTAAATCTTTCCTTGGAATAAAAGGTTATTGTATAAATATAAGGGTGCAATTACTGTGACAAGTTGAAATGCAAGAGATTTATGTACATTATGAATCTCCTGAAAGGAGATGCTATTTTAATTTCCACAGCTCTGTAGCACTGGAATGTTAGGGGTTTTTTCACCTTCCCCCCCGCTCCCAAAACAATGTCAGTCTACAACTGCTCCTGACTACAACTAAACAGACCTGCCTGAATGTAATAGGCTTTTAAGAAACAGATCCCCAATTTACCTACAAAACAGGTAAAAAGAATTTCTTTAGAGAAACCCCTACATGATGAATTCTTGAAGTGGTGGTATGGTAGTATGAGCTTTCCCTTAACTGCTGTGTTGAGGTCAGAGAAGGAGCACACCCTCTTCTTTCAGTGATTTAAGTAACATTGCCAGCAGTGCACAAAAGGGTTGGGATTTCTCACAGACCTAGAGATTAAAATGAAGTCAATGCAGGATTTCACATCCACAGCACAGCATTTCTTACCTCCTGTGCCTTTTCCCTATCAGCTCATTTCCATTATGGATAGTAACACATCAGAACATACCCTAGCTACTCTGGCAAAATATATGGAGCAAGTACAGGAGAGGCTGTTTTTGTCAGTGCAATTTACTACACACCTCATCTCATCAATGACATTGAACTTTCCTACAAGGCAACAGTGCTCCTCGCCCATGGTGTTATTGCAGGTGTCTTGGGTACTGCCAGTTAGGTTCCAAATTCAGATGACACACTGACGTGACTATTCCATATAAAGTGATATACAATGGTAGGGTGAAAGATTATTTTGCTTTGACATTCCTTGCCTCATCATCAGAAAGAAAACTCCTGCTTCTTTGACTTAGCCATCCTTGAATTCTGCTGCCCCACGTTGCCCCCCACCTTTCATCTTCACTTGTGCCAGATTTGACTGCAAGTTGCACCCAGGCAATTTCAAACGATTAATGCAGAAGGGCAGCCCTTGGCCTATGGTCTGCTTAAGTAACTGAGAGGGTACAGAGACCCAGAGAGCTGTCACTGCTTTTCCACGTGACAGCTGAATTTTACTTGGACAGAAGCCATTACCTGCCTTTGAAAAACTCTGTTTGAGGCCTTTAAGCAAATATTTCCAGTTTGTGCACCCAAAGGTTGCAATAGATATGTTCTTCATTATTATGGAAAATTAACTTTCTCTGCTGGAAAACTGTGCTCTGTACTAAGATTAAAACACACTTGGAAAGCAAAACATCCAAAAAAATAGGCAATAAGCATTCATGAGATAACAGCAATAGCAATTCAGAAGCTGCTCTTTTATCCTAGGTGGTAATGTATTATTTCAGAAGGCACTATCACTTGATGATAAAGCTACTTTCATTGTATATAATGATTAATGGTAATTGCTTTTGTACTTCAGAATTTTTCAGAGAACACTTTGGATTCCAATGAATACATTTGTGCCTCATTGCTGTAAACAACCTCCTTACAGCTTGGCCTACAACACAGAACTAGATACAAAACAGTTGGGTGTTTTTTTACCTTGTTTTGATTTTTCTGATAAATAAGGTTTTCTTCTCTGAAGCAAAGGAGGAAATTATTCAAGAACTTTCACTTTAATCTAGCCACGAGTTGTATGCTAAGTTTTCCTGATGCATCTACAATTCCAATTGTTAGATTGCTTTAGAGTTAGGCCTGTGATCAAAGAACAGAATTTCTTCTGCATTGCCAGGCCTTCCCGATAATGTAGAATGCCAGACTTTGTGGGATGGAAAAAAAAAGAAAAACACCTTTCTTTTTTTCATAGAAACTATTTTATCTGTACATACTTCATCATCCCCCTATCCTTTATGCAATGGACCTTGTTTTCACAAATCTATCTTGGATTGGCTTATGACTGTAACCCTTGTTCTCTTTTGTTTCCTCAATGCTCCTGTGCTCTTATGTACCCTCCCACCCCTGAAGTCTCATTGCAAGGATAGTGAAGCACTACAATAGATTGCTTAAGGAGATGGTGAGGTCTACATCACCAGAGGTCTTTAAACACATATTAGTATCTGCCAGAACTAGTTTATGTATTGCTTATCCTGCCTTAAGGCAGGAGGACAGACTAGATGATTTTCTATGATGCTATTACTGTCAATGGGATTTTTCTACCTATATCACCTAAGGATTTATGAAAAGAATAGACTCATATTAGTCTCCCATCTTAGCCCTATTTAAGGTTCTGTAAATGGTCTAAAAATGGATTATAAGTGTCCCAAGACCTTCCCCTGGTGATGTGATTTCCTTCTGTGACAGCAGCCTACCAAGACATATACCTCCTTCAAAAGATTTCCATAGCACTGATGGCATATAACCCATCATCTACAAGGTAAGAATTTCATGTGAAGCATGCTGGAGTATAACTACCATGCTATAACAGCATCTTGATGTTATTTGATACCACACAATTCATGTAAATTAACATAAATTAAATAATAGTCTTTCTCTGGCAACCATATTATCATTATTATTATAAAATATTGACCCCATGGTCATCTAGAAACAAAACCAGCCTTAAATTCAGCAGTGAAAAGCTGAGATTCTCTCCTCAAATTCTCTAGTGCTTCAAAACAAAATGCCAACAGTGGGATGTGATTCAGTGACGCTGTTGGCTTGTTGCACATGAAATTGTGAATGCAACCATGTGTTTGTATGACAACAAAGCTAAGGAAACCTAGGCACAATGTTAATTTATGTCATACATGCATAGTGTGCTATATGTTTTTGCTGCTTTTTTACCTAGAAAAAGATGCAGTGCATTCTGATGCAAGGCAAGTAAATAGACCTGGTTTTAGATATCCAAATTCCTGAAATTTCTGCTTCAGGAAACAATAGACTCAGATATTTGTGGCACACACACACATTGGCACACACACACATAAACACACTATCACACTTTTCCAGAAGAGATCTCCAGTTTCCTTTTTGACCTCTAACAACTATGTAAAAAGGTCAGAGTTCTCCACAACCTTATAGAAAGTTTCTCTGTGATTCTCTCTGCAGATGGAAAGATATCCGGTATACACCAAAGAAACAGAACCCCACCAACAATATTTTCAATCACAGCACCTAAACTTATTCAGAGACTGAGATCCTGAAATGCTAAAAGTTGTGTGGGTCTGGTAGCAATTATTTATGTATTTACTTATTGTTGGACAGACAATATTAATTTGCTGAAATAGACTCTCTCAGAGTAGGCACAAATGATTCTCAACAATGATACCTGCCAAATTTGTGCCTGGGCCTTCAATGGGAGAGTTCATTCAGGTGCTTCACCTGCTCATTGCAGTTCTGTGTCTGACTCTCCCTGGGGTGTTTGCTAACCTTGCACTGGATAGGGTTTCTCAAGGCAGTAAAGGAAAAAATGAGAGTGTGCCACACCAGAGTAGTCAACAGAGAAAATAAGGGATCGCTTTTTCCCTATTTACATTTAATCTCAAGTGGACTACAAAGGTTGAACTGATGGTGTGATGGTTAGGGCATTTAGGAGACTGCCATTCAAAAGAAGACTGAAATCAGAGAGATCTGTGCCTCTTTCTACAACAAGCACCTAACTGCTAGACAGTTTGTTATTCTGTACTAATCCACATTTCCTAACCCTCAAATATCACATATCTCTTCTTCCTTGTCATTACTCTTCATCCGAATATTTTCAGAGGGTGTCCCTTTGGTTCTGTCTCAGGAGTCAAAAAACAACACTATTTTTAGAGAATTGGTTCCATGAATTTCAGAGTTAAAGTTAGAATCATACTCATGAATATTCACAACACTTCCAGACATCTATTAAGTTATAGGGATACTTTTAAATACCTGTTTTCATTTTGCTTTTTCAGATCCAAAGCTAGATAGAGTATGCAGAACACAATGTATCATATTTGAAGGGTTGATGGGCAGCTGGGATTTATTCCACAACAACTAATTGGGATCTCTGCTTTTGGACTTCATCTACATCCTTCTGCCAATATAATTCTTTTTGTCATCCCAGTTAAGCCATCGGAATGTCAGGAGAGATTAATTTCCTTCCCCAAGATTAAAGCAGTGAACACATCAATTTAACCCAGAATTTTGTGAGATAGTCTCTTAATCAGCAACAAGAAAGAAGGTTTATGCACTAATAGGAATTTTATAATCGCTAAGCAAAAGATGGAAAAAGAAATTTACTGTTTTCCAGTTTGGCAGGCTTACAAATAGTTCTTGATAAGAATAAACAAAGTGTTTTTGATGCTCTTATCAGGGCTTCACTTCAACACATCAGCCTTGCTTTGTCAACAGGAGGAATTCAGCTAAGCTTTAGAAATGTGACTCTGAATGCATACATCTCTACCAGGGAACCCTCTCCCAGGGCTTTATGATAGTAACCACATTGCTCTGCCAGGTAAATATACATGGTATGAGAGTTGTAAACTTTGAATCAAATGGGTATCTACTCCTGTCTACCCTGGAGCTGATGACATCTTGCATTAGCATGTCAGGTTGGGAAACGCAGACTACCAGGCCTGGTGGCTTACAGGAATTCCTCTCACCCCATTCCTCACTACTGTACTGCAGGAAGGACAGACAGCCTGTGATACTGAGTATCATAGCATTAATCCATGGTAGTAGGGGAATGGCTCTCAAAATGTTGAAATTTTCAATAAGCCTCTTTTTTCCATTGTATACGGCTAAGATTGCTCTTCCTTTCTCTATTCATGTTGCTCACAGACATCCTTCCCTATGAAAGCTGTCTCTGGCTCACTCCATTCTTTCATCCCACTGACATATCTACACCAGCAGAGAAAACAACCACTCTGTATACAGGAGCACACTAATCCCTGACAGGTCTTCTTCCTCCTCTCACAGCACAATCTTCACAACAGTCAAACTGTCCTTTGAAGAGAAAAAAATGCACACTGTCCTTCCTTTGTTTTCTGAACTGCTTGTATATACCAAATTAATATTGACAAAGGTTTTCATAACTGGGGATCCTGTATTGCTTAGCCTATTTGATCATAAACTCTAGTGATTTTTTTTTTCCCCCTTGGAAGGCTTCCTTGATGTAACAGAATATATGATTTCTAAAGATAGGGAGCCCGTCTACAGCTACAGATCAATAGAAGTGGCATGAAGCAGCTTGGCACTGTGCAAAAGCACCAGTCTGCTCTGCTGCTGCATCTCAATGATTCTGTGTGACACACCTGCTGTCCTAGTCCTGCTTTCCCCTCGAGGCAAGCCCACTAATGTGCTAATTTATATGGTGCATAACAGGGGATTTGGAACAGAGGCCTTAAAGACTCATTTTCACATGGTGCCTTATTAGGGATTTGAACCCACTTTCCTAGAGATGAAAAGCCAGTGAGTATAACTCATTTGTGTCATTTAGTTCTCAATAGGTAGCCAGTTAGTGAATAATGGACTTGCAATGACTTTGTGCAGGTCATTTCCTTTAACAGATGTTCCTTTGTGAAGCTGCTATCCCATAACAGCTTTGTGGGTTTACTTCGTGCATTAACTATACATGCAGGAGTTACTTATTCCTTTGTCATTAAACAAAATCAAATTAACTACATATTAATAGCAAAAAGGCAACAATTATGTATTTTGCATTTCTACAAGATTTTGGTGGATTTCATATCCTACTGCTTTCAGAGGCAGACTGGCTGCAGAGGAGAGTGCTCTTACTGTTTTGTTAGGGATATGAGAGACAAAGAAAAGTTTGGCTGCAGTTCTGAAAACTCCTAAGCCTCTCCATAATCACAGTATCACAGAACAGCTGAAGCTGGCAGGGACCTCAAGAGATTGTCTGGTCTAATTCTCCTGCTCAAAGAAGAGTCAGCTGGAGCAAGTTGCCCAGGACCATGTCTATCATCAGATTTAACTCCATGTGGACTTTGACATTCCTTACTCTATCCCTACCTATATATAGTGTCCCTGAGTTGTTATCAAGGTCACCTATCCCTGCTTCCAGTTCTGCTATACTTCTTTTTTATACTTCATGTCCTCTGAAATGTTGCATATCATTAGATCTTAAAGAATGGTAAGAAGAATTAAAGGTATTTAGATAACTTCACAGTTGCCTCAGTCATTTGGGATGGGATTTACTCCATCCAGTTTTAATGATCAGCTAATCATCCCCTGAAATTAATCTTAAATCTCCTCGAGGTGATCGTCTTTCCCAACTGAGTAAAAAACTTCTGACTGTATATAGAATCACAGGAATGTCTAGGTTGGAAAAGACATGTACAGTCATCTAGTCCAATCATCAACCTAACACTACCAAGTCCACCCCTTAAGCCATATCCCTAAGCGCCAAAGTGTAAAATCCAGCACTTGGCCTTATTAAACTTCATACAGTTAGCCTCAGCCCATTGATCTAGCCTGTCTAGATCTCTCTGCAGAGCCTCTTTACCCTCTAGCATATCAACACTTCCACCCAGTTTAGTGTCATCTGCAAGCTTACTAAGGGTACACTCAATCCTCTCATCCAAGTCATCCATAAGTATGCTGAACAGGACTGATCCCAGTACAGAGCTCTGGGGAACACCACTTGTGACCAGCCACCAGCTGGAATTAACTCCATTATTAATACTCTCTGGGCACAGTCTTCTAGCCAGTCTTTCACCCAGCAAAGAGTATGCTCAACCATGTCACAAACAGTTTCTCTAGAAGAAGGGTGTGGGTGATGGTGTCAAAGGCCTTATTAAAGTCCAGACAGACAACATCCACAGCCTTCCCCTCGTCCAGTAAGCTGGTGACCATGTTGTAGAAGGAGAACAGATTAGTCAAATGGGACCTGCCCTTTATAAAGCCATGCTGACTGGGCCTGATCATCCGGTTGTGTTGCACATGCTGCGTGATGATACTCAGGATGATCTGCTCCATGAGTTTTCCTGGCACCAAAGTCAAAATGACGCCTGTAATTTCCTGGATCCTCCTTCATTATATATACAATTTAACCTACATGTCCAATATTCAGTTGACTAAAACTTATTCCATTCCTCAAACCACACTGTCCCGTTTTGAGCAGTCAATAAAGAAAATAAGTATGTGCAGGTTTGTGTTTATCTTTGTGTCCCCTAATATGTGCACATGTGTAGGTGCTGGAGAACTGTACTCTAATAGTACTACTTAATAGTTGTGAAAAATACAGAATATTGAAGCCAGTGAAAGGAACAGTGACAGACAGGCTGGTTATCAATGCATTTCATGGACTTAGATACTTCTAAGTTCTTGGCAGTTAGGTTGGAGTATTTTCAGCCTGCAGTTGTCTCAACATTTCATATTTCTGCAGTATGAAATGTTAAGTTTTGTGCCTTCCTTTTTGCTTGCCCTTCATTTGCAACCTACATACTTAGGTCAAGAAAATCATTTCTAGAAATACAGCTACACAGGTATACAAGGATTTTGCAGGTAAGACTGGTTTTACTCAGGGAACAGGTGTAAGAGTCTTCAGCAAATGCACCACTGGAATAAGCAGAACTTGCTGATACCTTCATACCTTTAAGACCTTGGCTGAAAGTGACTTCAAAAGGTCAAGTGCTGAGCCAGACGCAAAGCTCAGCCTAAATCTCCTGGAGGTTCAATATCAATCCCTCTGCTTCACTTCTTGTACTGAAAGATACACTGGTAGCTTATGTTGGCAGGCCAGGGAACCCTTCCTCACAGCACTTGAGAAAGAGCATTTAAATCTTTCAGGATTTAGCTAACAGACAGGGGGAGGCTGGTGAAAAGCCCCACTGAACAGCTCACAGGACAGGAGAAGAGCTCAGCCTTTCGAGTCCAGTCTTCAGCTGAAGAAACTTTAACTGCTGACTGAGAGATATGTCTTTTTGATCATTAAAAGACATGGTCACACTTTTTTCTTTGATATAACATTTGAATAACAAGTAGTTGAAACAAAAAAAAACCCAACTATCAGTACTGATAAAGTTATAATGAAACCACAGCAATGAAAACATTTACGTTATTCAGAATTCAAATGTGTCTCTCTGGATGCAAGGAATCAGATGCTTTCAAAATCCCAGGGCTTAGCATAAGGACAAGTAATCTGCTTAGAAAATGAAATATTTTCATTAACTTTTGATTTTTGTTCTCTAAGGACCATTAACACTGTGTATTTGAACAGTACAGGCTAGTGCCCACAGTTTAAAGCAACTTGAGAGCTTTCTTGAATAATCATGATTCATCCCATCAGTTCCCCTTTGGTTTGAAACCCAGGGGTGTCAACAGCCTTAAGTGCCCGCTGTTAAGCGCCAACACAAAATGCTGAAGCTTGAGATTGTCTCCTTCAGATCTTTTTAATGTGTGAGCCTGACAAAGATCTTAATGGGGCAGGGATTTTGCATTTGCCACATTCTCCTGTCTGGAGTGGCAGATAATGCAGAAGTACATCCTGAGCACCAGGCAGGGGCATAGCTGATTTCAGTGGAGATTGCAGTAAATGAGGGCTTTAGCTTATCATTCCCCACAGGCTGTGTGCTTAGCTGCTGCTGTTCAGGTCTCAAGGTCTGTAAAATCACAATGCTGCCATGATGACAGCTTGTCATCATGATATTTGTGTTCAGCAGCATAATATCACATCTACTGCACCTTGCGAACTGAACCCAGGAGCCTAGACCTTGAGCTGAAGCCAAGTGCCACTTCCAGGTACCCGGTTGCCCAGATCTGGGCTGAACACAGGCTGGCAGCTGCCCCGAAGCAGGCCTGTGAGGTTGGTTCAGGCCTTGCAAGAGTCATTTCAGGCAGTGGGAAATGGTAGTGAGCAACAAATGTTGAGACCTAGGTTAGGCTCTTCAGGAAAGCAACCAGCCTCCTTTAGACTTCTCTGTGCATCTGAGATGACACAGAAAGACTCTTGAGGGCAATATGGAGCAGGACCCTAACTGCCCAAGGAGAAGCCTTTCTCTCCTACACTGACATCAGAGTGCTAACACAAGCTGGACTGCTGACACAGCACCTTGGCTTGGTGATCAAAGGTAAACTAACACCCCTTTAAAGACCTTGAGCAAGTCTGCAGAGCAATCCGTATCCTCACTCAAGTTTCAAAAATGCACTTGGAAACCTCTGTTCTCCTCCTATACTCAAGCAAGACAACAAAGCAGGGTTGACTTTTCAGGGATTGTGTGCAAAAAGACACAAGACTGAGGAACTGAAAGTGAGTTTTAGATACAAATGCCAAGTACATATCCAATCCTGAGAGCTGTTGTTCCACCGTCCTGCTGTACTAATGCCCAAGCTCCACACCTGCATTTTACAGAGTCACTGCTTCATGTAAATACTCTTTTGCACAGGAGCACAGAGTGGAAAGTGATACCTTACCGTGGTATCTGCACTTCACCACTGCACTGTGGTGCTGCACTTCAGCAACTCTTTCATTTCTGCACACTACATATCTCCAGCAGGCTTTCCAACTAGTGGTAGTTTTGGAACCAATCTGATGGTAGTTTTGGAACCAGTATGGGTGTTTTGCTGCTCCCAGGGAACATTCTGGGAGGCAGTAGGGCTTAACCTCCAGGGCAGGATTCCATGCCCCTGGCTTGGCCTCTGAAAATTAAAGACGGCAAAGCTGAGGTCCTCCCATCTTCCTTTTTAAACTTCAGTTTTTTGAATCCCACCCAGTAAGCTCTGCACTTTCTGAAAACTAAGATATGTTAAATAACCTGTAGCACATAAAGCTTGCTTCAGTGATGATAATTTTTGAATTATCAGGCTGTCCAGACACTTGGAAGTAAATCGGATATATACTATTCATTCAAATACATTCATCCTAACATTAGGCAACACCTTTTAGTGATCCCAGGGCATCTACCCCCCCATCACTATGCCTTTGCTTATAACAATTCCGGGAGATGATGTATAGTGACATATGTTCCATGGAATGTAACAGTCAGAAAATAGGCAGGTGCAAGTTTACTTGCTAAAAGGGAGGGACATCAGAGAAGGCAGCTAAAAGAAGATAAAACTATCACTTGTGTACATGCTATTATACACTGTCCTGCTCATTGCTTTTCACTTCTCCCTGCTTCTCCATTTCACACTGAAAATTATGGCTCCTTACACCAGATTTCTAATGAATTACTACTGGGATACAAATTCTTAGCAATCCTCAATACACAGTGTTGCTGAAGTTCACCTCCACAGTCCCAGCACTCATTTAATACCAACATTACCCCTAGCATAACTTAAATCCACTCCAAATTAAGCTGGCTGGGTGAGTTTTGGAAAAAATCTTTCCATACATTAGACAAAACCAAAATATTGCTGCTGACCAAGATACCCACATACACTTTTTTCAAAGAAAATGTTTTCACTGATGTCTTCTCTGATGTCACCAAGCAACAGTTTATTTAAATCCCCTGTGTTTCCCTTGGGAGCACCATGGTATCCTATGTTGTACCTGGTTACCTTTTGCACTGGAACATCATTTGTCCCGTGAATTCTCCCCATTCTCTCCCGAGGGTGCTGCAGGACAGCCATCACTCTGGGCACAGCTTTGGCAGGTGGTACTGCACCTCTGAGTTCTGCAAGCTGGGGTCACTTCCTTAGACATGGTCACAGCTGCATTTCCTGCTGTCCTTCCATGTACATCTGCAAACAAAGAAAAGGCAAGTTTTCCACTCTTGATTTTTTTTTATTTTTTTTTTCCCCACCAAATCTGCCTTAAAGTGGTTTAAAGGAGGGGAAGTCATGGCTTTTATAAGAATTAAACCAAAACGAAGTTATATTATAATCTTCTACCCGATTTCTTTTTTCTTCTTGAAAATCCAGGAATATCAGTATTCATCTTCTTTATGATTCTGCAGTTCCCCTTAGGTTGGCAGCTCTTACATTCTTTCATTAAAGGTCAGTGTTGAAATAATTCTCTCTTAGGTATTTCTTCCTAGAGAGGTTAATTAAAAAGAACAAAGGGCAAGACACTCTACTGCCTTCTGTTTTGCATACTCGTTTGCAGACCTAGATCCACTTAACCCACACAGGGATTCACAGGTCTTCAGCCACCCTCCCAGCACGGACTGCCAGGCTACATCAATATAGAGAGGACAGGGAAGGTACCTGCTGAACCAGTACTTAAATATTTCAAGATCATTGCAGTTGCCTAATTGATGCAAAGGTGTTGGCAGGCAGTCTGGTCACTGAAACAGCTCAGAGGAACAGGGCATATGAGTTCAGCAATGGATTCCAGCTTTAGGTATTCTTAGTTGTAAATTCATTTCACTGAGGAAGGGGGCTGTGGCTTGAAACTGTTCCTCCACAGTGACACAATCTACCTCTTAAAATCTGCTGCTAAATTTACTGGGCAGAGAAAGAAAACACTACCCACCTGGAACCCTGCTCTCATTTCTTATCACTACTAGCATATCATGGAAGTATGAATGGCCATGCAGTTCAGTGGCAATGGAGAATTAAAATAAAACCCATTAATTAATTTGGTTTTGCTTGCATGATTCCTCTGTCATTCTTCCAGTTCTTCAGTCATCCATAGACTTTCAGGCTAAACAAGACATGAACTTTAACTGCAAGATGCACATAGAAAAAAAGACTACTAGAAATTCTTTAGATATACTTTAAAGATGGAAAATAAACAGGACACAGTACTGGGCTGGACAATATTTTTCCACAAATTGCCTTTACTAGAAAACTGTATTTTCAACTACATTAAAAATTTCCACAACCAAAAGCCTGAAAATCAAAGTATTTTGCCTTGAAAATGCTACCTGATACTCAAGCATATTGTAGTTCAGTTAGTTCATGTCCTCATTTTTCTGAGTTAACCATGATGCACTGTAGTTCTCGGCTTCACTGATGCAAAAATTACTCTGGAAGCTGTAGACCAGCCAGGAAATCTGGTTTAGTGAAGGTGAAAGAAGAGGAACTACCCAGAAATACAGCAACCAAGGTGGTCTGACACCATTTTCAAATAGAGATTAAAAAAATACATTAAAAACAGAAAAGTCTAAGACATGTGAATTGCCTTTCTCCTGAGGGTTGTTGTTTTCTCCTCTGCCTCAGAAGCTCTGGTTTCCTCAGTAGGACCCTTTAAAAATCATGGAAGGAGGAGCTGCAATCAGTAATGACACATTTTTCCATCTTCCTGAGTGAGCGATGGACAGTGGCGATGTGGCTCTATCCTCAGAGTTGTTCTTGTGGACTCATCACTTCATGTCCACTATAAAGCTCAGGTAATTTCTCAAAGGGGTAATGCGAGCCTTGGTTAATTTCATCAACTGCTTTGTGGCCACTATTGCCTAGATGTTGCAGAAATCAAATGTAAAAGAGCTCAACCTTGAATGCAAGATAAGGTAGAAGCATAAAATATGAGTGCAATACCTTAATAAATGGAATCTTATAATCATGTCTCTGCCACCACACACTTATCTGTATTCTTCATTTCTCTGGGTCAGATTCTGTACATTTCAAGTGGATAGCAAATACAGCTACACTGGGAGGTACAACTTCCCGAGAAAGCTGAAGCCCTCTGGGAGGGCAGCAAGAGCATGCCCTAGGGGAATAGAGGATTATGGGCAGATTACTTTGTCATGATAAAAGAGTACCTTATTTTCTCTGAGAGCAAGGGGTATTCCAGGGAGGAGTAGAGGTCTAATACTAAATGTATATAACCAGAGTTCAGCAGAATTTGGTACCAAGAGCAGTGTCAAAGGCAGGATCAAAGATCAAATGAAAAATAAAATGGAATCATTAGTATCACCTCATCCTTCACTATTTGTAAACCTTTGGCACCTGCAAGAAAAGAGGCAAAACTGGCAACATTGCCACATTTACTGTTTCTGGGGAAATACAGAATCATGGTTCCCAGATAAAATTACTTTTTGTGAAGTCTGATATATTTTAAAGTTCTTTGCAATGATTCATTGCATAATTCAAATGGCCTCTACACTACAAACATCTAATATATTTATGCTGGCAGGACTGTCAGTGCATTTTTGTTATAAGAAGATTGGAGGTCTGCTACTAATAATCTCCAAAGAGTAACTCTAATTAGCAGCTGAAGTTGGCATATTTCCTGCTATCTGAAATTAGATCAGAGAGTTAGGCTGAGATGAAAAGGACCTATTAACTCTCTAGGCTTCCAGTTCCTGTTTATTGGTGGAAATTAATGTTTTGAACTTTATCAGTTACTATCTAAAGAAGTCTGGAGTCAGTGGTAACAGAGTGATTTGAGAGAGAATTTACTGTCAGTTACTTCTGTTGAAGTACCATAGACACTCTACATAAACAGAAAACTTCATTTAATGGTTACATGCAGCTGAACAATAGTCAGGAAAGATGGTCAAGTGGCCAGCACGCTAGCTTGGCAATTATAAGAAGTGGGAGACATTCCTTGCTCCAAAGTACTATTTAATCATTTCTGCCTGACCTAGAAAAAGCCAGTCTTTAGGGGAGGGTGAAAGTGGGGGAGATTCACAAAAGGTTGGCAATAGTTTAGCCAATCTTTGTTTTTCCTATAGCTTGTGGAAACAGAGAGGCTCCTCCAGACAAGAGAGTCCATTTTTTGGGTGTTCAGTAAGTACAGTTAGCCTTTGTGTAGACTTCCTTTGTATTCAGTTTTGTCATCTGCAAAACAGAAATATCTCTGCTCCACCCCATGGGAACATTAGACAGGTGAATGCTTCTTCTTCCTAGCAGAGACTTAAATTCACCCTGGACAGACCCAGCCCCAAATTCCATCAGAAGCAAACACCAGAGCCTTCTCCCACATGGCTCTCCAGCTTTCCTAGGGTGGTGAGACTGGGCTTTTACATCTCCGCTTGCCTTCCACACAAGTTCAACAGCTCTGAGGTTTGCCATAGCTGCCTGTTCTTCCCCTTTTTAAGCTCTGCAAAGCTTGGAAAATATTAAAATGCATAAGCTTCTTTTAAACATCAGGATGGGGAATGGACAGGTAGAAAGATGGTATAAAGGAAGGCACAAGAAATCCTCCTCTTGAGAAATCAATGTAAACTTCATTTCTTAGAATTTCCAAACAAGGAAGAGATTTGTCAAGTTGTATTTTGCTCAAGCAACCACATTGGGAGGGGAGGCAAGTTTTACATCCTGGGGCTAGGCACTGAAAAACAATGTAATTCTAGAGTTAGTGTGTAGACAAAGGAGGAAACATGTTATTAGGCCAGGCTGCTCTTGTTTAGACAGAGCCATAGAGAATTTAGGCTATCTTTTAGTTTGGGTAATCAGCCTGAGCAGACAAATCAATGTCTTAAGCTCTTGATAGCTGGAGAAAAAAAAAATAGCAAAGTCAGGCTTGTGTTTCCAAAGAAAGTTGTGGCTTTAAAGCAATCCATTATTCTATCAGGAAATGTGGAGATTTTCTGCAGAATCCATCTACCACAACAGAAAGATTTACAATATAATCAGATCCGCAGTGGAAAATGAATTTCGCAGACAGAATGCCATTGTATCTTTATCATCTCTTCCACACCACAAAATCTACCACATAGACCCTTGCATTTATGATTTAAGATCACTCTTCTTCACCTTTCATTTCTAGCATGAGTGCTTTTTAACACTCTCTCTCTAGTTTTCCTCCTTAAGAGGACAGACAGTATCTGCATAAAAACATGTTAACAGAAGTAGGAAAAATCAACCTCCTTAGGCCTGTCTTCAAAGAAAAGTCAACATAAATGAACTGTTATCTCAGGAATGGATCCTATCCAAACTAACAACCCTTTTCTTAAAGGCTGACAATGTTTTAAAGCCAAGATGGTGGCAGCAAAGAAGCCAAGGGGCTAAAAATGCAAATGGGTGTAATTCATTCTGCTAGAAACCCAAACGCTGTGCAAGGGAGTATGCAGGCAACACCCAGTTGCACACCACCAGACTTTCAGTATCATCCCAAAGGTTCACACCCAGGAAATTCAAGAAAGCCCTCTCAGTACCTTCCAGCAAACTGCCACCTACCATAGCAGGGGAAGCTGTGGGTGCATCATGATTGAATACAGATGTTTGCATCTGTAAAGGCAACCAGGATGAGACTCTAGGGCAGAAGTCTGCAGAAGCAGGCTCATTTCTGCTACTAGAACAGGAGATGACAAAAATGAAGCTGCAGAGCAATGAGGGAATCAAATGAGCATCCAGCAACTAAGTACCATAAGATTTTTCTTTGCAGACTGTAGTAGTTTGTGGAAGTGTCTTTGTACAGTTAATATGAATTATGAATATGAATTAATATGAAATAAAAAGAAGGAAAGCAAGAAAGCTAGAAATTTTGGAAAATTAAATCATCCATTTGTTAGGAAGACTTAGACACTGGCAGAGATATCAGAAAAGGTCAAGAATCTCTCACCTGGACTGCTGAAGGTAGCAATCAGCCTTCAGCCATAGCTTTGGACAGACTCTGCAAAAACACACCAAGGGTGAGGGCTTAAATACTCAGTGTGAGAAAATACCAGTTAAAATAGCAGTTCTCTCCATGACACCAAACAGTGGCAGAAGCTGTTTAACAAGGGGAAATTCTTCAGCCAGGAGTCGTCCATTTGCTGCCAGAGGTCAACATGGAGATACTTAGTTTTTCCTGGGGATTTAAACCAAACCCAGGGAGAAGACCAGAGTCAGACTGCATTCAAAAAACTGATGCTTAATACAGATCTATCAGATTTTACATTCTAATTGCATGGATGTTTCTCTTGCTAAGCCTGTTCCCTTAGTATACTCCCTGGTTGACCCCAAAGGGTATAACTAGATGAAACCCACCAGCAAACTGTGGACAGTTTAGTAGGCCAAAGAAGCAACCTCTGGAATTGAGCAGAAGGCCTGAAGGGTTGAATGCCATGGGGATATGTAATAAATATACTTAGAACTATTGAAAAAAGCATGTCTTCATGTAGACTCAGAGAAACTAATGCCTATGGGATAATGTACTTCAAACTAATCACAACAGTCTGGAGACATTAAAAGAGAAGGATGAGACCTGGTTTTAACAGAGATATCATATGCCTTTACTAAAGGACATGCTACTATTCTGAATCAGTTTTCCAGCTGCAATTAATAAGCACTGGCTTCAGCTCCACAAAGAACTCTTTATGATTCCCCCACCCTAGAAATGGTTCCACTTTGGTCTGCTCCACAACATTTGCAGTAGCCCCAAGGGAATCTTAAGCTTACTGGACATTCTTGTTATTTGATCTCTCAGATTTGGAAGACTGGCACAGAGGAGATGTGGCATCTTAAGGAAGCTAGCCCAGTGTTTCCAAAAATTGCCCAAAAAAGGGCAAATGAAACACACGAGCCTGTACTCTCTGAGCTGGGAAGGCTGCTTCACACTACTCTGAGACCTTTGTAGACCCTCTCTTGGTGTTCTTGGCACAAAAGCAGCAGCAGCTTGTCAACACCTCCAGCACAATGAAAGTTCAGAACAGGTTGTGGACATGGAATGCTCCATGCCCTGCCCATATGTGCACAGCTTGTGCAAGCATGCCTGCAGATGAGCTACTACACACTCAGGCACTTGCTCTCTTGGGTGTGCTCCAGTCATTCTTGCACTGAACTGTATCAGTGAAGCTAGTCTTGAGACTTTGTAGATGCACTTAAAAACCCCAGTATAGATGCAGCAAGTATATCAGCAAATGCTAAACTTCCCAAAGACAAACTTTCTGGTCTCTCTAACCTAAAATGCACAATGCCAAGCAAGCACAGAGTGTCAAAGAGCCCTTTCACCAAACAGTCATCACTTCTTTCTTCCCACCACAGTAGCAAGAAAATGCTTTCCACTGGTATATTAAGCAAAATAAAATATTAATTCTGCTTTATAAATGGTTAGCTCTTTGTTATCTGCTCTATAGAGGAAAGCTGTGTGTCGAAAATGTGTATGCTGTTATTTGTTAGAGAAGGCAGCATAAATGTATACCGGGTATATGGAGCAGAAATAGCTGATGGTCTCGGAGGATCTTTCTTCCCTGCCTCTGTCAGCTGCATCAAGTAGCCCTGAATCTGCCTCTTCCATGGATTATACCCAAAAAAAAGGTAGCACAGATCAGGATCTAAAATTGTCGTAGAACACACAGGGCAAAATTTTACTAAAAGCACAATTTGCTGAAAATGCAACAAAACAGCGCAACTGATTTCAAGTCCAGTAGGTACTTCTGCATGTCACCATCTTAAGTCACATTTAGTACTATTCTGGCTGAGTGTGAATGTTGCTTTAAGCATTCAAGGCTGCTGTCTACACCTTCCTGATTCTCCTGTTGCTGAAGAGGCAGCACAGTGCATGTATCAACATAGTTGGTCATCCTTCACTGATCCATAAAGTCATTACAGAGCTCTCTTCTACTGCTGTGCTGACACATTCTTCTGTAAAATATATATATAATACCTAAGCCAAATTATTATAGACAGCGATGAATAAAAAAATTTGAATAGGTAAGAAAATTGAAGGAACAGTATGTTAGGATTACAGAAGAGTGATGCAATTACTTCCTGAGAGACTCAAGGCTTAGGAAATAGGAAGCAGAACAGATAGGGGAGCCCAAAAAATGCGACTGAGAAATCACACATTTGGTTATGGAAATCTGTCCTTTTTTCTCTGTACAAGCATTCAGTGACCAGGTTCTGGAGGGTACTGAGGACTCACTGGAGACCAAGAAAAATGATGAAGTTAGAGATACGATATCACCAGCACCAATGCTGGTTCAGATACCTGCAGGCACAGGCTGAAGAAAGTGACACAACTGGATAATTTTTGTTTTAATTTGACAAAAAAACCTCAAAACCAGCATTGTCTTTTCATAAAGGCATCTTCCTCAGGCTTCACTGAATAAAAGTAAGACAAATAATCTGTTGAATCTCAGTTTCTTGCAAAGGGCTTTTAAGAATCATCTCTCTGTAGCACAGGTAATGTTGAAGTTCCGACTTTACTTTTCAGATCATGTATACATTTGAAGAAAGGCATTGCCAAAAAAAAATTCCATTTCTGTGCATTAAATGTTTTGACTGTTCTCAAGCTTAACAGCAAATCCAAGGTCAGATCAATGCACACAAATTCCACCAAGCAGCACAAGCAGAAATTATGAACCATACCTCATTGTAACTGTTGGAGGTCAGGTCTAAAATGAGGCATTTGCATTTGGTGAGAGGTGTTCTCTCTAGCACTGACTTCAGAAAGGAAAGCTACAGCAGAATTTTGCGTGTTATTTTCATGACAGAATAGTTATATTAACATCATAGTTTACTACCACTTCATATCACACATTCTTTATATTCCTGGATGATCCAAAAATTAAGTCTTTCTGTAGCCAGTCACAGTAATTGATACTTTTCATGGATTTTCCATATAAAACTAATGCTGCACACCAACATGGCTCAACACAAACAAAGCGTGAGGTAAAAAACTGATGTGTTCTCTATGGTTTAATACCACTAAGAGCAGAGCAACAGGTAGATTTATGGCTACCCTCTAATCGTTCTTCGACCACCATATCTATGTCTCTCAAGAAAACACAACAGTAAACTTTCCAGTGTTAATGTAAAGCTTGTGGAATGCAACTAACTTGACTGGTTTGGCTAGATGTTGGAACAACTCCATCAGTGTCTTTGCCTCACTGCTAAAGCAAGTCTGCTAAATGGTGGTTTAGCCATCTGTGTGTAACTGTTGATACTCACTGAAAAAAAACAACCCACAATACAAACACAGGGCAAGATTTACTCAAGGCAACCTGAAGTATCCTCTCCAATTGACTGATCATCTCCTTGAAAGGTGAAGTCTACACATAAATCTAACCTCGAAATAGCAACAGAGAATTCTAAGTGTACTACTGTAGTGGCTGTCAGAGCACATCGGACCAGGTCACCTCAGAGTCCATAAGGACTCTAAAGAGCTTGTCAGCACATTTGTGTGAAAAAAAATGAGCAAAGTAATAAATCTCTGTTGACCCTTGAGAACCCTAACTTCATCTATAACCAGTTGTCTCTGAGTTCAAGGATTCACTGTTGCAGCTGAATGTCCTTTCTCTCTGGTAGTGCAAATGTTACAAGAGGAAATATTTAGAGCTATTAATGGCTCTGGCCAATTGTACGGATGTTTCTATCGGGAAAAGCCCTGCTTTAGCAGGATTGCCTACTTTTGCTTCTGCTCTGTGCCACGAGTGCCATGTAAGACAAACACAAAAGGGTCCAAGGACTGGACTGAGTCTTCCAAACTGCCAAACTACTTGCAATATGCTGCAACATCTGTACTTTTCCTGGATCAAACCTACCAATATTATAGAATCTGCTTCTGGAACTGGCTGAAAAGCACAGCTGATGTAGCCAGACCAGAACTCCAGATCACACTCCCAGATCAACATGTTGGCTCAGCATTTTGACAGCAGTGCAGAAAAACAGTGATTATTTTTGTCATTGAAAGAAATGCAGATGGTATATAGCTGGAATAATGCTATCAAGTTCTAGCCTATAACCCTTCTAACGTGCCAGCCAGGAACTACCATGTCCCCACAGTACTCAGCAATAATTTATACTATCACAAGTCACATTTTGTACCTTAAAAACTTTTGTTCAAGGACTCCACAACCAATTCAGCTAGGCAAATGCTAATTTCATTGTTGCTAGTAAATGGAGGGTCATTCAGCTCTCATCAAAATTGGAAGCAGAATAGGATTTTGCCAGCAGAAAGGTGAAGGGATAGGACAAGCATTGGACTGCTCTGCAATGGGAAAAGAAGGGTAAGGATCAGGGCTGACCAGAGAGCCAGGGTGAGCATCTTGGAGAGTGATGTTGGCAGCTGAGATGTTTTCAACTGCACTGGATTGACTCTGGCCAGAAGCCAAGCACCCACACAGCCTCTAACTGACCCACCCTGTTCATTAGGATGGGAGACAAAATAGCAAGAGCAAATGCTAGAAAACTCAGGTGTCAGGATCAAGACTGTTTAATAGAAGAAGAAAAGAAGAAATAAACAAGCAATGCAAAAGCACTCACCACCTCCCACGAGCAGACTGATGCCCAGCCAGTCTCCAAGCAATGGCCACCTTGGAAGAAAAAGCCCTCACCACCTTCTTGCTCTGCCCCAGATTTTATTGCTGAGCATGATGTTTTATGGTATGGGATATTGCTTTGGTCAATTCAGGGCAGTTATCCTCCTGTGTCACCTCCCAACCCCCAGCCTACTCACTGGCAGAGGGGTTAGAGTGGGAAAATGAAAGCTGCGTTACTGTGCAAACACTGTTTAGCAATAGCCAAAACACTCATGGGTTATCAACACTGTTTTAGTGACAAATCCTAAACACAGCACCATACGGGCTGCTAGGAAGAAAGTTATCTGCCTAGACCCAATATATCAACTTGCTCTTGACACAACATTTTATAATGCAGTTCATTGTTTTGCTTGACACTGGGGTAAGATTCACTGAGGTATACCCAGAATCATTTGGAGAATATTCCAATCTTTTCTGTGCATGACACATAATAGGCACCCTAAGGGAAGAACTAGTGCCATAAATCCTGGGTAGATCAAGTAAGGAGAATCTTTTACACTAGGAAAACTACAAAAGCGGGTGTTTTTGTAGAAGTGATGATGACATTGAGAGAAAAAGGACAAGGCTGCTACAATGCTCTGCCTCTGGGCTTGCAAGTGTGTTCTTTACATCTTCCCCCACCCCAGTGACACAATCTCCAAGCCTGTCTGGAGGAAACGGAGGAAAAGTTTCACACCCCATGTATACAATATTGCAAATGGAGCATTAGTTCCCCCGATCCTAAACTTAACAGATATTATAAAGGTTAAGAAAAGCATTTTTAGGTTGAAGGAAAGTATGAAAGCATTCTTCAGCGCTTTATTCAAAGGCAAAGATGAAGTAAAAACCTTGGAAATGAAAGCAGGGCATCCCACTACTTCAGCTGAATAAAGGGGGAAAAGCTGTGTGAAATAATTCTCCAGCTAGAACTCAATCTGCATTCAAACTCAATTTATGGATGAATGAGTGATGGAGATCAGCTTGAGGGAAGTGAGCTCCAATCACCACCATTATTATTATATGAGAAAATACAATCATGGCAGCCAAAACACTCTCTAAAAATATTACCTTCAGCCCAATTTTCCTTTAAAGTAATTTTATGTTTATATCATTTCAATTTGTGAAAGATGCACTGAGTTTCAGGACCACTCATCCACGATCACTCACCGCGAGCAGCCTTTGGAGATGGATGGCAGAACTGAGGCTGAGGGGTTTGTTTCAAGTGGCAGGACCAGCGCCAAGGATTTTGTTTTCCTCAAGCCAGGCTACACATGGCGAGTGGTGCAACCCACTCACCAGAACTGGGGAGAGCCATACCACGACCAAGAGGTCAGCAAAGGGCTCTTCTTGGGCTAGCTCTGCAGTTGGCATGGGCAAGGCATGCGGGCACGATGCAAATTTAAAAGGGGCCACAGTGAATGGTGTGAGAGTGAAGCAGCAATCAGTGGTTGCTTCCCTTCTGGCCAGAGAAACAATTATGGTCACAACACACCCAAAAAACAGAGGGAGAAAAAGTGTGTGAACTCAGACCGAGCTCCTGCGCAAACACGCGGCTGTGCAGGTCTCTGGCTGCAGTGGGTGCCTGAGCCTGGCACTTGAACTGGAGGGAGCCAGGGACACCACTTGTGTGCAGTGTGAGCAAATAAATGATCTACTCATGCAGATGGTTGAGCTGAGGGAGGAGGAAGAGAGGTTCAGAAGCATCAGAGAGTGTGAAAGTGAAATAGATTGGTGGAGTAACACCCTGAGACAAAGACAGCAAGAAGAGGCTCAACAAGCAGGGGGGACCTCATCACTCTCTACAAGTACCTGAAGAGAAGGTGTAGTCAGGTGGGGTTGGGCTCTTCTCCCAGGTGACAGGACAAGAGGGCATGGCCTGAAACTGCATCAGGGAAGGTTTAGGTTGGATATCAGGAAGCATTTCCTCACAGAGAGAATGATTGGAATGGCATTGGAATGGACTGCCCAGGAAGGTGGTGGAGTCACCCCCTGGTGGTGTTTGAGTAAAGGCTGGATGTGGCACTTAGTGCCATGGTCTAGCCCATGTGGTGGTGTTGGGACACAGGATGGAATTGATGATCTCAGAGGTTTTTTTCCAGCCTCAATTATTCTGTGATTACCTACAAAGAAAACAATAATTTACCTGGAGGACATGCTTGCATTTTAAGATCCAGGACAACCAATGCTGATCCAGCAGGAGAAGGAACTGATTTTCTCCCACAGATATATTTAAACAAAATGAACTCTTTGTCTACTCTTTATTCTGAGATTTAAAAAAAAAGAAACCTATGCTTAGTCTTTGACAAAAGTATAATATACAAGTAATATTTTATTAATAACCACTTATTTGATTATTATGGACCTAAAAGGTTCCTAGAAATATGTATGGGGCTGTCTGAACTCAGAGAGGTAAAAGCCTAACACACAATGCAGGTGAACGATGCAAAGTATTTAATGCAAGTGAAGCTCTGATAACAACGAAGTCACATCTGCTGTAACTGGTAACAAAGGTCTGCCAGAACAGAACAAGTCACACATTTGAGGCATTTCTCAGTGAAAACTGAACTTCTGGTCCCTGAGACCAGAACACCCGATAAGTCAACGAGTGAAATGGCTGGAATAATCTAACAGTGTTGTCATTAAGTACAGGCCAAAGGACTTCATTATTCTTCTCTTGCAATTCTAAAGCCTGTACTGCCTACTCCTCCACAAAAATTACACATATGGAGCTGGTTATATTGCTGCATCAGACCTAACTGACACCTCGCTAGGTATTCAAAAACCACAGTTGCCTTTCCACTTACATATCAACAGTGCAACTGATTTAATGAATCAGTAACATTTACAGATGTAGAGATACTGAAAAAATCACTTGCAGAAACATACTTCTCCTCCAGACTGCACAACGTATTCATTATTTATCGTGAGTATTGCTCAGAAAGCATTCATGACTGGTCCCAGTAACTCGCATCATGTGCTTGTAGCAGCCACGAAGCCATCTGCTTCCTGACTGAATGACTCCCAGGCCACAAGCAGCCCTCCCCATGTTCTGATTCAAACATATAAATATTCACACCAGCATTCACAGATGGATATATGTTGGCAGGAGTATCTATAACACTTTCCTTCCTGGGAACTAAAGCTCTTGAGGAAATAAATCTGTGGTGGTTAAGGGAAAAGGGGTTAGGCATTCTGGAAAGTAAATGTATGGGAATGGATATTTGGAAACTCTTTTTTTAAGTGATACTCACCCACCTTTAATCACAGCCGTTCCAGCTACAAGGAAAAAAAAATACAGCAAAACCTTCTCCTTATCATATCACTCTCCATCATGCCTGCCACTCTCAAGGTTTTTCCACCTAATAATTCTTAAACCATATCAACAAGAACAATGCTCAAAAAAAATCATAAAACCTAAACAAACAAGTAAACCTATTGAAATTAAAAAAAAAAAAGTAATGCCATTATAGTCTTGTGCTGATCTAAGATGATGCTGATGTTAAAAGCTGAGGTCACCCAAGGCCCCCAAGCCTGAAGCTTGTTCACTTGTTACAGTTGTTAATTGTATTTCACATCACTTTGGTTCTTCCTTCATTTGCATGTCAAAGACCTTCCGTGAAAGAGTTAATTAAATATTTCCAAAGCTATTTGCAGTTAGTATTATGGTTTTAAAATAAATAATGCAGTAACAAAGCTCAGCTGCCTGATTACCCCCCCACACACACTTCTCTCTTTTTTTTAATTCCAAGTGAAAAGCAAAACAGAGAGGACCTAGCTTCAGCTTTGCCCTTGACAATCAGGTAGTGTTGTACAGTGTTTTGGATTCAGTCCTCACGCACAATACCCATGCACACAGCTGTCATCCCACTTTGATAGCAAAAACAGACTAAGATTAGGGCAGCAAATGCCCATAACCTCGAGAATTATCACTACTGATACAAGTAGTAGCTTATTGGTGAGCAGGCACATACAGGAACCATCCGAGTCTGATCCTCACAGCTATTGTTGCATCTCCTGGAAGATTGACAAAAGAATATTTTGAAAACTGCAGGGATTTAGAGTCAGAATGTGCTCGCTCAAAACTCCTTGCAAGGAATGGTTCTCCTCTCTTGCAAGTACTTAGTGACTTCGTTTTCTTTTACATAAAGAAGGCTTGGAAATGACAATGCTAGCCACATAAAGCCATAACCAGGTGCACAATACTGAGCGTGGTGGTTTGGATACACTCTGACTCTAATCACAATCTCCGTTTCCAGACAGGTCTGCACTCGCTACGCAGTTCCTGTGAGAAGCTGCTCCAGTATCTAGTGTAGTGGAAATTCAAGGAAGCCCTTTTCAAAGCTTCATGCTTCCCTTTCAGATCCAGTTCTATGCTCAAGGACAAATAATATTTAAAAAATAAAATCTTAAGAAGTAAAAGGACTCTTGCATTCCAGGAGGAAGACAGGGAAGGGAACGGAAGACACACATCCACAAGAAGTGCAGGGGTATGGATACCCAAAGTTTTCCCTAAACCTCATCTTCTCATGGATTTGCTTTGTTTATTAACAGCCTCACATCAAGCTGTTAAAAGGGCAGAGAATAGCCTTAAAATATTAAATGGAATACGTAACTGTGGCTCTTCCAGTTTTCTAACAGCACTGCATATTTAATGTTTCTCTTTAGACTATGGGTCTTGAGAGGATAGGGGAAGGATAAGGCAAGATTTTCCATTTCTAATAGAAATATTTCTTCTTTTTTTCCCCATCTGTGGTTGCAGAGGAAATGTGCTCACAAATGTATTTCAAAAGCATTCTACAAGAGGAGAAACTGGGGAGGAAGGAAATCCAAAATGTTTTACTGTATATAAACCCAAGGTAGGGGACCAGGGAGAGAAATTAGCACATTCACAGTGTCAGAAGTGATGGAGCTAGCAGTTTGACCTGACAGTGAAGGTCACCTGCAAACAACAACCTTCACATACTACTCTTTCAGATGCTAAGGATGGTACTTCAGAAGGCAACACTGCTTTATGATGCCACTCTTAGGCAGAGAGGACTGATCTCATGAGCAAGATTTACATCAGGCATGTTTTGTATCATTCAAAGTACTCGCATGTCTTTCACAGTGGCTCAAACTACCAAAGGGGGGTTCAGAAAGCTCAAATTTAAAACTGCAAACCTTTTATGCTATACAGCAGGGTTACAGCAAGGTGTAATTCACTCTCTTTGGAGAGGGAACTCAACTTTCAAAAGCCTAGGGAACCAATCAGGCAAAAGTGTTTCGAATACATGTTATGGAAAAAAGCACAAAGACAGCTCAGGAGAGAGACAAAGAAGGGACAGATGGTTGTAAAGGCTGGTGCTAGTGGCTCTTTATACAGAGGTGTTATTTGCTAGCAGTAGCTTTATTAATGGCACTATCAATCTCTCTCTGAACATAATAGAGTATTTTTGCCACAATTTCCTATTCTCTCTGCCTGAGCTATATCAGGGGAAGCACCAGTGACTGGCATGCCAAATTTGCATGTCACACTGACATGCTTGGCACAAGATGAAATGTCTGTGATGAAAGCTGCAAGCGGAGATGTGTTCACATCACCAGTTCCCAGCTGATGAAGAACACTAGGGCTTTGGGCAAGGCACCAAATCAAGCTAAACAAACTCTGCTGGGCTTGTTCACTTAGTCCCAGCAGCAGCACTAGCCAGAGCCAACAAGAGAGTGGGAGAAAAAGTGCTTGGCAGCATCACAGAGGCCATGGTGCAAGGCACATGGGAGAGGAAGGACCGGGGGAGGTAAGAAGGCAGCAGTAGCCATTTCAGACACCAGGAAGGGTACACTCACTTGAACAGGGCAAACACCAATAGAGCAGAAGGTTGTGGCAACCACAACTGTGAGTGTCATTCGGAAAGCTTTGGGAACCAACAGTCTGGTCTTTTATCTCCTTAGCTGCTATCACTGGCAGAGCCGAACCAAGGGTAACCACAGTGGGGAGTTTGGGCAGAAGTTTCCCAGCCTGGACACAGCCCATGGTTCCATTATGCTCTCCATAATGAAGCGTTTCACTGATGCCAAGACAGTTCAAAGAGCAGATACTCTGAGAACGGTATTCTCAGCTGTGTTTTTCAGCGAGCTGCCTCACGAGCAAGACTCACTTACAATTAGTTATGTTGGCAGCTGGCATTAGGTTGCACCTAGTGAGACACACACAGTAACGGAATGTGACACGCCACCATAATGACAGATCAAACTAGGACATTTCAGAAGACAAAGTACTCTAATACGAGAGGCCTAAAGAGGCACTAAAGAATTTATGGAGAATGAAACGCAACTTCAGGGAGGGTGATGAAATTATCAGCTTCACCAAGAGCAAACACAGAGCCAAATGGCAGGATCATATAATCCCGTGCTACTGACACACAGCCTTGTTGGGAGTCTCAATACATTCATCTTCTTAACTGAAGCTGAACTGAACTGATTTGATCACATCAGTACATCAGACAAAAAAAAAAAGGCATTTGGAGAGGAAATTTTAAAACTTAAAATTGTTTGAATGATGAGATTTTAAAATTAATAATTAATGTTAAATGCAATTAGTGAGTAGGAGCTGTGAGTAGGAGTTTTTCAGTGAGTAGGTTTTTTATCAGAACTTTCTTGTTTTCAGCCTACATATATTTTTGTAAAGCTGATTGGTTTCCTTTAAATATTTTTGAATTTTCACAAGAAAAAAAGAAAAGAAAGGATTTTAGGGGGAAAAAAGCATTCTAAAAAGGCATTCCTCCTCCCTCCAAATCTGCCACCTGTGTTTTTAATGACAATTCAAAAATACTTTATGGATTAAATACAACATCTCTCCACTCCCACCACCCCCCACGCACTGTCTCACTTCAAAAGTTGCCCTTGTACCACAAGGCCTAAGAGTCTGATTCAGTGATGGTTGTTTTTAATGAGAGCTGAAAGGACTCTGTATTCTGTGGAAATGAGTCAATGTCTCCCAGCCTAAGTCCTTAAGATGTGGAGGGGAGTGATGCCTTTATTCCAGCTTGCTCTGGGAAGGCAGGAGGATGTGTTGCTTGTGTAACTGTTGTTCATTTTCTGCACGAGGAGCAGCAGTGTTAAGGAGGCTCTGGCATGAACTGGGCAACGGGGCAGTTTTTGTTATGCAAGACTGATCTGGTGGGGCTCAGTCACCAACTGAAGCAAACTCCTGCCAGCCTCCTTGGCTCTGTGCTGGCAAATGCAGCCCATGCTTCTGGCATATGGAAATGCTCCCCTGCAACTCAGCAAAATCAGCTTCAGTTCCTCCCCTACAGAAGACCTCCTATGAGACTTGAGAAAGTCAAGTAAGGACAGAGTTTTTAAAATATTTAAATTTTGTAGTTTCAGTGTTTCCAAATGATACAGATTAGGCTTGTGGGTATTGATGTTAGAAGGATAATGCTACACCAGGGCAAAACGTGCGACCAAGACAAACGCATACAAGTTGTGAGGTATTCAAGTAATAATACAAAACACAGCCCATAAGAGCCACACACAGGTTTTGCTGTGTAATTCACATCCTCCTTATAGAACAACTATAGCATTTTCACCAAAAAACCACCAACTTTTAAAAATGTAAACACCCTTACCTACTTCCCACAGGTTTGCACCTTCTTAGGGTCCCTTCTCCTCTGCTGCAGTAACCTGGGCCTCACACATCCCCCGCATCATATCCACAAGGCAAGAAATGCCATATGCTGTAGCTTATCTGTAGATATATGCATATTGGCAGGGCAGTGTGTATGTGCTTAGTTCGCTTATGCAATTGCCAAGTTTTCCGCTCATTTCCCACAGTATGGGCAGCATTTGAATGGATTTTATCTTCCCTGATGACAGTTTATAAGTACTTAATTATCTTTAAGATAATTTCAAATTTGCCTAAAATGAGAAGTCTCTAAATTTATAAGACACACAAAACAACTGCAGAAACTTGTTTTTTTTACTGTAGGTAGATTACAACACTTTGGGCCTAAATCATCTAACAAAGAGTGCTACATGACACCCACTGGTATGCCTGATACACATATGCACTGTGCTACCTTCTGAAAGCTCTGCAGACCAGAAAGAGGAAAGCCACCAGCACATCCTAACTCATATGAACAGAAGCCCATGGAGTACTGGCTTCCGGCTGCCAAAATGCCTCAATAAAATCTGCCTCCTCAACATGCACGATGTCACAGCAAAACCAGTGTATATACAAAAATAAACCACTGTATTTGCATAGAAACTTAAGACATTATTGGGGATGACTTGAGCCTCCATTTTCACTCTTGGTCCTTAAATACACTAGAACTGCACAGACTCTCCTCTCTCATATGATATGAAGTGCTTGGCAATAACATGGGAGAAGAGGAACAGGAGAGGATATGGGAAAACTGCTTAGTCCTTCCATGGTTCACTCTGTGTCTCCCTTGAAGGTACAGAGAGCCTGAATGTAGTCCTGGCCCTGACAGTAAATAGAAGTCATCAAGGCAGATTACATGAAAAAAGGAGAATTACTGTGTGGATACCAGTAGTATGTACTCACAAGAAACATCCTTAAGTGCAGAAAACAAATGGAGTATAAGGCCTTATGTTCTTCCTCCATTAGGAAAATCACAGGCTTGAAAGAAGCCATGAGAAGGACACCATCAGTTTTGAGCTGGCATAGGCTGCCTCTCACAAGGAGGATCGCTTCAACTCTCATAAAAGCACAGAGCTGTTCATTAAATGAGTGACTCTCCTTTAACTTTCTTTGGGGCTGTTGATGTCCCCTCTTCAGAGGGCAAACCCCAGAATATCTCCCTTGCAAAGCTTCCTCAGTGCTCACCTGGGGCCAGAGCTTGTACTGAACTCCTGTATAGTGACACCCTCCATCTAATTCAGGAAAGCTGTAGCACATAAGGCTCCTGCTGGGGCCGAGGCCACTCAGCATGTTGTGGGAGGCTGTCAGGAGCTTCTACAGTCCAGCTTCTATTCGAGGCTGACAACAAAAAATCCAACTGCTCAGGCACAGCTGCAGCAGCAGGGCCCCTTTTAGTGAACTTGCCTCTGATATGCCAAGCCCTGCTGAGCCTGTGGAAATCAGGTTTACAATAGCAGCTGTAGCCATTAGCTCCCTCTTTTGTGATTTCCAACATTATTATGCTGTTTGCGAACTTCGCTTTAAATGAGCAGACTGAAGGCTGGGAGAGATGAGACTTAGCAAAAAGGCACATGTACCCACTGACACACAAACTGTGACAAACCCCAATGGCAAGGTTGTGCTAATAGCTTGTTATTTGGTGACATAAAATCACTGCTAAGATAATACAGGCAGCCTAAAACTCTAGCAGCCCTTTGACTGAGACAACAGACAGACTCAGAAAAATCCCCTTTCACGTCATTGCATGCAGCAGTTAAATGCACACAGGACACAAAAACCTCAAACAAAACAACTACCTTTCTGCCAGGAAAAAAAAAAAACCAAACCCAAACCCATTCTGCTCACACACGATGCACAGGGGGCAAAACACTCTTACAGAGGAAAGAGGCTGAAGTTTGCTCTGGAAAAAGTTTTGCTTTAAGTTAGACTCTTAAAAGCAGCTTTTGGAAGCAGATGTTCTTTGTCCCCTTCCCTCTCCCATGCAGAAGAGCTTTCTACTTTTAGTATAAGTCTTGACCAGGACATTAGGGACCACAGCAGCAAAAAGATAACTAAATACGGGTACTTCAAGGCCCGAGTTTTCACATTTGAAATCTGAACAGACTGTGGTTATGTAGTCACACATGGAGTGATACGATTGCACTTGTGCAATTACCTAATGTGGACACAGATTTAGTGCTCTGAAGGCACATAACAGACCCCCGTGCATATGGAAACAGAGACTGTGTGGAGGGTGCAGAGCCCACTGAGGCAGTATATGTTCAATATGGCTTATTACTTCAGGCACTAAATTGCCTTTTTGTGGCCCTAACAGCACGCAGAGTACCACGGTGCAAGTGTGGAAGCAGGACTGTCCTGTTCACGTGGCCATACAACACTTGTGAACGTGTGCAGTGTGGTGCAGACACGCTATGTTGCTCTGTCTGGAGCCAGCTCAGGTTCAGAGCTGGTCCTGAGCCTATTCCATGCAGCTGTTCACACAACACACTTGCCAGTGCTCTTCAGCACACACACGGCTGCTTACCACATGTGTAGCTCCATCTCTACATAACTATCCTGCTCAAGGATGCAGACTGCCTCCAGGCATTTGTGCCTGTAAACCTTTCCAGATGGAAATATTCCTTTCCACGGAACATTACAAAGACACCAAAGCTAGTTTACACGAGCCCCCCTTCATTCAGAAGCAAGAATATCAAAGGTTCTATAATACAGGATATCCTTGTTCCCTATTGCCATATACAAGGACAACCATGCAGGAGGCATGCGGATGCCATTAATCCGTGCATATCCATGCTAATGGCACAGCTGAAGAGGCACAGGCTCTGCTGTCAGAGGAGCTGTGTTAATTCACATCATCTAAGGATCAGTATGCAAAGGAATATGCTAGAGTAGGGGTGGCAAGGGTAATTGCAGTCACAACCAATTTCTTCCCACTGAGCCAAAAATACAATGTCTGATTTGGCAGGGCCAATAAGCAACTGACCCACTTTTCCCCTTGTTTACAAGAGTTTGTCTTTGTAACCTAGGGAGAGTGACAGCCCAGCATACACCACAGTTCACTCGATGGCTGCTAATTGTCTTGGATGACTCTTTATTTATATAAATAATTTACTTGGTGTGTCCTGCCAAGAAGACACCTGAGCCCTACATAATCTGCTAATGCTGGTTTTAATGATCCATGTCCAGCACATGGGCACCACCATTCCAGTCCTGCTCCCTTAGCCCCTCAATAAGTCCCTCATCCATCTGTGCAGAAGGACTGATGAAATGATCAAGGACTAACAATGGCAAGGCCTAGGATGAAGCAACTTACCAGCTTGAACACAGCTCCTGGGGGATCTGATGGGCTTCCTCAGGGAGAACACGCTGCAGATGAGGCCTCAGTACAGAGACCTATTCTCCTTGGCCTCTAGTGCAGGCAGCTGAATTATTTGTAGTCAAACTCGGCCTTTTCTTCAGATCCCTGAAATGTAAAAAGCATAGGATTATTTCTGAACGAGTCCATCATTTACCTGGCTTCATGAAGCTCTTTGGATGTTTTCCTGATGCTTTAGAGCTTAGCCATGAGAACTTAACCTCAGTTGTCTGCCTTCTGTAAGGGAAGAAGAATTTAGGCCTCAGTAAAACCCTCAGCTTTGAAAGTTTTAAAAACTTTCAAATTTGGCTACAATCCTACCTTGTGAAAGGTGTGTATTTACATCAGGTGCTTTTTAATCCCCTACAAGTAACATGGTTTTGACTGATGTGTTTGTATCTTCTCATAGTACCAGGACAAGCACTGTGTAAGCTTTGAATACAAATGGAGAGGTTTTATTCCCATCAGGAATATGACAGCTGCTTCATACTCATTGCCTGACAAATAATCTTAAAGAAAAACTATGACAATTGAATACTTAAAATTTGTCAAAACATAGTCTGACTCCATCCAAAAAGCACGTTTATTGCCAGTGTACACCCCAACAATGCTACAGCCCAGTACTGCAAGAATGGTGCTTTATATTTCGTAACAGTTACTGTGCATTAGTGAGACATTTGTGCCACACTATACTTTATTATCTCAGCATTCTCTAAGGGTCCATTTCTTCAGCTGTGTCTGTCAGTACACTTTCCTCACACATTTTGTCCCATTAAGGGCTGTTGGTTTAGTTTTATGGATAAAACTTTGCAATATGAAGCTAGATTACTAAAGTGATGACAACCCGCACATGGAGAGCTCAGAATATTTACAAAATAGTCCGAGCTGAACATAATGACAGTCAAATGTTTATCACTGCTGGAACAGAAGAGTGCACTGGTATTGCTAATTCTGTTCTACAGCTAAACAATTTTAGTCTCCAGGACAGTAAGTGAAGAAATATTTACCAGCATAACATGTATGCACTATACAACAGAGCTGCAAGCACACCATGTGCAATGATACTAAATGTCAACATTTTGGCCTCAGGCAGGTGTTTGCATTCAAAATCAAACATGCTGGTAACCTTTCTGACACATGTATTTGGCAGAAAGCTCTACGTTCAAATATAGGCTCCTCTGCAACCTCAGGAATGGCTCCTCTAAATATTGACTAATATCAGGAAAACAGGAAAATGTAAACAGCTTCCCGAGCCACTCTAAGCAGACACTAGGATCTCTTTTGTAAATACTAGATGTGGATATAAAAGAAGAAAAGCTTTTTAATATTAAAAAGATGAGAAGGCAGGAGAAAGTAGTACTACTTGATGTCGGAAATCCCAACAATCAGTACCTTCATTTTTATGTGTTACTACAAATGAATACCAAACACCAAACACCTGCTTTTCAAGTATTCCTGACAGTATTCCCTTGCTTTGATTTCCTCATGAGTCTTTGGTCACTTCACAAAAGCAAACAACCTTGTCATTTGCTTCTGTTCCCCCTTCACTGTATCCTGTATTTTCCAACCACCTTACAGTTCACTGGCAAATACTAGCGACATCCAAGCAAGTCAGACAGGTACATGCCCAGTCTCACAGAGAAGGTCTTGTTCTGCATTTCCAGAACATTTTACTGCTCTGTGACATTTGTGCCATGTGCCACATCAGTCAGAAGACATAAATTAGTTCCCTCAGTAGTAGATATCAAGATACCTCCTTTTAATTCTTTCCTATTCCTATTAGATGTTAGTTGTCGATCACGGTACAAGAAGGTTCATTAGCATTCACAATCCTGGGATACAAGTAATACCACAGTTAATAGTCAGCCCTACACACAGCTCACTCTTGATGCTTTACAACACGTAACTGAGGAAATTTGTCACTCACAGTACTCTTGGTACAATTATGTGACCTCTGACAGAATCACACGACAGAACTAATACCGGTTACAGTTTATTCACTGACATGCCTGAAATGTAGGGCAGATGCCATTTCACCTAACAGACCGCACACAACACAACCTTTCTTTCCTCAATTTCAGCAACAGGTGGTGGAAGACAGCTCCTTCTTGGTGAGGCCCAGACCATAGGCTTACACGTGGGTATGACTGGAAAACCCAGATCCAGTTTAGCAGGGAAAAGTGTGCAACAGCTGTGCAACTTTCTCCTTAGAGCGTGTATCAAACACTGCTTCAGACTCTCCATGTGTGGATGTGACTTCACTGTGTGTGTGACAAGGCATTAATACCCAATTTTCAACAAGAAGGTAGAAGTTTGGCAAACTTCCTGGTGGAGCAATAAGTCCTGTACTTCACCAGTGCGTGAAACGATAGTGACAGTAACACCTGCAGAAGAAATTGGGAAATATTTACTTTGAAAAGCAGATCCTCAGCCTAACGACACAGTCACAGAGTGGGGTTCAGACTTCAGGGCTTAAACTGTGTGTCCCAAAGATGCTGCACCCAGAGATGCCTACAGACCTGGAACAAATAGGGCCTTTTCAGCTAACCTCAGGAGCTGAGCCATCAATACTGTTTAGGATAAGAATAAGACCTCTTCCAATATTGGTAATTCGATCTACCCTTTCTATAAGCTAAAAAAATCGTCAGGCCCTGAGATCCCTGGGCAGCTGAACTAATACATGATATTAAGCATTAATATCCCAAGAATATTAAAAGGTTAAAAGATGTAGTTTCCTTTTTATTTCCAGTTTTCAACAAACAACAACAGGCTGTTTTTCCCTTGGCAGCCATGACTTGCAGGTCCTTAGTCATACAGGAAACCTCAGTCCATTACATTTTCTTGAAGATTCAGGCAAACCCCTGTGTACTGTTCCTCACTTAAACTTTTTGACTGATGATCAGATTCCTTTCAATTTATAGCTTCTTTCTCCCCTCCCGACAAAGCTCTAAAATTGGCATTAAGACTCAAAAGCATCATGTTCACAAATCCTGCTTCTCACTATTTGGTAAATGACTCCTACATGACTACTTTTCTAGAGTCATCACCTTTCACTGCTTTTGCATCCAGCAAACATCTGCAGTTCCCCCAACTGTACACCTACTGCTGTCCGTGCTACAGCCTCTATTATGTCATCCCTCCCATATGTAATATGGTAGTCTCCACTTTTTCCTACAAGTGACCCACTATGTGTTTTCTCTGTGGCTTTAATAAAAATGCTACCCTCAGAAAGAGACATTCAGCAGATGCTTCAGATGAGGGAACTAAAGATATAGAGCCAAAATAATAGGAATGAATTTCACCTTGATCTTGAAACAAATGAGAAACAAAGCCTGTACTGCAGTGAAGCCTCATTACCACCCACCACCCAGGAACGCTGCCTTCTGGAGGCTATGGAGCAATGTGCTTTAGGACATAAGGAAAGAGAAGGTTGGTGTGCCAAGCTCAGCAGACTGGTGACTACCCAGGCTACCAGGAAACACGATTTTCTCTTTTCAGTCTGCCATTCATTTGCTTTCCAACTGCAGAAGCTGCTCAGCTTGAATGTTTTAGCATCCCTATTTTGTAAAGCAATTAGCTAAGTACCTTTGTGAAATGATTTGGGTAGGAATCACTAGGTAGGTCTTGTCTAGAAGTGATACAATTTATTGAGAACCCTCCCTTCTGACTTCCCTATCAGATTGTACTCTATGGAGTGCAAAGTCATTGGTCTACATAAAGATGTACATTGAGGTAGTGGCCAGTGGTGACTTACAGGGAAGTGTGGTTTTGCTCTGGGTACTCTGAAAATACGGCACTGACCAGACCTATACAGGCAGTTTGAGAAAAGTTCTGGGCTCAAACTTCTGCTACGAGCTTCCATTATTTCCAGAGGTTCTCACAAGTTCATTCTGATCTCTTAGGTAAAATTTTTCATGAATCAGAAGAATCTCTGTGTCAAGCTTTTGGGTGAATTCACAGAACAAATGTACTTTTATTTCAAGAATAGAGGATTCAGTCAGCTGGCCCACTAATTATTCCCTCCTGAATCCACTTCTTATCAACACTTTTTCACTCCCCAAACCCCCTTCCTTCATTCTTAGCTATTTTTCCCTCAGGCACAACCCTTTGCAGGAGCAGTATAAGGGATTCCTAGTCAGCATGGGAGATGCAATCTCATTTTGCCCCATTCTGGTACTAATGGAGCTCACCAGAGTGATTAATGTATTTTCTTGATATATTTGCTCGTGTCACCTCCAGGAAAGATTCTATCAGTCAGTTTAACACTTGGAGTAGATCATATATGATACAAACATGTCACAGGGATGGTTCCCACTTATCTGATGCAAGGAAAGCAAAATCAGGTGTAGGAGGCTTACTCTTTCCCCTGTGTTTGTCTCTCCACTCAGTCTCTGTCACATATTTTCAGACAACCAGGGATTATGCTATGACAACTGGGAATGCACGTTTCTCAGATCCTCTTAAAATTGGCAATGTGCAATTTTTTTTTTGTCCCAGCACATCCCTTGATCTCAGAATGAAATAACATTAGAATGGTTAAAGTATGAAGAGTGACATAAATGATTTACAGTGCTTTTCAGGCTTACCTAATGGGAGAGCTGCTATGCTTTTTAAAAGTGAATACACTTCCCACTTCAAAGTGGCAGGAGTTGTATGAGTAAGAGAAAAAATATATATATTAAAATAAAATATATCTGTTTTCCTGAGGCACAAACATCCTTCTGCCTTATTATCTATGTCTCAAACATCTGGCTTTACATCATTATACTCTCAATGCAGATATAGCTGGAAGTGATGTTTTGTGGAGAGAGGAGGAATAGCAGAAGCAAAATTCTCATAAACACCTTCTGTGTCTGATTTAGAGAAGACCGCAACCATGTGGGGAGCATCAGCTAGAAAAAGCTGCTTCTTCATCTAGCTACATATACAAGGCTCAGTAAGATGAAGAGACATGATGCATGTTTCAAGACAGAAGCACGTGGAAAATGGCACACTTATGTGGGTGCAGGGCAAAGATCATGGAAAAAAAACCCTCAAATAAATAAAAATATGTTACCTTTCTACACACACCATCCTTGTCTCCCTCAGCACCTCTGATGTCCCTTCTCCCACAAATAAAGCTGTGGACTGCAGAGATTTTGTCACCCTTCGGGTAGCAGCACTGATTGAAAAACATATCTTCTCTCCTATTTCCTATTTGTTATTACCTTTTGCTGTAAATGACTCTCAAAGTTACAAAGTGTGTGTCACCCAAGTGCACACTGTTCTGCTGGAAAAGCTGCTTGACAGGAGCTCTCCCTAATCCACTCAGAAAAAAAATCCAGCAGGTTAGTTTATGTTAATTGGGTGGTTTCAGCAAACTTGGCTGATGTTCCCTAATGCATGGTTTAGGGAGTGCTCACTCTAATCACTGGGCTAGAGGCAGTAATTCCTCATTTTGTGGGTAATTATGAGAAGCCTGAGGCAAAAACCACCTCCAGATAGCTAGACTGGAACCAAAGGGAGCATATTTTTACTGTTGTCTTAAAGAAGAGATAAGGATTAACATCTTTTAGATGTGTTTACCAGACCATGGTCAGCTAGCTAACACATTCTAATGTGAAAACTTCAAACCACATGTAAGACAAACACAAAATGCTGTTTAAAAAGTCATCGATTAAAATATACAAGCTAACACACCACTTGATTTTGACAAAGGTCAAGACTGCCTCCTCTGCCACATCCCATTGTCCTGAATACCCTTCCCAGCTGAATCTTGGACTAGTTTCTTCCATCATTCTCTTGCTACTTTGGCTAAGTGTGCAATGCATTGGTCACTTCAAATGTACAGCTTAACTCAGTCTTACTGTGGTGCTCCCACTCTCACAATTTTTCTTTCTGAAAAATTGCAGTAGAAAAAAAAATTTGGGAATGGACTTATTTTGATTTAGAACAGAGATATCCCCAATTCAGAAAGATGCTAAAGGCCCTGGCAAACCACATTTGAAACACAGCTTCTTCTACAGCCACATCACATCCGCCACAAAGAAATAAGACATTAATCTCGTTACCAAAATAGTAACATTGCACAACAGGAAGAGAGGACTAGAAAGATCCTGTCTTGGATCACCTACACATTGTTCCTCCTACCACAAGCAGCGAAAAAGACAGGCGTATCTGCAATTACTGAAAAATGTAACAACAAAAAAGAACTTACTAAAGTTAGAATTTTAACTGCAGTAACACATTTTGAACCTGTGTCCCCCATCACCTCAGCTGACACAAATTGTCCAGACTTCACTATATGCCTCGATAGAAGTCAGCAGCACATCACCATCACCTAGACCATGCTGAGCAGTAGGTAAAATCACCAGCCCTTCTACAGTAAGCTGAGAATTAGATCTGTTCTAGTGGTTGGTGAAGGCTGAATGCAGGAGGTTTTGAGGGAAGAAGAGTCTGATTCTATTTCAGTTTCCTACCGAACAAGACACCACTACTGCACTGTCATTATGCAGGGTAGGGTCCCATCTTTAAATGAGACTTAAGTCTTACTGTTTTTTTAAACCCATCTCATCTTCTGTACATAATTTCAAGGAAAAAAAAAACAAACCACAAAACAAACAAAAAAACACCATCAAAGCAAAACTGTTTTAAAACTGCAATTTCTATTTTGGATATTGTGAAGTCAGAGCATTTCTTCAAATGTGCAAAAGAGGGATAAAGTCTTCCCCACTCAGAAACTATGGCCACTGAAACACACAGCATCAAAATAGAACATATCTACAAGTGCAGTATCTACAAGGCTGGGCTACTCTGGCTGCTGAAAGCCAGTCCACATTAACTCTGCCCTATACAAGCAAAGCTCCAAAGACTGCGTGGAGAGAGGTCATGCCTTTAGCTTCCATTAAATCATGGTGAGTCCTCTGTGACTTCAAGAAGAAAATTTGGTTCTGCAGTCTTGCTACCCTTTTAGGTGCCTGGAAAACTATGATCATAAAGGAAAAACCCTCACCAGTGACAGAAAGCATTAGGTTAGTGAAGGTCTCACAAAAAAAAAAAGAACCCCAAACAATAAAACAAAGAATAAAGACCTGGTTCTTTCTAAAGCAAATGATCTTATATATTACCTTGTTAGTGTATAAGCATCTTCAGGAAAATAAAAATCGTTCCAAACTCACACACAGGTAGGTACATGCAAAAACCATGAGTCCTGCTAAGTCACCACTTAGAGGTATACCAGAATACAGAGCAGCCATGCCAGGGGCAACAGGCCACAGGGATGGAGCAAAAGGAATGTGATTTTTTTTGTACCCCAGACCAGCAAAATGGTTCAGGTCTCCTGAAATGCCATCTCCCACTTCTTTTCTCCAGAGGTCTGCACTGACCCTCCCATTCCCAACTCAGACATAGGCAGATGCCAGCAGCCAAGAAAAACAACATATCAACATTGATCATTCAAAAATTAAGATCAAAGAGGGGAAAAAGATCAACCTTAATATTCCTCAGCTTCACTGTTACCCTACCACCTCAGTCCCCACGTATGAACTGAGAGTGTGAGCGTTACTGCATCGCTGATTACACCTAAGGAAATGATGCTACAAACAGTGGCTCAATGTCAATAGTTTTTAGATTTTCCATGCTGAATTACAAAACCTTGCTGTGAAACATGGTGAGGAAAGCAACAGAAATATTTTGACCAATGTGATGATTAAGCCCTGGTGAAAAGTTGCACATCCTAAATAGAATCCTGTCAAAAGCTCTCACTCTTCTCTTGTCCTTTCAAAAAGTGCTCATCCACTGGACTGCTAAAAGTTTGCTGGTTTTGTGTAACTTTTCATACATTCATTCAATATTTTATTTCTCTGCTTCAATTCCCTGAAACAGAGTTGTCACCTATCATTTCAGTCCCATATAAAAGCTCCAGGCTGCTGTCAGAGTACCTCAGAGACATAAGCCTTTGACATGGAGGGAAGCAGTAGCTGGTGTAGTATCAGCTCACCTTAATAGCACACGTTCTGGGAACAGAATTCAGCCTTCTCAAGAAGAAAGCGAATTTGTATTTGTATTCAGAAAAAATGTAAACTTTCTTAGCTGAAGCTAGTTTGGGAGGTTTTTTCTCCTTGTCTCATTTCCATATCTTACCAGTGAGATTATTTTCCCCTAGAAGTTTTATTCAATTCTGCATCAGAGTGTATTATTTTTTCCAGTCAATCATTTTCAGGTTATTAACAAAATGTGTCAGTGATTTCCAGTAGTTTGAGATGCACATTTGATAGAACCCATACACTTCTGACATATGTTTCACCCAGCTGAGGGCAGCATCTTGCACACAATATGCACCCCTCATGGGAAACCCAACCACAGGCACATCTCTGCTCACATTCTTAAGACTCTCTAAGCCTCAGGTACCAGTTTCAGAATAATCATACTGAAAATAACAACTTTCTCGGTGTCAAAGATTACTTCCCTTGAGGCTTCTCAGTTCCTTCTTCTCAGACCATTTTACTTCCTTCACATTCGTGTCTTTCTCACGTAATTCTCCCCTTCCTCTTTTTCCAACTCAGCTGTTTCTTTTATGCTCTCCAGTTTTTCTCTCCTCCTCTCCCCTCACACTTAACCCTTCAATAAAGAAAAGAGAACTTATGGGTTCAGCACAGACACTTGTTTGGGACTTGATTCACAGATGTTAACTCTCAAAATTCATGCTAATACATAAAAAGAGCAATGCCTATAGCAACATTGTGACTAAAAACTTGCAAGGAAAGATCAAATATTCTCTGGAGGTCGTTCTCAGAAAACCATCATATGCTAATTTTTTGGATCAGTGAGTTAGAGCACCAATGAATTGAAAACATCTTAATCTCTATGACTATGGGGAGGAAAAACCCCACAGCTTCTTGCAATTATTCCTGAGAGTAAACGGTGATCAATTTGAACATGGGTGGATAAACAAGATGAAGTTTGTTTTCTACATGTATAAAGTTGGTTCTCTTATCCCATGACTGTTCTCTTATCGTTAAATCTCCACCGTGTGTTCTGTGAAACTATTTTTTTGTTTGGGAACTTTCTCACATCAGATTTGCGTGAAGAAATCAGACATATTTTACTGCTTAGCTATCCTTGGAGTCCAAATAAATAGTCCCCTTAGGTGACATCACCCTTACTAACCTTCAAGTAATTCCACCTACACAATGCTCCTTCAGTAGTACTTACAATGAAACAGAACATTAAAAAAAAGAAACCAGAAAATGTTTCCAGTTAGATTGAGTCATCTGTACTTGTGAACATCTCATGAACTGCTTTGCAGCTCCAAGTTGAAATAGACATATTAACCTACACAAGTGTAAAGCTATGCACAAGCACTTAAACCTCTTCATATAGATCCATCCTTGCCCTCATAAAACCATCCTACATGTAAACTGAACAAGTAATGAAATGGCTGTGCCCTCCTTATACAGACAAATTGTGGGAGAAGACAGAGCAGTTCACATTTCTCAAAGTGAATTACCTGGGTACTGCCCCACATATGCAGTATTCAGAATGAAGATAAATACTCCACACTTTTTTCACACCATAGCTGCTGGATGCTGGCATCTCCATTTCTGGGATCTATCTGCAGGTTATGGTCAATCTATTTACATGCACAAGAAGAGGTGTATCTGATCACCAAAACTGAGGTAGAAAGAATTAATCCTCCTTTTGTCATTGTCTCAGCAGAAAGTGTCTGTAGAAGACTCTTAAGAACACTCTTCTGCTGCTGCAGTCATTGTCTTTGTTATTTTTGTAGCATTTAATGAAGATCCTGTTAGTTAAATGAAGTCTAAATGAAACTTCAGAATTCCTTCACCTTTGAAATACTGTACAAACAAAATGGATACAACATAAAAATATGAATATTTCTGTTCTTGCTCTTATGTTGGTATCCCACACAAGAAATAAATCTAAAGCTAAATCCAAACATGCAGAAACTTTCCTTACTGTAAGGAAATGAAAATGTAGGTGCTTTTCTTGAATTATATAGTGGTCTGGTTTTTACACAAGATGACATATGCTAGCTGTAGTGCCCTAGAATACTACTAGAGAACAGTAACAGACAAGAAATCAGTAGTTTCTTCTCTCAAGAAGTATGTTAAAAAAGCAACTTTCAAAATGAGGGAAAGAAAATATTTTCAGGAGGTTGTCTCTCATCTTTATTCTCTTCTCTGTTTTGTTTCTTACCCCAGCACATTTTAATACTTCTAGCACAGCTCCTGTAACACAGTGTCTTTTGTCACTGATAACCCGCCAGGACATCACAGTGACGCTCTTGCCACATCACTGGCTTGCTATGGAGAGCACAGCAATGGGAGTTATTCATGACTACAATTGCACTGCTGGGCTGTGTCAGGTTTTTCCCAGTTCTCCAATATTTGCTTATCTATCTAGCTGTCAGCTCCCAGCACATTTATACACCTCTCGTTTCTGGAAGGAATATCGTAGGACCCAGATTCATAGAGTTAAACTCCAAGAGATAGAGATAGGGTTTTGGGTTTGGGTTTTCCTTTAGGCACATCTGTTCCTAGCCAGCCCTAAATATTTTATGGAATAACAGTTTGAACACATAGCTGTTCCTCTTAAATCATTCTTAATCAGTCCAATTTCAACTGAAACATGTCCCTCACGTACCGCTCTCTTCCTGTCGATGACTTTGAAACTATTTAGCCATTCTTTGTTAAGGTTTGCATCTAAGGTTGGTACACATTTCCAGAATTCCTCAAGAAATCCTAAGGACAGGTTGCTGGTTCTTCAAATGCCTTTAAAGGTATGTTGACACTACAAGTCAAGCCCAAGTTTGAAGTTGTTCTCCAGGTTAAACCTGCTCCCCGTCTTTGTTTCTTTTATACAAACACACACCCAGGTACACACAGGACAAGCAGTCTCAGGAACTCCCTGAGGTGGAGCCTAAACACTGACAGCAAGGTAACACAAGTTGACCTTTCTGTTCCTGGAGGTGTGGGTAAATCTTAGTATCTAGGACCAAGCAGGCTTATCTTACTCTATTGTAAACTCCTCCTAAGCACAGCCTGAACGTTTTGAGTACAAGTTACCAGTTTGCATACTTGGATTAAGAGCCAGAGTGTGGAATCACACAGGCCACAGAAGTCACCACGATTAACCTTCTCTAAGCATGCTCTTAATCTCCTAACACATTCAAAACCAAACAACTTAAAGGGAACAATAAATGAGGGCAAAGGTCCTTCGCCATTCTCACCGGAATTTTAAAATTATACAAGACAAGGTTCAAACAACAGAGATCATGCTTAGACAAGAGGACAGCCACACAGAAAATTATCTTGGTGAAACTAAAACCATGGCAAGGCCTCCTTGTAGGTAAACTAATTTAAATCCTCTGTGCACACACCTATTGAAAAGAGAGCACAACTTGCCCCTTCCCCTATTTTAAATCAGGCTCTTTAAATCCAACTTGTAAATGTCCCATGCATCAGTACCCCTTGTTTGCTGTTGTGAACAAAGATCAAATATAAAAGGTAAATGGTTGGTGTTCTCTAGGAATACCTGTTTCCACTTACCCTGCTAGACATGAAAACAAGCAACCAGCAGTGCTGGACACTCCAGTTACTGCCACTTTTGTGGGATGTACCAAGCAGCTGCAGGGTCAGGGAAGAGCACACACATAGAGAAACACCAAGCACAAGTTTATTAACCCCCTCTCACTCATCCTAGCATGAAATTCAATAAACAGAGCTTGATGCAGTGCTGTAACCTTAACATTTTGAAAGGCAAAGGGAAAAAAAAATCCAAGAATATTTATGAAAAACAAGAAAAATCAGGCATGTGCCCACTCTGTGGGGGTAGCCAAATGCCTACTGGTGATTACTGCACACTCTTTCATCTAAACAGACTGCAGGAAAGGAAGAGATTAAAACAGTTGCATTGAATCTCCCTTGTTTCAAAAACGCATATGCAAGTGTCATGGGACAAGGTACAAAATACTACTAATAAAGCTCAGACTACTTGTGTTCGTAAGACGTTAAAAACCCCACCAAAATAACACAACAAAACAAATAAAAATCCCCAGTCTTTGCATCTGGCCCTTTGATGAATGTCTTTGGCTCTGTTCTCCAGGCAAGGATCAATACTTATTTCCTAAGACATTTATTTAGGGATTTAAGATTTCCAGTTGAGCCCTGCCTAGAGAGTTACTCCCTTGCTTCGCTTCTTTTACAAGAAAGAAAGAAAGGAAGACAGACCAAAAGACAGAAGAAACCAACTGCTTTATTCTGATTTTAGCCTCCACCCTCTGTCATTTACCACATTTTTTTAAATCTCACAGGTTTTCTCTTACAAATTCTTTCCTTATTACATGGCTTCAGTTCAGAGCTGCCTACCACAGCTGGTTTTTGAAAACCATCCTCCCAGAAAGGTTCAATGCATTTTAGGAAGACACTCTTTTTAGACAAGATGGGTTAATGAGGAGGCTGTATGTTTACAGTGCTATTCATTTATTCTGGGAACATCCAGTATGTACAGTTTCCTCCTGGAGGGAGAAAGTCTGCAAATGAGGATCCAGATAATGCAGCACCTTTTGGCTTCTTAGAAAGGCTTAAGGCCAAGTACTGCTCTATTACTCCCATACAGCTACCATTTTCAATAGGAACAAATGCACAAACTCATAACAGAATTTAACCCTTTTGGCAGACTCTCTCCAGATTTGTGACTGATGCTAGCCAGGCAGATTCCTAGAGGTAATGCTCATGTTGCTAACTTTATTTGTTCAACTTCAGAGTGACTGCGTTAACAGAATCCACATAATTACAGGAAAAGAAACAAGTGCCTTCTGAAACTCATCAAGTATTGCTCATCTGTTAGTCAGCATGAATCATTACTACATCAGGGTTTCCCAAGAAGCATCAGAGGAGCAGAAAAATAATAATAAAAAAATTAAAAAGTACACATCTCCTAATCTCACTATTTTTCTCTGCTTATAACCACATTATCACAACCTGACAAGCACAGTAAGAGTTTTTTATTAGGTTTCTATATAGCTGTTTCAATGGTCTGTAAATTACCTGTACCTTTGCAGGCTGAACTTCAGAAAGGCTGAAGAGTAAGTATGGACATTGCTACCCCAGCAATGTACCCTACACTAGGTACTAAACCAAAGGTAAAGGGTACTAGAAGATATGGTAATTGGCAACAGGACCTATTTTTTCCACACAATATCACAGTGTTGTATGAGCTGTGTACACTGAGAACAGCTGTTGGGCCAGACTAAACAGAGTAGGTACCCATGGTATTCTTTGGATCAGTATTGTTATTTCCCCTGTTCCTATGACTTAAATGCAGTGATTATTTGATTACCATGGAAAGGTACACATACCCAAAAGTAATCAGAAACTCAGAAAAAAACATTTAGAAAATTTGCAAACTCTGTCATAGGAAATGCTCACCAGAGAGAAAACCATGTGGCACAAATGGAGTCCTGGAATTTGAGAATAATGCATTCTGTGACCCGCAGATTAAGGAGGATAAAAGCTGCAAACTTTACTGTCTGACCATTGGAACAAGAAAGGAAGTAAATACAACTGGAAATCATTATGCCTTGTGATTTTATTTTTAGTCACTCTTTGTTTGCTGAGTGCCTTTGGCATAAATCTTACAGTTCAGAGATGGAACAAGTCTTAATAAGCCCTCTAATACATCCTTCTACAGTTTCTTAATCGACCCCTGTGGAGCATTCCCCAGTACACTGGCCCGTCTGTGTTTATGTTTCACAGAGTCTCCACTACTTTCTTTGAAGAGCATGCTACATCCAATACATACATTATTCCACCTGGAAAAGGCTGGGTTGCAACCTGTCTGCCCTTCTTACTAGGTCTGTTCTTTTTCCAGGCTGCTTCTCCCAGGAAGGGAGACTGAGATGCTGGCGATTCCCAGTATGAAAGAGGTTGGTACTTGCTAACCACCCCAGTCTTTCACTTTATAACACTGGCTGCTATTCGGCCTAAATGCTTCTGGCCTCTGGGTTTGTCCCATTTAACATGTCCATGCTGATTCCTCCTGTCTATCTTCATCTGGCACTCGAACCCTCTAAAGGATGATCTCGTGCAGGACCAGCTGCTGCTTAGCCAAGTTAGGCAGGTTGCACATTTTCAGTCTGTCCTTGTAAGCAATCATTCCAGCACCTCCAATCATATATGCTGCTGTATGCTGAATTTCCTCTAATTTACCTGTATCCAAGCATTAGGAGCTTCCAGAAATAGTATCTGAAAATGCGTCATAATCTTATGCAGGGTTTTGAACTGGACTAGGACAAACTATGGAACAGACAAAGATGTAATTTAAATTCCAAGTGGCCAGTTACCCCAGCAGCTGCAATCAAGGTCTGTACAAGTCCACACCACAACACACTCACCTGAATCCAAACTACCCTTTCAGAGAGGAGCTAGGGATGCATATGAGCAATGCAACTGAACACCATAGGCTCAGGGCATTTTAAACTATGGAATAGGAGGGGCAAGAGCTTCAAAAAAATTGATATCTGTAGGTTCTGGCACATCAACAGATCTCAGCTGTTGCAGCACCATCAGCAGTGAGTGGTGCAAAAAAAAAAGCCAACCACATTGAGATTTAGAAACCAGATGAGAGCCTTTGAGCTGAACTTCTAAATTAACTGGAAGCTAATTCAGATATGAGGATCTCCAATACCTTCACCTTGTAAGACACACAGCACTACAAACAGTCTACCTTGTCTCCTTCAAGTGATGCTTCCAGTAAGTCTTGGTTAGAACACAAGGTGGGAGGAAGCCTCCGACAGCATTTCAGCAAGCCAGCATGGACACAGCAAAAGCATTGCTCATTCTCTAAAGGTCACAGCTTGGAAGAAAACGACTGAATCTCCTCTCACCAGCAAACCCTATCTCCAGCCTCTTTTTTAGATCTCACTTGAACACAAATAATTACTTTGGTTAACAACAGTGGAATTACATCACTGAATTACTGAGAATTAAGGTCTTGTACATACACTGAGAATGCTTTCCTTATCTCAAGACTGAAAATAACTTTTAAAAACCTGCTTAAATGGAACACAAAAGGAAGAGAATCTTCTAGTTGTGAGCATTTACAGTCTGTCCTCAAAATGTTCAGCTCAAATAATGTCACTGCAGCTCAGAAATGCCAATAAAAAAACAAAACAAAAAACTGGCATATAAATCATGTTGTTTTATGGCAATAGCAGCTTCCTTGCCAAAAGGTGGCTCATCATTTTCTGTTCTTACACTTGTGTGTTCACTCATCCCAGCAAGAAAACACTAAACCCAACTGGGTGTCAGAGTGTTCCCTGTGAGGAACCACACCCCAGATCCTTGGTGATTTCCAAGTGGCTTATGCAAGTGTAAATATGGGATAATAGTGTCAAGCTACGTCTCACAGCCACATCTGCAGTGAATATAAACTAACACTTCAACTGACTACTGTGACTGAGAATCAGCCTCTTTGACAGTAAATTACTTACTATTATGCCTTGCAGGGCTCTGCCACAGAGCTCCCCTAAAGCCCTGGTTAATATAGGACTTTATTTTCTCTGCCTGTGGAAAAAGCTTATCAGAATGAAGCACAGTAAGCACATGAATGGACGTCAACCACTTAGTGCTTATTATTCAAGAGCACGGCAAGGAACACCAGGTTTACATAGCTCTGGCTGGAATTGCTTTACCACCAGGGAAGGGATCAAGAGATAAACTAGACTGAAACTAATCTGACAGTACTATTACCAATGTCACGTTCTGTTCACTGGCTGCATAAGCATGTGAACTTTGCAGTTAACACCAATTCTGGTCTATTTTGAGTTAGTCTTATCCCAGACCTACTCTGTTCCAAAATATTCTGATATTACAGCATTTTTTTATATGACTGTAATGCATTTTTCTTGCAAAAGAGAAAAGGGACATGTGCAGGGCTTGATAAACTGTTACAGTAATTCTGGGATTCTGCTCAAAAGAAACTTACCCTATCAGCTCAAAGATATCCACGATACAGTGGAAAACTGATCCACCTTCCCAGTTCTTTCAGAGTGCTACACCACCTCCTCCAGCATACACATCCACAAGATCTTTAACACAGTCTTCTTAACATGATCTTTGTTAGCCTCTTACCTTCTCCTTTGTTCCCTGACAACAAGATTCAGGCCCCTCAACAAAATTAACGGTCCTCTGTGTACTTTACACTTCTTTGAAGTCAAAATGATAGGTCCAGGAAGCACAACAAGCAGAGAAGGCACCTTTTGTAGCCTCTCTGTTCTCTGGGTGTTCTCAAGGGTCAGTTAACTATCAAGGACTGCAACACCTCTTCCACGGAGAGCTCTTTCCTGCATGGTGGTCCTCCCTTTGGGAAAGCGTTCCATCTACAACGTAGATGAGCTTCCCTTGGATTTGCAACGGTTCTATTAAGGGACCTGGGTTACATGGCTCTGTCAAATCCCCCAGGGAACCCCCCAGCCTGGGAAGGTGGAAGGGGAACCTCCCTCCCTTAAGTCATTCTGCAGGTGAGCAGGCACAAACTCCATGGGCTGTGATTCATACAGACTCACCTTGCCCAGAGAAACAGCAGGCTGCCCCTCACCACCCAGCTGTTTCCCTCTGTCTTCCCTCCACATCGGATGGCAACAGACTTGGATCAAGGATTTGGGTGCCTGGGATGATATAGCAGTGCTTTCTCATTTATCTCTTTCCATTTCTCTCTGTTTTCCCAGCAGTCTTTTTGTCTGCACTCTTCTTGGTACATACCTTGCACCCTTTCTTCTCCCTGTTTATGGGACAGCCTGATTACAGTAATTTACCAGGTTTTTAAAGAATTTATGATCTGACTCACATAGACAATGGCAGAATGATTTCAAGAGCAGAAAAGATACTTTGTTCTCTTCCCTATAAATTTTCCAGAGGTTTTACTATTTTGTGGGGAGGGGGATAGAGAACACGTGATTTTTGATTAGTGGTGACTCTTCAAATCTGTCCTACAGTGGGGCCTGTCCAACATATAATAGAAGTGGAGAGACAGTCTGAAGGACTTCATCTTATCATGGCCTCTGAGGGCATGCCAGACCCAGGGACCTGATGCCTGATGTGGTTGCTCAGTGTTCAAGGATCAGACACCTGGATTCTCTCTTCAGCCCTATCAGCTACAGCTTTGTATTTCTGAATTTTGACACACACCTCCAGGTTTCCTTCTATTTTACTTCACTTCATACCACTGCTTATCATTATCTAAGATCCTCTGTCTTTAACCAGAAGTCCACGTGAGCAGCTTCCTCCTGAAGCTTTCTCCTCAGCACAGCTAAAAGTCTTTTCAATTCAGCACTGCTCTGAAGCCACTGCACTCTTCAAAAAGGCCAAATAATTTTGTTTGCCAAAGGCTCTGTGAGTCACAGAGAATATGACTCCTGTGGTATAAACAAAGTTCAAGACTGAGGTTACACAGTCTATAAGAGGAAAGCTCTCAGGCAGTGGAAACAATAGTACATCCAGATGCCAGACCTCCATCAGCAGACACTGTCCCAAAACCCCTGTGCACAAAAACAGGTCACATTTCAGCCTCCTGATGTGAAGACAGCATGATTCGATTTATAGGCAATATTTCTGGCTATACACATCTTCTCAGAAGTAATGCAAACTAATGACTTAGTTTATTACCTAAGAGGTTAATCATGACAGTAATTTTTGCTTTACTGCATATTGCTCTGGGTTCGAGGCTCATCACGGCTGCAGGAGTTGTTCTCGGGAGGCAGTGGAAGTCAAGGGGAATATCAGTATGACTATCAAGGGAGGCATTGTCTTTTTGTTACACAAATACATGTGATAAGATCACATCAGCTGTTTACTGTCAGGATTACTTACAGCACCGGGCCCTTACTGCAGAGGTTATGAAATAGGGCTGTTTTTAAGAGAAATTTCAAGACAAAAAAAGTGCAATAGTATATTTTGCCATTAGAAATACCAAAAGACACTATTTTTCCAACAGATTTTCCTCAACATCAATAGGAAAATATGAGCTCAAGTATTGGGTATGGCATTGGGTTGGTCATGATGCCTTTTACATATTTTAGTGAAAGAAGTTTTCAATGGACATATTTTAATCTTGCAACCCACATATTATGCTTAATTAGGCATATACCAAAATTAAACAGGAAAGGTCAGCTGAAAAGTAAAACTCTTTTCCAGTAAACTTTAAACTGGTTCCTCAATGATTTAATTTCAACATCTTTTTGAGATAAATGACAGTGAGAGACTTACAGAGAAAGCTTTAAAGACAAATGAGCTTAACATCAGTGCTGAATTTTTCAACATTTAGAAGTGTGTATTTCAGGAAAAGGTATGGAAAAAAAAAAAGAATGAGAATTTTTCAGAAGGGGAATGTCCCACTCTGTCCTCCCTAATGCAAAAGGGCCCCAAAAAGCCCCCATCACTATTGTAAAATACAGCCTCTGACACCAGCAATGTGGATAAAGGTTAAGCAGCTTTATTTTGAAACACTCCCTCGTATGTTGTATGGACATGGCTGAAGCAGTTACAGGGCAATTATGGCTAAAGCCCTTTCTGTAAACTGTAGAAGCTATGATAATTTTTGTCCCCAGACCCGTCTGTGGATCTTCCAAAGCAGATGGGATCTGAAAGGCACCAATTAAATCTTTCTCTAGATTAACATGTGAGCTCTTTGTGGCATCTCCTGTGGACACAGCAGATCTGTTTTCTTCTGGACAGTCTGCTACAGGACAAAGCTCCACCATTTACTTTTGCTCTATTTTTTTTTCTATAGAACAGGACTGGCAGCTTGGTAAATTGTTTGGGGTTTTAGTGGTGATGGTGGTGTTTTTCATGCCTACAACTTAATGGGAAAGACAGACAAGATTCAACTTTTCTCTACACTGGAACCATGGACTAACCACATTCCATGTTCTCCCCCTCCAACATGCCTCTCTGCTCCTCTCCATGCTCCCACCAACCTATTTGTGCCCTGTTTAGCTATTTATTAAGCAGCATTAGTTCCATTAATATAGTGTATCTCACATCATTTTATGTTGAAGAGTTGTTCTTATTGGCCCTTGATGTAACAAGCCATTGCCACAGTCATTTAAAGGTATCAGAGTAAAAGTTCTGAAGGTACTTAAAGACAGCTAAACCATCCCAAATACAGCTTAACTTCACCTTCTCTGATGTCTGACCTGTTCTTGAACACCTCCAACAGAAACCACAACCTTTACAAATAAACTATTCCAGCAATTCACTTGTTAAAAGTGTTGTTCTCAACAGTTATCCTTAATTTCTCATATTGCAACAAAAAAACATTTAATCTAAAGGCAAAGAACATTGTGGCTTATCTTAGTTTTTGGACAAAGACTCCAAGGAAATTGCAATCTCAAAATGAAGCACATTCCAAAAGGTTCTGCTAAGCTTGGGCATGCCTCATAAGGACTCTGATGCCTCTTGGAAAATATTCTGGTTTAGAACAATTACAGTTCTACTGTATTTTTCCTAGGCTTCTCTTCTTTTTCCTCTCTGCCACGAAAAATCCCAAGGTTTTCCTTGAATGAAACCATCTGCTTCTGTGGCTTAAAGAATACCTGAAGTTGTAATACTTGGGTTCTGAAAAAGCTATCAGCCCTACAGTTGGTAGCTGCACTTAAACAGTTTAGGCTCTTTAACAGTCAGCAAGACCCAAAAGCAGAAGACATTCAGAGGCCATTAAGTCACTTCAGCGTGTTACAAGAACTTACACTTCCCAGGTACCACTTGAAACTTGTCAAGCAAATGCTGCCAGCCACAAGCAAAAGCCCAGCAGAAAGGAACAGTTAATACACCTAACAACATGTCTCTTACAGGTCCACCAGGAACAGAGATGGAAATGGTCCTGCTACCTCCTCTTCCTCCCTGGCAATTCTTTTGTGGATCATAGATCTACTAACAGTTTGGTAAAGCAATTTCACATTTCACTCTGAGTTCATTATTCCAATGCAAATTCAACCAGTCTCTGGCTCTTTTCTTTCCAGAGACCCATATAGAAAATTGCTGATCATCTCCTGTCACAGAAGGCTACAGAGGAAAGGAGTTTTTAATTTATTAAAAGGTTTCTTTTGCAGCTTGTCTTTTTCATGGACAGAAAAACTATAAAGTATCAATTGTAACTGTCCATCATCATGCAAAGCCCTTCACAACACTCCTGTTTCTAGGATTACCAGCGTGCCTACAGTAATGAAGAAGTACAGTGGCATAGGCAAGTTTAGCACAAGTAAACATCTACTGCATAGGAACATTTTTCATGATATATTTTGTTAAATCATTTATATTAATAAGGCTTAGTGAAACACTTATAAATTACACTTTATATGACTAAAAATGTCCCTTTTCTTTCTTAGCTTGAGGATCAAAACAGGGCACAACAGATGATCATGTTTTTGCCTTCACAGGAACATGTTGTCTTGGAACTGTAAGACCTCAGATCTCCCACTTTCCTGTACCCTAAATGAAATGAGTTTATAATGAGCCTTCTTTCTCCGCATCACAGCTATTAGAGTTTGTGACAAGATGGACAAAAGCTTGCTTGATAAATTCTTTATTACGCACCCACTGGCCAAGCTTTTCTCAAGGTGAGCCTGCACTTCAGTGGCTGCAGTAACATGATGTTGCTAACTTTGCAGTAATTATCTCAGGACCTCCCCACTGTAGCCATGGTAGAGTGAGCCACGGGTCTAAAAGCCAGATTCAATTAACCTACGCAGTGTTCCACGCTGCTGCATCAAACATGCGTAGCGTGGTAACAGAAAGCTATTCTGAGTACACCTACACTACTCCCAAACTTACTTGTACAGCTTAGACATTGTGGACTAGCCTTAATTGTTCCCAAGCACATAGTCCTTAAAGAAGGCTGAAGAGCATAAAATTTATAATTTAATTATAGAGCCAGGGAGGTCATGCAGAACACAAGCACTTCTTTCACATAGCTGCAAAGAGAAATCTCAGTTAATAGTTTAATGGTGGGGGTTTTTCAGGCTTTTCCACCTATATAGAAGCCCTTTCTTGATCCAGTGTGGGCGAATAGAACTACAACATGTGACCCATATATCTCTCCACATGTCTTCTCTAACAGCTTTCAAGTAAGTGCTGGCAAGGAGATGTAAGCTCATCTCTTCACTCCCCCAGATAATGTTATGTTGTCACAGCAGGAAGCAGATGGAAGTTCTAGTGAATTTCTGAGGGGTCAGCGCCGGGAAATGCAGCTCCTGAGCAAACTCTTTAGCATAACATGTGGCATTCATGCCTGAGGATGCTGTTAGCAAGGTTGGGATCTAACTGGGGATTTCAGCTAGGTTTTGTTTCTGTGGGTTCTTCAAATTACATGCTGTAGCAGCTAACACCCAACTCAACCTGGGAAAGCTCAGAAGGAAAGAGTCTCCCACTTGTTTGCTCTCGTGCTCTTTGTGCAAGCTCTTACAAAATTGTATTTCTAAATAAAAGTGATTTGCAAGGCTGCAGGACTCAGCAGACTCATTTGAAACAATTCACAATGAAAAACCAGACAAACGTTAATTGAAACGTTCAGAACCAAGATTAAGGCAGGGGGAACCAACTGGCTGAATCCCATCTTTTTGCAGCTGCTAGTAAATAATTCAATCCAAAAGACCTTGGAAAAAGATGCTTTAAACAAAGCCAAAGAACTATGCCAGCCACTGAGCAAGCTCTCAAAATACAACCATTATCTGGTTAGATCGCCATTCTTTTTTACAGGAAAAATAAATCTATAAAGTTAAAATAATCAAATGAAGAACATATTCAATTTTAGGAAGAGGGATGGGGGCAGCAGTCTTTATTTACACAAAACTGTCATTGATTTCAATGCACTGAATAAAGGTTGTGACACCTACTCAGAGAACTACAGACTGTAACCAGACCTGCAGGGTCAGATCCTCACCCTACACTCTCTCCTGTGCCACTTCTGTGTCCTAGCACAATGGCAGAGTTTTCCTGCCAGAGAGAGATCCTCATGCAGTAGAACAACAACAAAGCTCCCACCTAAGAAAAGGTGCACTTTTCACAGGCTGTGGTAGGAGATGGAGAATAGTTTGAACATGCAGTATTTGAGAGCAGAGCACAGGGCACTGCTCTAGGTGATAGGAGATAAAACTTACTCTTTGGATACCAAACAATATTCCAAGAATTGACACAATCTCCATGCTGTCCCAGGAAAAGGAGAACAGAAATATACCCCCTCTCTGTACCACACTTGCTCCTGTACTGTGCTTCATATGCCAAGGGATTTGACCTCAAAAGTCTATATGGGAAATTCTATCCAGAGATGTAGGTGTGTCTTGATCTACCCAACTCTCTGCTAAAATTGTGAAACTATCAGTGTAACAGGTAGTGTCACTTAAGGTGGACTGGTCATTTAAGCCATAGCAATCTCAAAGCTTTTGCAAGGTACATAGCCTCAAACTATGCTTCCCGTTGTGATGCTTTCTCCAGTAGGGGACAATGTATCAAAAGCTCAATTGATCCTCAAAAGAGAAATTAGAACCACTCACATAAAATGAAGAGCCTTTTACCATAATTGAACTAATTCAAATGAAATGACAGTATATTCAAATATTTCTGCTAGAATTTTAGCTTTTTTATTATACAGCCTAAAAAAAAATCTCATTGTATGAAGAAATGAGACTTGTGCTTTTGTCTGTGATTCCTTTGATCCTGGCATTCAAAACCATGTTCTGAAGATCAATAGCAAGGATAAGGTGATCACAGTCTCCATTTGACTTTTTTGTGAGAAAAGGGAAATCTAGACTAGAATGGTATTTCTGCCACTATTTAACTCCAAGCATGGACATCAACCCTACTTTAAGGCTGAGGACAGAGCACTGTCCCTCAAAAGTAACCTCTCCAAAACCATTATGCACTCCCCAGGTTTTTCTCCTCCCAGTGCAGCCACAGGTTGAAGTGGCAAGTCCTTCAAAACAGAGTGCTTTTATAAAACACTGATATCTTGTCTCCAAGTTTAGCCTGACTAAAGGCTCTTGTCCAAGGTGAGCAGGGGTGCTCCCTGGTACAGGGACAATCACAAAAGAGCACCTGTTCCTTCCATTCACACACACACACTTACAAGAGACACAAGCACAATGCAATAATGATAGATTAGGTAGCTCCACTGTGGCCTTGTGGAGGTGAGCATGGGCAGATGAACAAGTGAAAATCACTCACTCATTTGATTAAAAAAACATCTATCAGTTTTCTCTTTTTTTTTTTTTTTTTTTTGTTTTTTTTTGTTTTTGGTCTTTTGTTGTTGTTTTGCATGTACTTTCTCTGGGTGAGCTGGTCCTGCTGGGGCTGCTGTCCCACAGAACCAAGCACTTTCTTTTGAAGGGCTGTAACAAAGCTCACCAAGAGCCTCACCTCCAAGTTAAGATTCCTCTTATTGTGTTCATGGAGCCATAACACAACAAGAGGACCCTCCACCACCTGAGACAAAGACATCCATGGGTAACACAAGAGAGCAGAAACAGCAGAAACACCAAAGCAGGAGAGAACAAATTGTCAAGAAGCCATAGAATGTTACATGATTTACACGGGGAAGTAAGAAAGCCAAAGCTCCTGTCCCAATTTCTCAGCCCTCACCATTATTTCTCCTGCTGCTCCCTGCAGTAGCATAGGCTGATCCAAGCCATGATGGTCTCTGGCCCTCAGGAAGACAGCCTGATCAGGAAATGAAGCCCTGAGAAAAACCTATAGGGGAAAAAACCACCACACTTCTCATAAGGGCTGGCTAGAAAAGAGACTGAATTATGAATAAAGCCACAAGGAATATCCTTTGTAAGTAAGCAGGATTATACACAAGAAGTGACTTTGAACATCAATTTTTCTTCTTACCTCAGATTGCTGTGGATTTTGACAAAAAGCCCACCTCAGAATGGGTTAGATCATCTCTCTTTTTGCTACAGGAATTCTCTCTGCTTCTTGAACTATATATCTACATTTTCACAAGTTCAAACTTCCCAGAAAATAACCTGCTTCAACTAATTTACACACAATTTCTGCTTCACCATCATGCCACTTTGCACTCTCACCCCACTCCATAGCACAATCTTGGTGATACTCATCATTTTCCAAGAGCAAAGCAGCTATTTATGGCACATAAGCACATGCAGACCCATCTGTACTGTACTCTACCTACCAACTGGATGGTGACAAAAGGTAACATTAGAAAGAACTGAAATAGCTGGCAAAGCCATGAGCAATAGTTTGAAAAAGACTTTTTTCATTTGCATGCATCTGACCTCACTGGTATTCACAACTGATTAACATCAGCTGCCATGGTCAACACTTAATTCACACAGAAAGCTGCTGCTAGTTTCACTTCATTAATATTGATGCCTGAACTTGGTAGCTGCAGTGGATTACTATTAATAATTATGGCCAGCAATTTGCACAGAGTATGCCTGTCTAATGCTGGGAGTCAGGTGATGAATCTTCAATAACAATTCACAGGCTGACCACCTCTTCAGCTACACAATAAGCCACTTTACCTCATCTCTCTTCTTGCACTACCACCACTCACACCTGTCCTGCCAGAGGTGCAACATGTTGTCACACGTGAAACTCAGGCATCTTTCACACTTCTGGGTAGGAGGTTGCAACAGGTTAATGTTTCTTCTTTGATGAAAGATGCCAGGGGAGGTGAGAAAAGGTAGATGGTAGCAGCAAAGGTCAAGACTGTAAAATATGCAGGTGCAATACATTTTATTTCTCCAGGCTTCTGGTTCAGAAAGACACCTGGAAGTCCAGCTCCTCTCAGAGGTCTAAGGAGCAAAGCTTCACTCTCTGTATTTACAGGTGAAGTTTCACGTAGGGTTGCAAATTTAACTTCATGCACATGTGTTAGGCTGGATTAAGGCCACAGTACTTGATACCTTCCAGGGTCAACTCAACACGCATCATAAGGTGCCTCCAATCTACCACCACATACAGCTCACGTGAGCAGCCCAGCCCTGGGTGACAAAGAAATGAAGAAATAGTGAAGATGAGAGTGGGTTTTGTACCAAATCAGACCTCACAGTTTCCAGCTATTGTTACTTGGTTCAGGCCAGACTGGCAGCGTCCTATGCAGCATTCCACAGCTCACAAGGGGAAAAAGTGAACCAGTTTCCTTCATACCTGTGCCACAAAACACCTCTCCTGGGCCAGCAACTGCACTTCCAGGTACCTGTCAAGCTGCTGGGAGTGGCTTTGCCAGACTACTTCTCATGCAGCTGACTTGATAATTTCTGAATAACTACAGCTTAGTGTGCAGGATTATTGCCTATCTTCAGCATCTTCTTGTTTTATTTTAGCTTGCTTTCTCCTTCAAAACCGGGCAACCCAGAGCTGCTGACAGGAATAGCCCTAGCAAAACAGAGAGGAAGAAAACCAGAGCCTCTGGCACCGGAGTGTCTGGGACAATGAAATCCCCAGGAAACCTTACAGATCTACAGGTTATTACTTTTCTCTTGCCCTCCTCACACGATCTCCCAGATACAGAAAATCCTCATTCACAGGCTCATAACATAATAAGCTTCTACTTGGTTTTAATATATTTTCTCATATTAATTATAGCCAAAATTAAGACCATTTCCCCTTAACATCACCTCTTCCTCCTTCAATATTAAATATATTGAACTGGGTTTAACCATTTTCCAGTGAAAGAGTTTTTCTTTTCTAGTAGATAAGTTCAAAATATCTTTGTTATCCCCGTTTCTAAGAGACACTACAGAGTTTGAGGAAATTGGTATCATCCCACCTGGTTTCTAAAGCTTTGAGACAGAAAAATTCCTGTATTTGAAAGTACTTGACTTTTTAGAAGATTACTATTATCCCCATTAGCTTGCAGTGCAGCTATCACCACTTTGTGATGTGTATACAAGACCAAACCAAAGAAATCTTCAGCCTCTTGAAGATTCTGCAGTTTTAAAATCTTTTAGAATGTGATTGTTGCTTCTGCCAAAATCTTCAAAATGTAACAGATCATTGGAATTTTTAAAAATTAAAAGGAAGAATTAAAAATTGTTATGTCAATGTTTTTGCTCTTATTCTATACATAGGAGTTGATCATTGTTGCTACCCTATTAAGTAAATCTAAAGAAAGAAAACAGGATTGGATTTTGACAGAAACATTCTGATTTTTGTTGAGAAGCAAAATCCTAACAGTGACATTTTTACCAAATCCTATGTCTCTATCCAAAGAAGGAATAATAAAATAAATAAATACCAGACCTGCTACACTTGAGTCTAGGGCAGTGTCCCCAGAAATTCACAGTAACACCCCAATACACTTCCCCCCCTCCTTGGCATATACTACTTCGATACGGAAGCAGTCATCTCACATGAAAGCACACACACACATAAAATAATCAAGTTAGCATTCTTTACTCTAGAAAGTTTACTAGACTTCCATCATTAAAATTCATTAGATTAATTAGAAGAAATTGGACATGTTTCTATATGGAGTACTGAGGAAGGAGGTTTAATGGTTGGCCATAATGGTTGAAAGTGGTAGCAATTAGAAACTAAAATTGTGGTCTAGAGGAAACCACACCTTTCCAAAATTATTTTTTCTCCTGAATCTAAAAGAAAAACTGCTTTTTCTCATGAAATCTAAATTGACTCTCCCTGGGCTTTTCAAAAAGTCCTGCTTTGATCCAATTTAGGAGTTTTTCTCTATATTTTTTCTTATTTTATAATACAATTCAAAATATATTGTAAATAGAAGACAAATGTCTAAGCAATCAAGGCATAGTTTTATTAATATTTGGTTCTCAACTTCTTTACATGCAGTTGCACTAAAATGACATGTCCCCATACAAAACCTGTGTTTCAGTGAAACAGCATTTTCCAAAAGGAAAATGTCTTTTCAGTTAGTCTCAATTCCTTTCATGACACCCATCTTGGATGACAAGGAAAAGAATTTACCGCAAGTTTGAAAAAGTGGAGGCTGAATTTTGTCTTCTTGACTTTCATCTCTGTTCACAGGAGGAGAGCTGCTTCAGAAACACTGTACTTCTAAAAGAAGACAATTAATTCTTCCTCCATCCTATCACAAGCAGTGAAATCTGATTTCCTATCACCCTTCATCTTATGTTTGGATTTTCTTGTGTCTAAGGAGGTGAAAGCTGACTGGAGAGTTTCCTCCTGTTCCCTGTTTGCATCATGTAAACTCTCTGACATCAGATAGAAAATGGGAAACAGCATCCTTTCTCTCAGTGGAAATAGTAATTGAGTCTCTTTCCTGTAGTTACTCTTCCATCTCCCTGAGATGTTTTAGGAAACTTACTTGGGTCTTTTGGATTTCTAGTGCTCTGACACTATTAGGCAGGCATGCAGGTACAGATGGACAACGTGTGGTCACAAAAGCATCATTTGTAAGGACAAAAGGTTAAAAGAAAGTTAAAATAGCTGCCTGGATGTGCAATCATTGGAAAGATCCTTGCACTCTTTTGCAATCATATTCAGACAAGGAACTCTCTACATTATGAAATAATTAGCAATCTGATTCACATATGAAAAGTGTTGCATAAATCCCAATACCATCATAGCTAAGAATGGGGCAATAATTACAGTTCAAATGGCCTGAATACTTTCACCCTTGTTTGGGGGATTATTATTTCCCCAAGCACTCACAACTCTACTTCTTAGTCCAACCCTACTCTTTCTGCTTCAGTGAAGTCAACTTTAGTGAGATCACTGATGCAATGTATTTCCCCCTTGCTGTCTGCCTGGAGCTGGTGTTCTAGAAGACTCAAAGGAATTCAGCTGCCATTAAGAGGAGTTTGCTGTGGTGGGTGCAGCAGAGAGCTATACATTTGGATTAAAGATGACCTTTCGCTTTCTCTGGTAACAAAGAATGAGAACAAAGAAAATAGAGCAATTGTAAAACATAACCAGCACCCTCCCCTTCCAAAAAAATACCTTCCAGACTTTTTTTTCAGAGGACAGTGTATTCCTCTATTTAAAAAGGTCATTTGCATTACAACTGTAACTGTAAATGAAATAATACAAATCAGAAATATATCCAGTATGAAAATCAACATCTTTACAAGCTACAACAACAAGGAAAAAGCAAATTAGTACTATTCCAAACTACCTTTTAATTCTTTCTGCATTCTCTTAGCATCAATAGATAAGACTAAAGATGTTGCTAATTGCCACATACAGCACCACAGTCAGTATATAAACATTATCTGAAAACAGCACATAGTTTCTATATACACAGCATTTAACCTCGCAGAGGCTACCCGATTCTGATCTGCCTCTTGTGTAAACTGGGAATGAACCGAACCACGTACATGTGATCAGCCTCAGCAAAAAAGGCAGGCCTGAAGACAAAGTGGTACAACAGTGTCACATTTAGGATTACTTCAGTGTAATAGGTCTTGTAAGAAGGGCATTGCCTTCCCTAAGGCAGGCAGAATGTCAGCTCTCTTCTGAGTCCTTGTGAAGTCCATGGCTGGTTTCTGAATTTCACCTACAAAATCCAGGGGCACTAAGACTGGCAAAGAAGATAAGTTTTTCTTCATCACAGAAATAAAATGGTACTTTGTAAGGTCTCATCTACAAAGCTCAGTGCAAGTTCAGAGATCAAAGATATACAGCACATTTACATTTGCAAGTAGACTAAACAGCATACAATGTGTCAAGGAACAGGGGTGGTTTGATACTCAACTTTAAAGCCAGTTTGAGAGACCTCAAGGAAACCATGTATTTGATTAACTCATTCCTACAATCAGAGGTAGTTGGAGAAGGACTGACAACAGCATTTCAGTCTGCTTTTGTGAAAAGATGAAGCATGCACAGAGCTGGTATCCCATGCTTACATATACCATAATTATGGTAATATACAAAAAAAAAAAACACCAAAAAAGCAAAAAAAAAGAACAACCCAACAAAAAGTTAACTCAGCCCTGATTCTGCAAACATCTCACCAGAATCCACATGTGTCAACTGTCTTCCCCCAAGCAAAATGTACTACTTGTGTAAGAACTGACAAAGATAAAAGGATTCTTCTATGTTTTGCAGACTTCTGAAATGCCAATCGAGAAAATATTGTTCAAGTCTACTACTCTCAAGGAAAAAAAAAAATTTCAGTACCATCATGCTGTGTGTGAAGTCTGCATGTGGGTATTTCAGACTCACACCACACTGTTTGGCCAAAGGCCCAAGAGGGGGAGTTAGTTACCCCCTGCCTAAAGAGTCATGCTTTCTCTACTTGGGAAAAGCAAACAAGGAGATCATTTTCAGAGCACAGTAAACTTTTATGACAGCTTGCCAAGGTTATAATTACTATTATTCTACTGCTCAGTTTTAATTATTTTGAGTAAATATATTATCTTTTTCATATCACAAATTTTCAATCCATGGTATATTATAAAGCCATGTGTCAACTTTAAGCTTAACCTCCAGCACCAAGGGCAGATAAATTAACACTGGCACTGTTCATTTTAAGAGTCTCAAGTGGTTTACAAGGTTTAATATAGAGAAGATTGTGAAAATGCTAGGGCTAAACACCCAAGGGACACTGGGGAAGAACCAAGAACTGTGACCTTTCGGATGTCTGACTTTGCAGACAACTGTTTCACAAGTATTCTTTCTCTTTCGTGCCTGTAGTTTTTTGGTTGACTAGTTTGTTGGTTTTTTTTAAAAAATAAAGAAGTCTGAAATTCTAATTAAGACAAGCTTGCCAAATGCTACTGCATAGAGCTCACGGGAGACCCTCTCAAGAACTCCTCAGGTATACCACAATACCACAGCAATAGTTTTATGCACAGCATGAAAGCAGGTTTATAAAACATTCTGCAGCTAACTGCAGCTATTCAAGCCTCCTTTATAGATATGATGACCATCAGTAACCTCGTATTCTATCACTTGGTATGCACTTCTCAGAGCTGACAGGAAGTATTGCTGAACAATTCTAGGCAAGTCAGTTTTACTTCTCTATTTTAATGTTTTATTATGAGTTTTGCCCAGGTGTCTCAGCTCAGCCCTTGAGTCTTGCTGCAGATTTTTACTACCTCCTTCCACAGTTCACTTTTTAAAAAGGTTATAAAGTTACCATGATTTTACCTTTTTTTTATCTAGAAAACACATCTTAAAGCAACACAGTTAGCCTAGAAGGGCCAAAACCCAATAAAGTTGTGGATTAAATATTCAAATCAATTGCCTTCTTGCCCTGTTTCCATGGGTGCCCTTAAATTCTATTAAACAGAGAATGCTCTTTCAGAGCAGTGCCTGCACTGAAAGCTTCCCAGCCACCTGATACAACAGTCACTGAGCAATTAAAGCTCCTCGAGATGCCCTCTCTACCCCATGGTCACCTCACTAACCAGGAACCTGTCATACATATTCTCCTTCGTAGGGCAAATGCTAGGAAGTCAGATTTGCAAACATTACCTGACAACCTCCAGAGATGACACCAATGGACTAAGCCTGTAATATTATTGTGAAAACAAGAATCAGACTCCTAGATATAAATAAGGATAATTAAGGGATATCAGTACACACACAAAGAGCATTTGGAACAAATCTGATAAGCATCACCTCAGAAACTTGAGCTAGCTGGAAGAGGAAATTAAAATGCCAATAAGAATATGAGACAACACAGAATAGAAGCCACCACAGCAACTCTCAATACATTTATTTCTCACTGGTAATCTCGATGGGAATGATACAATTGCCATTTTGGTGCATTTCATTAAAATCTGGGTTCCACGGGGTGCTAAGCGACTTTGGCTTTCCTATATTACACCTGGCACTTAAATCTAGCTACACTTCCCTAAAATCCACTTTGATGTGAGCACAATTTTCAGTGCATTACTGCCCAAAACAAGAATGTTTAGCTTGTCTGCTATTTATGGGTCATCTCCTCCAGCTTGGCAATGACCACCAATAAAGTGATAAAGTGAGGAAATGTAACTTGCCACTCCGTCAGTGTAAATACTTTGCAAAGCTATAGGTTCACAATTTCCTTTCCTTGGGTAAATAATTTGAAATGGTGTAAGCAATGATCGTGGATGACTGGAAACAGAATCCCTCAAATTCCAGGATGACCGAAAGATGCCACAAGTGATGACGTATTTTCTTTTAAATCCCCTTCATCTATTTTCAGACATATCTGTTTGTGCTGGCTTAACAGAAGCTTACTAAAAAGCAAAGATATATACAACATCTGTGCAAGTAATACAACTACCACACAGGCTAAAATACTGACACTGTCACGTACCTATATTGAAACCAAAAATAGCAATGTGCACAGTACCCAAAGCCAAGATTTTACACGGATGTGCCTCTGATCTGTGGATGTTTGTGAGGTTTTAATTTAGATCACACACACACTTAAAATCTGAAGAACAAGAGAGAGGAAATTTCTAGCTACAATGCAACACCAGACACCTTTCTCAAAGTATGGCTCCCCATAGAAGTGTTTGGACTCGTGAGGCAAGAATTTTGTCTTAGCAATTGTTGATATAGCTAAGGACTTACCCCAAAATGCTTGATATTGAGAAAGCTCAGACTATACCTGAAGAGACTTGAGTTCTGGTTTCTTTTTCATTTTCTGAAGTGCTGTATCCCTTTTACTGAACTCCTGTAGGTGGTAGCATTGGTATAATACCTTATACAAAATGACTGAGGCCTCTTGGGACACTGCCCAGCCCTCTGGAAGACTTCATTCTTTAAGACACGTTGGCTTACTGACAGGTTATACTTCCTCTAAGGACAGTACTCCTTATCCTTAGGGTCCATAAATGAATCACTGAATTACATTAATATCCGTATTTGCTCAAGAAACACCGGTGGTGTCAGAACAGGTAAGGAGGGGAACACAAGCAGACTCTATACTTAAGACCGTCCCCGTTGTTCCTGTTATTGCTGAAGTTTAGCTTACCTTCCTTAACATAGTGAAGAAATATTATTGCTTCTTTTTCTACCTCTGTCCTCTCCCCTTGGCCAAACAAAGACTCACAAGAATTTGTGTCATCTGTTTGTGCTATGGCTTTTTGACAAAAACTAAAAAAAAAATCAGATTTTCAAATCAATAGTTTTTTTTATTGTTGCTGAAAATTAGAACAACAAAAGATAAAGCTTTACTCAAAAGCAGATCAAATTGGTTTTGGTGGAAAAGGCAATTATCAAAGTGATAGTTTTGTTCTTTTCTTCGAACAAAAGTTTCATTCTTTAACTCCAGTTACTGGATAGAATCAAACACAGAAAATGCCTTTTTGTAAAAACACAGTCTCAATTTTTACTTACGAATGTCATAAAAGTGCTTTGTAATAATTATAATCATGCCAAATAGAACTAAGCTGCAGTCTAGGGCCTTGGAAACAATAAGAGACATTCTTCCAGAGGGTGGGCAATAACTGGTGATGCAAACTGCCATACAGATGAAAAAGGTCTTTAAGAATTCCTTATCTCTGTGGCAAGAAGAGCTCTAACAAGAAAATATCTGTGATAACAAACCAACCTCAAAAAGCCCTCATGAAACTTCAACAACATCAGAGACATTTGCAAACGGGAACAAATGAAAACATGACTGAGAAAATGTTTGGAAAGCAGTAATCCAGGAGAATCTACATCAGCACCTCCAGCTGAGAGAAGGTTTCACTGTAAGGCTCTCAGTTCAGCTCAGCACTGTTCTCTTGGTTGCTGTTGTCACACCTGATGACTCCCTAAGGCAGCAGCAGTAAAGCCAATGCCATTTCAGCACCACTAATGTCATTTGTGAGCTCAGAAAGGGCAACAGACCTCTCCACCTCTCTTTCTTTACCCGAATCATATCTGTGGTCTCTGCTGCTTTCTCAGCAACACAAGTAGTAGTGGCTGCTGCATCTTAGCAATGACTTCTTCCAGCTAAAGCTGTCTGTTCATTTAGCAGGAAAATTCAGTTTAGTTCCCCCACATCCCCCCCCCCCCCTCTTTTTTTCCCCTCCTCCTCTTTTAGGCAAATTCAACTGAACTGTTAAATGTCAAATATGGTAAAGGTGAGGCAATCCCACTGCGCAGCAGAAGGAATCTAAAGTCTTAGCTGCACAACAGTGGGAAGGCAAGTCTCTGTTCAAAAGCTCACATGCTAAGTTGAGAGCTGCTATTCCCCCTACTAATCAAATCAGCTGTTTGACAGCATAATGCCTGTACCAGAACAGTCCAAGAAGAACCAACTGCCCTCAAATACATTTTCATGAGAACTTGAGTTTCACGTGGCAAAAATGAAGACAGAGTTGAATAACTACAGGAAGCAGTAAATCATTAGTTTAGGCAGCATTAAGCAACTGCTAGATTTCCCAAACTGTTTCACGTAGAAAAGGCTCGCAGAGTCTGTCCCCTGTTAACTATGGGTTTGAAAAATGTAGTTCTTGCACCTGACCTGACAGGGTAAAGCTCAAAGGATGCAAATCTGGAAGAAAAGTGAGCTTAAATGGTAGAAATAGGCACAGAACTCTGCCTACCTGCCCATACAAATAAAGTTCAGTATTGAGGTTTTTTGCAGCTTTTACATGTGTTATCAGGAGCAAGCGTGGTGCTCCCCATGCTTTGAAGAGCCACATTTTTAATTTTAAATATGAGGTTACAGTATACAAAACCTTATCCTCTAATCAATAGTTTAGCCCTGACTAGTGGTAGTGCACAATAATCTTTTTGACGGAGGGTTTTCATACTGAGTATAAAATAATTCTATCTAGTGCTCAGAGACCTGGCACAAACATCACAAGTAGTACTCATTAGCTGAGCCATCTGAAGTATGGGGTCTTAACTTGCATTACTGGCAGAGCTCCCCCACCAGAAGCAGAAAAGAGAAGGAGAAATATTAGCCTGTGCTTACCCTGAAGATTATTGATACAGAAAGTTTCACAAGCCCTAAGGCCAAATCTACAAAATGGAGTCTCCTGCGGTGTATTGCTACTAAGGAAATAAATACTGTAAAGTCTCTACTGGAAACGCAAGACTTAGATTGCCATTCCTTGAGATCCACTGTAATGACTTCCTTTCACCCTACATTGACATCCTGCCTAGGAAAGATTATAAACCACATGGCTGTCACTATTAGAACTTGGATCTCCAAGATTTTCTGGAAAGCTTTAGCCTATGCAGTACAACTAAAGCATTCAGCAGTTCCTCTTTCGTAACCCTAGCCTTCTAAAGAAACAAATTAAATGAGAGCTCAGATATAAGAGCAACAAATCACTTGAAATCTGAACTGAAGAAGATCATGTTTCTATCACCAAAGCTGTTAGGCATTTACCACTGTCCTTCTGTCTTATTTTCTGTCTTAAAAAGCATAAGACCATGTGAAACTCTAAGAATAGCGAAACAACAGGAAAATAATATCCACAGATACACTCATGCATTCCCAGCTGTAATTTGTTCTGGCCTCCTTTATTCCCCTCCTGCTATTTTTCCAGGAACTTAAAGATGAGTGGTTACTACTCATGGAAACATGGAGCTTCTGTTATTTGCAGAAATATTCACAGACTGTGCAGAAAGCTGTGCCTAAGGAAGGCAATATGCTAATAATTAAAAAAACCCAAAACATTAAACATACATCCAGGTGAGGAAGAGGCTCAGTCTAGTGTTTGTTAGTCAACTAAACTACAGAGCAGATGACCACGAGGTTTATTGAACAAACAATCCATCCTTATTGATTTGCTGGTACAATAAACAAATTGCTTCTTACAAGTTGTGTGCATACCTATTAACAGGATCACTAGTGAGAATTAAATTGGGGTGGGGGCTGGGTGCAGAAAGGCAGTACTAAAAAACACATCAGCAGTAGTGCTGCCTAGATAGAAAATGTTTCCAGCAAGCAATTTTCATAGCAATTGCTCAGTTGCTAAACAAGTGGTGCACACTACATGCATATTCATACAGCCACAAACATGTTGCATGACAAATATAATCAAGTCTTGGAAAGGGTGAATGCAAGAGTTGAAAGAATTAAGGAACCCACTAAAGGAAAGCAAAACACTTCATCTCTGGTCTGCTGGTTTGAATCCAGGCCGTATTAGGAGACATGAAGTTGTAACCTTCCAGTGTTTGACTGTGAACTGGCCCAATGTGAAATGACTTGGCAGACTTTCGCCGGTCCTACTAAGTGCAAGACTCAGCAACCTCTTCCTCTCTCTCCTCCTCTTTAGCACATGTGTGCACACCCTTCTTAAAAATGCAGATAGGATTGGCAATCATAACAAAGACCAAAGCTTGTGAGTGCCTGTACCTAACCGGCTTCTGAGCTTTTAGACATCATGAATGCAAGAAAGAAAAGCAGCACAGCAAAATACAAGCATCGTCAACCATTGTGTATTTTCCTCAAGGATGTAAACTGTTTCTTACTACAGAATTTCCTTGCCTGACCATCATTTTCCTGTCACTACAGAATTACTATCATACTGTCAATGTCTGGCTACTTTTTGATTAAGCATCTAAAATAATAATAATTTCAGAAGTATTAAGGCTAAAAAGCTGAACTAGAGAAAGGTGACATGCTTTCCTGTGCATAAAAAGGAAAAAAAAAAGTTATAAAGTCTTAGAAAGCTATAATTTTGCACTAAAAGGTTGAAATCAGCATTTCCCCTCCTTCCCCCCAGCAAGTAAAGTGTTAACAGGCTGCAGTTTTCACGACCTTTGTCAACATACTTGTGGGGCTTGGACCCAGTTTTGAAATAGCTATAAATCACTATAATTTGGCACAAATATTTTGTAAAGAAAAAGGACCTGTACAAATTTTATTTGCTGCAATAATTAGTCAAGATTACTTTATTTAAGTGGCACCTATAATCTAAAACCTGCAGGTTCGATGTTAGACACCTGCCAAGCAGAGTCTGAGCTGCCTTGATGCACCGTGAGTCAGTAAAGCTCTACATGGCACCAGTTATGACCCAGTTTGGATGACCTTCAAGCACTAAAGAGCAGAGCACACATACTTAGTGCTACCAAGCGATCGTCATTTCAGCCTTGACTAATACTTTGTCAGAGGCAGTAAACTACAGTTTCAATATATCTCAGTTTTTCACGACACTTTGGAACATATTTCCCAGATCTGCTTTCGAAGAGAAAAGACAGGGATCTAGAATTAGCAACGACCACTTGTGAAACCAAGTTTCACAGTTTCCTAATACAATAGAATAACAGAAATGATAAATTGCACCTACATTCTTCCCAGTCTCACCTGTTTGCAGAGCAGGTTTTCTTGGCACACTGGGAGGACAAACAGAAATGAACTTCACTCTTCAAGCACCAGCTGAATTCAATCCACTGGGCTGAACATGAAGTTATTTTTTCTTGCTTTGTCTTTCTGTCAGCACCTTCTTTTCCGTGTTTTCACCAAACAAATCAGTGGGGTATCTGAAGAATATACACGTGTGAGCAACTACCAAAGAGCAGACACATGGTCTCAATAATTTGGGAAGCAATTCAGCCCCAGAGTGTTTGAGTTAGAGTTGACCAATTGTTGTCTGACAGAGAGATTCACCTAGCTGAAGAGCAATGGTTCCTGTAGCAGAGGCACAAGTACTTCAGGGTGATTTGGGGTTTTGAGATTGTATTTGTTTTGTTTTCAGGGAAATCATTTGAGACCATTTTGAGGTTACCTCTATTTCTTCAGATGCATAAGCCCCTGGTGAGGTTTAGGGCTGCCAGAAAGGTAACAGCTCAGGGCTGGTCTCACCTCCAACTCCTGCTGTTCAGGCTGAGCACAGGCACCAGCACCAACAGCTTCCTCCCCTCCTGCCTTTCTTCCTGAAGAAGGAACGCAGGGGCTGTCAACCAAAGAGCTGATTGCAAAACTATTTAGTCTACAACACCAATATTTGACCACCTTACAGAAACCAAGTCAGTTATCCATTTCTAAAGTGTCATACAATTGATGGTGGCCGAAGATATGCAAACAGAAATTACATTGATTGAAGACAGTCTTACAAATGCACTCATGCACTGGTAGCCTCTAAACTAATTTAGTTATGTCAGCAGCACTTTCACATTGGTAGTGGCTGGCCTTGTTTACAGAGAGTTATCACTTCTAAGCCAACAGCTGAATCCAACAGCTTGTAGGCCTCCCTCCCACAGACAGCTCATTGTGAAGGTGTGGAGGACTTGGAGGTGCAGAAGCAGGAAGAAGCTGCCAATACCAGTGTGCGAAGGCTGCTGAGAGAATTAAAACTTTACACACAGACTACACACAACAGTCTGTCACTGGTCGCTTTCTCCCTTACAGCATGTTTCTGCTCACAGAGGGATGTGAAAACAGCACAGAGCATCAAGATATTAATATGTTAAAATGATTGCTTCATCACGCAACATCACAGGAAACCTTCAGCCTGATTCTATAGATTCGAGTGCTTTTGAAATGAGCCACCAGGGGCTGTGAAATTATAAAGAATCCATGTGACAAAACCACGGAGTTTGGTTTTTTTTTTCCCCTTTTCTTGAGTACCTTGCAGAAAGTGGCTGAAGCAGGATAAAGCCTCCCCAACTAAGACTGAAAGCCTGTATGCAGAAGTGGGAGATGAGCTGCAAAGGCATCGAATTTGTGCCTAGAGCTGGAACACGCTAATCTGAAGATGGCAGGCTTGATGGGGAAAACCAAGAAGTCTGCCTGTCCCATTGCTATTGCAGGGAGTGAAGAGACATTTTCTATTAAAGGAAGGGTGGGAAAGCTCAAAAATAGTCTCAGCACTCTAAAGATACGGAACAACATTGACATACTCTGTGTTTAATCCTGGACTAAAAATTATTTTATCTTCCAAAAAATGCTGTGAGTGCATCAGGAGGATGGGAAGGCCAGTGCCAGCACAGCTCTGCTGGAAGAGCTGAGGAACTTCCTGAGTACTTCTGTCTAAAACAAACAAGAGGCTTTCCAGGAAGTTCTGAGTAATCATCTGACCTTGTGCGTAGCTCAACAGCTACAGAGGGAAGAAACTATCCCGAGATGGAGAGACAAAGGTTTAAATAAACAAGAAAATGCCCCAGTCTGCTTGAGGAAACTAAGAAAGAACAGACTGCAACATGTCCCAGGAATTTTAGCAAAGAGCAACTAATCCAGTGAGACTTGAGAGAACTCCAAAATATGAACAAAATTCCGGAGTTCATAAAAACAGCCTCCTAGATCCCCACAGGGCATTTCTTCTGGTGTGCAACACCACAAGAGCCTTCCTGGACACCCAAAGTCTAATGTTCTCCCTGTCTTCATGTGGACCTCTTACTGTTTTATCCAGCTTCTATCTTTGGAGAAAATGGGGGTATATATATTCTCTGAGAGACCTTTGTGTCTTTAAGCATTAAAGCACACAAGAATTACAAGGCCCTGCAAACTACATGATTTGGACAGGGATCCCATCTATACCCACAGACACCAAATCAACTCCTAACAGCAAAACTACTCTGTGATTTTCCACCCAAACTAAACTAGTCAGAGATAGTAACGCTATGATCTTTAGAGTTTGGCAATTCTGCTTTTTATGCTTTGGATTCTCCTGCACTAGGAGATTTCAAAGAGAATGAAAGAAAGAAAGAAAATTGAAGGAAAAGGAGATGAACAGATCTAGAGAAAATGAGCTCTCTCATGCCTATGAATGGACACTATGGGAATCATGACAACTATTATCTAATTTATTTATGAGTACAAAGTGGATTTTTGTGTCTATCTATATATACACAAAATAAACAAATACATGCAGACAAGTGTCTATTCATGTGCTACAGCTGTCTCCTCAGCTCTTAATATTGTCTGTCTTTATGTCTGTTTAAATGCCTCTAAACACTAGAGGAAATGGAAATAAAGCCCTGGAAATTCAAAGGGGCCACAGACATACAAACACACACAGACACACTGCCCATTACAGGTTTCTGCTGTTGATCTATCATTACATAAATCATAACAGCAACGCTGCATGTTAGCAATAGTTCAGGGTCACAGATACCACAGCAACTAGCCTGTCCTGAAGACATCTCTACCATCTCTACCTCTTAGCTGTCACTAGATCCATGTAGACACCATGGTAGAAACCTTAACTGATGCTGTATATAGATCACAGCTCACTGGGTTGCCCTGCAAGAGATTTGTCATGCTTTAAGCTAATTTTGCCACATGTGCAAAAAAAAAGAGCACACATTCTGTCCGAGATAACCTTCTTTAACCTTTCATATCAGCACAGAAGTGTTTCAGTGGTTTCTCGCATCCAATTCAATCCTCTGAAGGATCAGAACAAGAGACGAAAGAAAAAAGTGGATTACAAAAGGGGATTTATATGGTAGTGTTCTGGCCTTGCTCAAAATAAGTATTTGTGTTTGTGCAGATATCTAAAAATACAGTTTTTGGTAAACACCACCAGTGATTTTTTGTGCGTGTGTGTATATTTAAGATAAACTGATTCTGAGGTGTACATTGTCCCTTGTTCAAGAGTGCCAGCAAAGACTGTGTTCAGGTGGACTGTACGGTTTGTTTATTTTCAGACTTTTAGAGCTAGGATTGCAAACAGATGCATGGATGTGCACCCCATCCCCCTCCTTTCCTGCAGAAGAAAAAATAAACAAGCAAGGTTGATGACTCCTTTAGAGCAAACACCAAAACGCTCAAGACAATAGAAGTTTTATTTCAGACTCTTAACCATGGCCAAGCTTACAATCTGCAAAAGATTGTCTTGATGTGCTCAGGAGGTGGAAACGACAGCTGTGTGTCAGCATCAATCTCCTCTGTGAAAACACAAACCTAATTCTGTGCCCTTTGATCTGATGGTGATAAATAGTAGAGTGACTCAAGATACCACTATCTTCCACTACAGCCAAAAAAAAAATTAAACAACAAGAAAGCAGAAAACAGTTACAACCTGCATGAATACTAACACCTCAGCAGATGCAAGCCTTTGCTAAATGTAGCACTGGTCTTACTGTCCCCTGCATTTTTGCAGTTGTATTTGGGTTTACGTTCATACAAATGCCCTCCTTCTGCATAAGGAGGCAAAACTCCTTCTGCAGGAGTTATCCTGGAGAAAATAAAGTTCAGACTGAACGGAAAAGTATGCCTGATTTTGATCTTACAAACACTGAGTAAAGTGTAAGAAAGTATTGCTCCAGTGCGAAACCAGAGTCTGACTGTGTATCTTTCTCTTGACTTTTATGTCCTCTGGCTTATGCCACTAATTTGACAAACAGGCATCTAGCCAGGCACTCAAGACAATGCCTAAAGTTTCAAGTAAAGGAACAGGATTTCTTTATTTTTTAAAAGGCATCTATACAGATATAATGCATTTTTGGTTTTAATAAAATATATTCAAGGATGATACTGCAAATTGAAGAGTATCTATTGAAACAGACTGAAAAACAACTTTCCTCCTCTCCAACTCTGGTCTAGGGATACCAACACTTGTGATACTACAACTGGAACAGATTATGATCCACCAACAGCAAACAGGTTCATGAAGCATGCAGGGAACAGGAGCTCACGGCACTGGCTGAACGCTAGAAAGACTTCAAGCTACACTCAGTATCAGGGCAGAGCAAGGAAACACTATTCATGGTGCAACTCTGAATCCCTACCTTCCAGTGCCATCTCCCACAGGACAATGAGGATGATCCATGGGTCCTGTCCTGGTCTAAGCATTAGTAACATATACACCTTCCCTGAAAAGAGCAGTTGCATGATTATTCTTGGGAATGGAGACTGGAGCAGTCTCTGAAGCACCAAACCATCCAAGCATTTGATAGTGTGAACAACACTTTGAACTTTATCTAGAAAATCCACCATTCAAGAATCACAATGGATTGCTGCACAATAATTATACACTGCAATACCTGTGAACACCATAAGGCATGACTATGTCTGTTGTACAGGAGGAAAAACAGATCTTGAGAAGATGAAGGCAACATTCTCAAAAATATCTATTAATTTTGGAACCCTTGAGGATTAGGACTATTCTAACTCCAAATCTCTCTGTAAGTAAAGTACCAAGTGCTTTGGTACCCTTGTTCCAACAGCAGTGTTAAAAGTTCACAGCACTTCCAAGAAAAAACCAAAATTTTTCATCTGTTGAGACAGAATGGATGTTCTTTGAAGTGTTAACCTTATAACCACACTAAGTATATATGCAAAGTCAGGGACAGAGTTGAAAATTTAATTTCTGTGATCCTCACTGCTTAGGAAACTAAGTAGTTGTGCTTTCTCCTCCCATCCCTTCCAGTAGGCACACGGATTTTTTCTGTCAGCTAAGCTGACCACCCCTACAACCCAGCAGCTGACCTCCAGCCAGCAGGAAAACTAGGAGGCCACATTAGAAACTGGGCCCATAGCTTTGTCATTCTGATTGTGTTCATATAGAATGAGGATTATACACACAACACTGTTTCCTCCTCAAGTGTATTTTGTGCTTCTCAAATACATGTTTTAAAAGTCCATGCAGAGGTAAGTGCATGTCTGCACCATATGCCATTTCCAACATCTAGCTTGGCCTTTTCACCACTATTGCTTTAGACATCCACTTCTCTCAGAACCATGAAAAAGGCATAGGGTAGAAATGCACAGGTCAGTAGAGAGTCTCCCATAGCCCTAGGAAAAGTCTGTCATTAAGTAAAATGCTGCTACAGACTGTGCAAGACAAAGTTTAATGTTAATTTATTTTTTTTTTTTAAATGAGCTTGCAGGTCTTGCATTTAATGGACACTTTTACCAGAGCATGAGTGGCAAGCACAGCCTGCAGCAATAATGAATGTACCCAAAGTACATTTAGGAAGGAATGGCTGAGGTTTATTTGTTTACAGTTTATGTTCAGATCCTTTTTAACTATGCACATTAAGTTAGGGCCAAATTTATTAAGATGGTGTGAAAATTTTGTATAAAGCCTAATTACCCTGCAGATTATTCATTCATGTAAATGAGTCCAACCCTGATGAAAATGAACCCTGGCAACTGTGCTGTATGCTCTGAAAAAAAGGGCCTGGGACAAAGCTGTGTTAAAAAAAACAGGACAACTGATAACACAAGTGCAAGTAATGACTTTACCCTGACAATGAGTACATACTGGAGGAGCAGGAGCACGCAAACTAATACTACCTAAGGGACCCCTCCATCATGCACTGGTCATTTACACAGGGTCAGCTCCTGAAAAATGTTTTCCAACTGAGATTCATCCTGAAAATCAGGATAGCCCACAGCTGCACACAAAGTATTTCAATGGCAAACAGTAAGTGGCCTCCCTGTCTACCCTAACTTCTTTGAGAAGCAGAAAACACTGCTTCTGACCACAGTCCTTTGCTTCTCCTTCATTTCCACTTGAGCTTCAGGCCTCAGTGTTAAAAAGGCACAGTGGTTTCTCCAGTGGCAGTCAGCACCACTCCAATAGGGTGAGGCTTGTAGCAATGGTCAGGGGGATTTACCTAATGGGAAATCCCACATGCAAAACTCCTTCCCTCACCTATGGTTCTGCTGGAGGGGAAAGTTTAACAGCAAAGTGCCTGGACTCTGGGCATGAGTGGCAAGTAGAGAATTCCTTTACGGGTGGTGGAAGGAAAGACAACGCTAAAGTAGGGTGAAAGTTGTCCCTGTAGCAGACAGCCATATCTCTACCATAATGGTCCTTGGGGGAATGGAAGGTGCACAGTGGGGGTAAGGGGGATTTGTCTCCCTGCTGGATTCCCTGCAGGTGCTGGGCATACTGGTGGCAGAGCTGTAAAAGTCCCGGCTGCTCTCCTCAGCCATGCAAGGGCCAGCCTCTGCAGCTAGAGAACTGCAAGTCACACATAGCTCATGTGGTGGATCCTGTGACTTGTGTTAAACGGTATTTTGTCACTAGTGTCACCAAGCTGGGTCAGTCCTGAAAGAGAGGAATATTTCCTACCAAGGGCTTGTTATTGTCTTCACTGTGAGTTTCCCTGGGTGATTTGCCATCCAAAACAGATTAAGTTAAATTCAGTTTAACAGCTGACAAAAATCACAGCCTGCAGCAGTAAGGCTGCAACAGAACCAAGTAACTGAATAGCAGGATAACATGGTATGATCACATCCTCACATTTCTTGTTTCCTGTGCTGTAAGTGTGTTTCAAAACTAAAATCTCGCCCTAGGCTTCAAATGCAAAACATTGCTCCCCCACTGCCCTGCTTGTTCCCTTATTATTTACACAAATCTGGGGAAAAGTCTCACTAAAAGATTAAAATTTGCTAATTAATTGTAATCCGGTGGCATTTTGTATCCCCTCTCTGCAAACATCAACCGTCACACAAAGCTGCAGAACATGAATGTCCTCCTACCTCAGTTATCCATATTGCAAGCAGACAGAGCACAGCTTTTGTGCAATGTGCAGCACCCAGCACAACATGGTTCAGATCCAGAGGTAGGAAGCCTGAAAGTGTAAATGAGACTTGGTGCAAAACTAGACAAAAGCTGTAAAGGAAACACTGAGACCTACAAGCAGTATTTCATCTGCAAAAAAGACCACAAGCAGTATCCTAACAGGATACAAATGCAGCAGTATAACTGAAGATATCCTGCTTCACTAAGCCAGGCACTTAAAAAGCCACAGATTTTTCAAAGCCATTGATATACTCAAGACAAGTGGGGCTTCCATAGTCCCAAGCTTCATTTTTCACATCTCTCCTCCATGATCCTGCCCGTTTTGCTGCTGGCTTCCAGAACGCACCATCTGTTTCTAAAGTAGCAAATGGAATTTGAAGCTAAACAAACCAAGAGATGTTACAGTTTGGAGTTTGTACCTGCACTGTATTGCTGAAAAAGCTTTCTTCCCTTTTCTATAGCACTGTCCACCTTTATGACACGCTTCACATGACTAAAGGCATAAGGACAAGTCTGTCAATTTAACCAAAGCATACTTGGGGGTGGGTGGGGGGCATGATCCAGCTATTTTTAACCTCACACTATGCTGAAGCAGCAGCTCAGGTGCACCTTCTATGTATTTTCCACTCTTAGTAGTGTAAATAAACTCATTGTAATTCATTATACACAACTGCAAAATCCCATTTCGTTTTTTAAAGCGTGCAAGTAAAAATTAATGCTCAAGCAGTTCTAAGAGCAGGGGATTTAAATGTTCTATCAATTTTGAATGTAGTTTCTTATTTTGCATCAGAACAGGGGTACCATTTTACAAAGTAGGCTTTGACTCCCTTTCCCCAGACTAGACATGAAGTGCAAATCTGACAGGCCATCTCAGAAAGTCTCTAACCGAGAATCTGTAGTTACCATCTACATTAAAATAATGGATTGTATCCAGAAACTTACAAACTGCAGTTTCAGAGATGTAGCAATCTTCATTTCACGTTACGGGAAATAGAGATGCAATGACATTTAGTCCCTCGGTGAAGGTCACCCTGTGCATTCGCTGCATCCCCTCCTACTCATCTTTTTCATCACACTGACGAATAGCTAAAAAACAGTGCAGGTCACAGTGCCTGATCTGTCTGAAAACTTGCCTACTACAGAACACTCTTTAAACTGAGGCATTTGGGATATGGACACTTGGAAACAAGCAGTCTCTCCTGACAGGGAGCACCACTGACAGGGAGTGAAGTGACCTAGGCTCAAGTCCAGACTTCTCAGCATGGTGCTCGTGGACTCACTTATCCTGTCACTTATCCTTGAGAACCCCCCATTACCATCAGTGGGCCAGCCCGTGCCCTTCATCAGCCACACACATGCACTGGTACTTTTCTGTCATCACAGAACACTTCCAAAGTGAAGCACAGAGTGCAAATTACTCCTACCTTGGCACAAACAAATGCAATTATTTTAGCTAGGTAGAGAAGAAAATTATCCATACTGATATGGATGGCTTAAGTCTATTTCCATGATACAAGTCCCACCCAAGGGGTTTACCCTTGCAATAGCTAAGTTAGTCTCTTTCCACTACTGTCTTTTATTCATTGTGAATTCCTGTGACAATAATATGATAAATCCCCAGCCAGGTAGACTAGTAGGGTGGTAATATGCTAAAATAGCTTATTTCTACACTATTGCATAGTTACACTAACATCACCTTTCATTGCATTAGGGAGACCTAACAGCCACCTTCCAGTACCTGAAGGGATCTACAAAGATATCTGGAGAGGGCCTGGTTACAAAGGCCTGGAGTGAAAGGACGAGGGGCAATGGTTTTAACTTAGAAAGGAGTGGATTTAGATTAGAAATAAGGAGGAAGTTCTTTACCATGAGGGTGGTGGAGCACTGGAACAGGTTACCCAGGGAGGTGGTGGAGGCCTCATCCCTGGAGACATTCAAGGTGAGGCTTGATGAAGCTCTGAGCAACCTGCTCTAGTTGAGGCTGTCCCTGCTCTCAGCAGGGGGGTTGGACTGGATGACCTCTGGAGGTCCCTTCCAACCCAGACATTTCTGTGTTTCTATACTTCCTCAGTGACGCATAGATTGGTATCTTTCTGAAGCATGTACCTACGTGGTCCCACAGCTAGACTATTATCTAGTCAAGAATGATTAGAAACTGCCAAGCAACGCATCAGTCTAAAGGGTAAAACGAGAGTAGAAAAGAGTGCAAGTCAGTAATTTTAATCAAGGAATACATATGTGGCTGCAGCCAACTAGCTTTGATTTTCTTTTCTGACTTAAAAAAAAATAAGCAGATCCTCTGTCAAAGAACACAACTGTTTTCACCTATTGAGGATCTGACTCAGGAAATGAAATTCAATCAAGCAGGTTTGAAGACATTACATCACAGACACCATTACTCCACAGAAACACAGCCATGCAATGACCCTGCTATTGTCTGTACACTGAGAGCTATTATCATGAAAGTCTGCCAGAACAACTTAATAATGTACCTACCTGCTGGATCTTATCAATGCTAAAATTTTCTGACTACTTTCTTGTCCTCCTTACATGCAAAAACCTTGAAATATGAATGTTGTAGTTCTTGGATTTTGTGTGCTTGTTAAAATGGAGAAAAATCCTCGGTGCATTATGGCTCTAGATCTGTTGTAAAGCCAGTATTTCTTTTACAGATCAAGTGTCAGAGTGATGCTGAGAAAATGCAGATGCTGACATTAAACACTTACTGCTTGAAGTCTGCTGTGTATCCTTCCTGTAATAACTGCCCAACTGAATGAGTTTTGCTACAGATGAGGGAGACAAAACCCTTAAAATAGAACTCAAAAGTGGTTACTTCAAGATATTTTCTAATGGTCTTTAATGCAATTAGAATCCTGCACAAACCTCTCCCCTCACCACATTCTCCTTTCCAAGGAAAGCCATCAGGAATTCCTTGCATTAATCAGGAATCTCCTAGCAAGTCACAGTGTTTGCCTGTTAACCCCTCAGGATTTATGGTCTTTCATAATCCAGCAAAAGAATGAAAAAAGAGAAAGGGTACCTGGCCATCTGCAATCACTGAGGACCTTTTTCTTTTGTTCAAGAGGTACAAAAAAGATGAATCACCAAAAGAAGGTGAAGAATATTTCTGATAAATTCAATGACCAGACCTGCGATCAGGGTCAGCTTCATATCTACTCTCATTTCTTTACACAAATTCACATCTGATGTAAACTTAGATACAAGTTCTCTGTTGCTCCCCACTCATCCAAACTCTTTTCACTGCAGTACTTTGTTTAACACAGAATGGTCACTGAGGCTTTCCTGATCCAAAGGGGTATTAATCAGAACCTGCTGTTCATGCCTCCCTCCTCTTTGATAATCACCTTTTGGCAAATCCATAAATGCCAAGATACTTTCTTCTCCTTAAACACCCACAAGACATTATTAGGGATCTTTCCTTTTGTTTTGACAGAGTTCAATTTTTGGGTTTTGTTTTGATTTTTGTAAAGGCTAAGGCTGAAATAAATGAGGGTAGGCCTCTTCAAGGCAGCACCTGCCAGCGACACTTGGTGCTCTGGGATCATAGCACATTCCAGAAGCAAGACATGAGTCACTGCATCCCAACTTTCTGAACAGTGGTGCACTCCATGCATTCAACCTCATCAGTTATATCATTCAGACCTGCTCTTTAAAGACAACACCTGTGCCTACTGGCTGGGTCCTCTAGAGTTCAGGAACATTGCTAGCAGTCCTGTCAATAAAGCAAGTTTTAGTGCCTGACATTTCAGGAGATGGCTTTGAAAGAAAAACCTCCACAGACTATTTGAAGAGAATGCTCAGTTCATCTGTGTCCCTGTAATTCATCACTCAGCACAAGAAGCCTGAGACACACACTGCCTTATGAGGGGACTGGCTCTTTCTTATCAATGATCATAACATCGCGATGCGTCTGCAACAATATCGTGTGTGGAAATTGCACAAGCATGACATAAATCACCTCTGATTTTGTAGCAATAACGTGACCCTGAAGCAACATATTCAGTAAATTAAAAATAAATCATGTGATGGCCTGATGTGACTTCAGCAGACCCCATGTCAGACCTAGCCTGAGGGAGGAATGTGCCTTCTAGCTTTTCCATAACAACTGTCTTTTTACAGTAAGTTAATCATCTACAGACACTGTGTGTTTAGAAGACATAAACCAAAACAAGCTGATTTAAAAACAGCTTTGAAATACTTGAAAATGCACCTCTAGGGCCTCATATTAGTGCACAGTATGTAAGTCTAGGTGACATCATTGCTTAACAGCAGCCACAAAGGGACACAAAGGATGGTTCTGTAAAGTCTCCCAGGAGTTTGGAGATGTCCATACTACCTCCTAGATGAGAGGTCACACATGAACACACAAAAGCACTTCCAGTCACACTCTCAGACTATGTACAAATCATTAGCCTATGTTTCCAAGAGCATGGTGGGGCTTTTCAAGACTGCACTCCACCAGACAGAGCTCCCACCTTCCAAAGCAGCGTGCAAGGTTTCATGATTGCATTTTTACACTGAAGAGATGGATGGTGAACTTAATTGACCAGTCATTAAACATTAGCTTCTGATATGCCTGCTGCTACTCAATTATCCCATTAGAATGGAGATTATCAATCTGGACAGAGGATTTAAAATCATAGTTGGTGTCTGTGTTTCTACAACAGACAAAATCAGACTCTCATAAGTTCAGCTAATTTAGGTCAGAATGATACTTTTGATGCTGAGCATTACAAAATAAGTTCTGCTTTTTATAAACACATATCCTTACAAGACCACAAACTTCTTGTGAATTAAAATCAAGGGCAAAATGTTTGTACTTACAAACTTTTAAATGTGGGTGGTCAGTTCATTTCCACATCTGGTTTCTCAAACCAGGTCAGAGCTTCCTAAAAAGTAGAGGTCAGCTCCAACACAGATTCATGGACTGAGTTCTGGAACTGAGATTTGAACTCAATGTCTGCCCATAGCATTGTTCCTCTTCTCATGCTTGCAGGTGGGCAGAAAAAAAAACCCCACAAATCTGCATTATACACCTACTCATCTTTAGCATGCATGTATAAAAGTACAGCTGTATTTTGTTTTCACAGAAAACAAAGGATCATAAATTCATACATTTACATTCTATTTGTATTAAGATAGCTGTCAGAGCCCCAAGAGCATGTTTGTATCTTCTAATGATTTTTTGGGTGGTGTGGTAGTTTATACAAAGGTGAAAATGCTGTGGAAAATAAATAAGGTTCAGCTTGCTCAGAACAAAGATATATGTCAGCTCCAACTCTTGTTTATTTACCAAACTTCTCTTAAAAATATTATGGATTACTTTTTCAAATGTGCTGCTTCTCTCCATTTCTAAGTTTTTGTAACAGTAGCTAAATTCAAAGGGATCAGATTAAAATAATATGGCTTTTTTAAAAGTATTTAACTGATGCTCCTAAGAAAGGGTGTTTTCATTATCCCCATGCCAGCTATTACATACGTACATACCTATGGCAAATTGAACACATTTACCTTCAAAATATAGCTCACCTACAGTCTGGAAGTGATGTGTTAGTTCTTCACATTATCTCTATATTCAAGATGCCAACATAGGTGTCAATTCGTAACATGTAGTGTTTTCCTCTTTTTTATTGTCAATCTTTTTTCCTCATTAAACCTTAGAGAAGAGTAGAAGTTAGGTCCTTCCTGGATCATAATGTTGAAACATATCCTTTTAGCTGATCTCCTTTTAGTCCAGCTCCACATCATCTGAAATTTCTTTTCAGAAAACGGAGACTAAAAATATATGAACAAAACTTAAGTGACAAAAATATCTCTTTGTCCTAGAAACAACTGCTTTGTATCTGTACCCTATAATACAATCAGACACTTTTTGAATTCTCATGTCAATGGTATTGCATTTATTTTTAATAGTAGTTATCCCATTTTGTTTCTTTCAGGTTAGTCCCCATCAAAGTCTCTGATCTGTTTCTATTTTACATTTCTGCCCTTCATCAGAGCATCTAATTTAATTCTGTCCTGTGTTCTGTATAAACTGCTCCTCAAGCCTCTCTGGTGCTTCCACAGTGTTCTCTTCACAGGTACACATCTCACAGTAAACCCACTGGCCCAAATGTATCAATTATTCTGAGTTTACCCTATGTGCTGTGGATCCATTCTCAAAGCACTACTGAAATTAAGCCCCTCTTCTGATAAGCAATTTAACCCCTCAAAGAAACATAACACCACGAGAGGAAATTATGAGACATACCAACTTGAAATGAGATGGCATAAGTAGTCTATACAGTCAGCAAGGTGTATGCACAAACTACGTAACTCATTAGGTATGTCATGATGTAAAAGCTGTTGCAATTGTTTAGGACCTGAGATTTATGTTTCCTGTGACAACAACTGAGAAAACTGGCAAACTGTTCCAGCTCAGATTTGGAGAATCCCTCTTGCTTCCATCCAGTGCTTTAAGTGCAATGGTAGGAAGATTACCTAAAAATAGGCCTTACACAAGGCATGCACAGGAAGGTCACAAAAGATTCCTATCAGAGGATGTGGGAAATCCTTATCCATAGTATACACACACAACACTTACATTATCAATCAAGTCTACAAGTCAATTCAGTTCAGGTGTTTCTGAGTGGAGAAATCTTTCATGCTCACAAGTATAAAACTTCAAAGCAAAACCTGCACATAAAAACAGCTAACAGCTCTGTGGTCCCTCCAATAATCATGAACTCATATTAACTTTTTTTTGCCATTTGGTTGGATATTGTTGGTTTTGGTTGGTTGATTTGGTTTGGTTTGTTTTTTTTTTTTTTAAAAAAAGCTTAGTTCTGACCATTTGCTATGGGCTAAAAGGAATTTTTCCACCACTTGGCCAAAGCAGGAGAAAAATCAAAATGGACAAATTTGAATTTCTATACCACTGGGCTCAAATCAGTTCTTACCTCCACCATCAACAGCTTTTATAGGTGTTCGAAAGAGCAGAGGTAATAGAGGCCATGAAATCAATAAGAGTGAAGAAACGGTTGCCAGAACTTGCAGACTGAAATGAGAACTTGCTTAGCAGTTTATTTTGTGGTTGATAAATCTAGCTTCCAGTTAATAAATTGGGGACAACAATAAAGACCTTGCCTGTTGAAGGAAAGAGAGGTGGGGTTTGGCTGCCTGAGCCCTTTGCACTGAATAAGACCAAGCAGGTGTAAAACGCATCAGAAGGATACCCAGCCCTGGCCTTCCTCTAGTGAAGCACTAACATTCTTTCAGCCTGACTATACACCTCAGAATCTACCTGTCTCACATTCCATCTCCCCCCAGAAGAAATTTTTTTCCTCAGTATTACTATGGCAACACCTTGGTACCAGAATTAGTATCTCTTGCTTTAAGTGCTGGGCAAACAAGTATTTCCACAGTCTCTCAGGAGAACTAGGCCACAGAAAGTTGTTACAGCAGGAAGGTTATGCCCACAGCTGGACTTCTGGCTATACCAATGCATGATTTATTGCTTTATCAGGCTCCCCTCCAACTAAGCATAAGGACTTAAGTGTCCTACTCAAAAAGCTCTCTCAAACACTTGGAAACATGGATAGCAGTCAGGCAGAATAAAGTGTAGCAGAGCAAGGGAAGAGTGAAATGTCTGGAGAGTTAGAAAGTTCTCAGCTACACCAAAGTCCCTCTGAAATCTGAGCATATGGAAAAGACATCAGGAGTGCATTAGTTTGCCTGCTCTTTCTGTAATTTACTGAACTTAAAGGGCAGAGAGAATTTAGATCATGAGAACAAGAGTCCTTATGAGGTCTGATGCCTCCACAAAGCTGCATGCATGGAGTGGTGTTCCGCCTAAAGAGGCAGGTAGAAAAGGTTAAAGGTGAGCCAAAACCCATTGTCTGACGCAGCAGCTGGCCTCCTCAGCCACACACCAACATTTTCCATCTGTGAGAGGACCCATTCTCTGCCCCAATCCTTTCTTTCCAACTGAAAGAAAGCATCAGCAGATTGCATCTTCAAGAGGATGAAGAGAGACAGAAAAGGAATTGAGGGAGGAAGGTAGGAGAAGGAGTCTGAGACAGCAGCGATGACTATTATTATTCTTCCTGTGGTTCTGCACTGGAAGAACACATGACCTGTCTGCACCCTACCACAGCAGAAACAAAGTCCTGCCTACAGCTGCTTTGATGTTGATGGGCTATTGCCTGTTGGCACTGGTTAGATGAGTGCCTCCCTTGTGTCAATTAAGATCCCTAAGACATTAATTTATGCAAAGATGAGCCCATCGTTCCTATACTTGTAGCTCTGTACTAACACCTGTTGGGTCTTGTAGTCTATATGAGCAGAGACTCTGCAGGGCAGAAATTAACTTAGCACAGTGAAGCCCTTATAACTGACTGTTACCACCACTACCTATCAGAAAAGTAGATCACACTTGCTTTTCCTCACAGACTTACTATCTTTTGCTTGTGGCCAAAGACAGAGTAGTCTTCCTGCCCAACCACGACAGAAGACCTCTCTGATTTTCATTTTAACAGCCTGTAGCCTAAAGAAGCCTCTTGCAAGCAATCTTGATCCCACTGAAATCAGAAAGGGCTTTCAGAGGACTATCATCTCATTCAAAGGACAGAGTGAAGACAGTCGTACATCATGATATTCAGGAGGCAGAGGGTATATTCTTTCTCTCCTCCTCAAACTACTGCCTGTTTTCAGAGCAGTAAGCCTCTTAGAAATGGTTTATTTTCTAAAAACTGACATAGTCCTGGGCTAATGCGAGAGAGGATGTCTCTCCAGCAAAAATAAAACCTAATACTCAGCAACAGCTCTTTTATGCAAACTGTGCAAGACTAACAGCTCTTTCTACTCCCTGAAATTTCTCTCAAGGATGCTCCAGTCAATCAACATTAAAATCAGCTTGACTGTTCATAATGCAAGAAGTCAAACAGGACACAACATTCAGCTGTCCAGCTGCATGCAAGTCTGATCATTTCACCAGGTCCCTTCCAAACATGGGCACTCTAACACAACCCTCAACAAGAATGCCTCTCACAGAAAGAAGGAAGAGGAAATCCCTGTAGTCAGATGCAATTTGCTTCAGTCATCTTGTTGCAAAGCTGTTTCACTATTGCCAAAACCCAAACACTCAAGTCAGACTAGTCAGACTGCTGGAGTTTTAAGCCATGACTTCAACATTCATATTTTGCTTTTAACTTTTGAATGCTGGGCAATGGCAGAAACCATTGTCTTTGGTTCCCCTGTGGAGTGGAATACCAGTTTCTGAAAGAAGATTGATGAGAATCACAGATTATAACGGATTGGAGACTTCAGGCTTCATGCAAACCACCACAAAAATCTTAAACCCGACAGCACTGCTGCGTCACGTGGCTAAATGGTGCTTAACGATGCCTGTGGTAGCCTTCAGCAAAGGCATTGGCAACTTCCACAAGGGCACATTCATGAAGAGTCCGAAGGCCCTACTTTCTCTCCTATGCTCAAGACAAAATTCTTATTTTTTTGATGGCTGTTTTTTGGTTTTAGTTGTTTCAGAAATAGGAGAGAAATAAATGGAAGACTGCAGATGTCTCAAGTTTTGCTTCTGTATGAACTAAAATCAGATCATCCTTTTAAGAGTTTTTCTTATTTTATCATTGTTACTCAGTTGTCTTAGCTCTTAAAACAACCCAAACACCTTTATTTATTTAAAGGAGATAAGAAAAAAACTAACTCAAACCTGCTAAGAATGAGGCTGCCCTGTGTTTATCATCACGCTGATGCAAGCAGGAGTTTACAGTGAATGTCTTTCATTACAGCTCAGGGGTAAGTTGTCTGCTCTGTTGGTGAGGCAAAACAAGACCATATATTCAGCTTAGCATCTTTCTATCCATCACATAGTAATATGCAAACTGTACATCCAGGGAATTTTGTCATTTCATAAAGAATAATATTTTATTCATTTGTGGTCCAGATCACTCTCATTTTAGTGACATAACCCAGAGAGAAAATAAAAATGGACAGTGGAGTAAGCTGTAAGCAGGTAAGAAGGGAAGGGAGAGTCCACATCAGCTTCCTAACATGAGAAAAAAGGAAATTGACAGAACCTAAGTGTGAAAAAAGTGGCAGAATGTTTGCCAGAATTGAGAAGAGAAAACAAGGGCTGTGGCTTATGGGGTTCACAGATACACAGATATAAATGAATTCCAGAGAACCATGCTACAGCACAAGCAGGGACACAGAGCCCTTCCTATGATGAAAATAGAGGAACAGTCTCCCACAGGGGAGATAAGCAAGGGGCACTAGTGAGAGTTTGAGAGACAGGTACCCTGGACAAGGATTAAAATATCAGCCCTCTTCTGTGCTACCACCACAACAGCTTGAGGTGTCAAGTGATTGTCCCTAAAATTGTTGAGGGTGGTATATTGGGATTTTGTGGGTAAAAAGGGAGAGCCAAGACAAACCTCTAGAACATAAGTGAGACTTGGTCTGGAAAGCAACAATGCAGGGCATAACTACTTCTAAAGTTATTTAGGACACACAATTAATGCCTGTTGATTCTGTGCTGAAATAAGTCAGCTCCTGGAAGAGAAATTCCACACACTAAGTAACTTGATTGTTGTTAGATGTTAAATCTGTGGTATTGATCACATCCTTAACAGCAAATTAAAGTAATGCCTAGTGAACAGCTCTTTCAGAGTCTCAGGTGGCAGATAAAAGGAAAGAGTAAAGGTCTGTTTCTGTTAGCCTTGATGTAGCACATGTGTGACATTCCATTGATGCATGTGGTATGTGGTGATAAAACAATGTGCAATAATGGAAAACGAGGCCATGAAACAGCTCAGGAAGGCAGTGTCCCAAGATATCCCAAGATGAAGATGAGGCTCAGAGGAAACCACACTTTGTGGTACACCCAACCTGATCTAGCTGCTCTTCTCTGAAATTCTAATTTAGCACTCTGGAGTAGCAGCCTAAATTTAAAGAAAAGTTGTAGGATATGTGAGTGACTGATAATTTAACCCTATGTTTTTTCCAAATTCCCTGCTGTTCTATACAGCTTCTGTTTCATTTGTTAGATAAAATCTGATGGGTTTATATACATCCTCCCAGCATATCAACGACATCCACATTAGTTTTAGCTTGTCTTGGGGAGCATGGGCCAGCAGAAGTTACTATGTACATTCATGTGACTGGAAGGGCTTCCATTCCAACCTGGTTTCTCCAAGAGCTGCCTGTTGTTGTGTGTTGTAGAACACACAGATTACTCATGCTGCTTTTTTAGCCATGATTTGCCTACAGCCTGCTGTACAACACTGGATAGCCTCTCTTATCAGGAGCGACCTCTTCAGAGATTTATTGGGCTCAAGACCAATTTGCACAACCAACACAGGATGGAGAAGATAAGAGAAAGCACAAAGCTATATCTGGGTTTGATTACATAAACTAAAGGACCTGAAGTAAAACTTACTGCTATTAATCACTTCAGAATTTTATGATCCCATCAAAAACGTTAATACATAAATACTTATAATGAAGAGTGATCACAGATACATCCATAATTGGAAATATTTGGAAATTGGTTGTCTGGGTCTCTAGTTCCAATACTAATGTGGACAGTAAAAAGAAAACCAGTTCACCTTGGAGAAACCCTAGAGACTTTCTGTAGTTGTTCTTTATCCTCAGTGACACCTCATAGTTCCCCATATCACTTCTACAGAGTCCTTCAAGTGGCTTGTAAATCCTACAAGTACACTTCAGATCCAGTTGCCCTAAGAACTCCCCAAATTCCCAAATCAATTATCTGGCTCTCTTCCCATAATTTGTCCATCTTTAAATTCTTCATGGCAAGAATTCCTCAGTCATTTATAGGAAAGCAACCACTAGCAAAGCATCTATGTATTCTGTTGGTAAAGCCACAGATTAGTTGAAAAGTTTTACCAGAGACAATGTTGTGCAATATAAAGGAAGTTCCAGATGGGAAATCAGGCCACCTGGGCTTGGTTCTCAGCTCTGCTGTTGCTTCACTAAAATCCTGGGGCATGCAATTCCTTAACTATGTTTTACCCCATTTCCAAAGCTTCTCTATTTATTCATATTCACCTTTGTACTTTGAGAGATATAGAGGTACAAAACACCACCAACAAAAAAAACTGCCAACACACATAGCCAAAGGTTCTCATTTTTAGTTATTGTCTTCTTCCTAGCATCCCTAGTGATAGAAGCATTCAACTTACAAGCAAGATTAATTAATGGAATAGGCTCTGGCTTAAACTGTTGTGGAGCAAGATGTAGTCATGTTTCCATGGCCTTCACTTGTATAAAACACCAAACTTGTGTCTGCTGGCCCGGCAAGTAGTCTGTGCATGATAAAACAAACTGCTGTAGGAAAAAGCTTTTCTGCCTCCAGCACCACTTAAAATCCTCATCAAACTACCCTCAAGTCAAGAGCAACAAGCCTTTTTCTGTTTCAGCTCTTCTGTTTCCCGCTTGCCATTCCCTGCTATTACAAGAGGAGCTTCATCTTTGTGACAGTAAAATTAAACATTACCTATATTGGCTGAAGGGTTTAAACCACTTTAATACCTTTGTGAATTACAGAAAATTATGATATTCTGCTTTGATTGTTGAAGGAAGAAATTACCAGAGGTGGAACAAGGTCACTCTCAAACTTCATGAGCCAGGGGGTTTGCAGTAGCTCCATGCCAGTACCAACTCCTCAAATGCTGCCACATGGCCCATTGCAGCAGCTCCACCTTTCCTTTATCCACTGCTGGTGCATCCACCAGTGCCAGTGCTGTTGCTGCTACTCCTGCCCCACCATGCCCACCAGCAGAGCCACAGCTCCTCAATGTCACTAGCCACAGAGGAGGAAGAGGCAATGGTGGGAGGCACTGAGTCCACTGATGCAGAGAGGGATCTGGGGTACTAGGGGCAGAGGGGTGAAGGGGTGCCTGGGGAATGAAGCAAATGGAGAATCTGTTGATAGGGTCTCTATTTCACATCAAAAAGTGTACAAGCCTCTAAATGCTTTGTTGCCACAGTACCATACAGACTACATTGCCATTCTGCTTCTACAGTGAAAAGACCATGAGAAAGCTGAAAATCTGGCTTCCTGAAACTAGCCACTGAAATACACCAGTGAGCCTTCTCCCATCACCTTTCAAAATTAACTCTTGTGACTGTCAAAAATAAGTCTCTGTATCGATACAGAACAGTATGCTTAGTTCTGTTTTGCTTTGGAAAAGACAGTTCACTCCAATTTTGGTTTTATTTGGCCGTCATCTTTATGCTACTTAGTGCCTGTAGTCCATTCCTTCTCCAACTACTGAAGGTTTTAAACCACATGTTTAAATGACTTGCTGAAGTAAGGACAGGAAGAATAAGTCATCACAATTCTCCTCTTTCCTCCCATTTTGCCACTGTACTATTAACATGTAATTAGGAGTCTAATTTTTAGTTAGGTATTTAAAAAACCCCAAAGCAAAGAGTTTTAAATAATGATCCATTTTTTAAAAGGCAAACTGAAATAAAAGTACTCTCTTGTTCATATATTTAATGATCATAATGGTTTAACACATTATTCTTCAATTGCTAAGGACAGGTTTGCAGAGAAAGGCAGTATTTTCTCTAATTAGAGGTACTAAATTTCCTTCATAGCCACGATAGGCTGCAGCTACAAAAACTGCCTTCACTAAGTGTCAGGCTTAAACAGCACAAGGAGAACATTTTTAAAAGGCAGGAAAGCATCATTATGCCCTATAGATGTTTTTTCACTGTTGGTGCCAGAGATGCTTCTTGTTGGAAAGATCTTGTTATCAAATATTGATTTAAGGCATTTATTAATCATAAATGTGATAGAGACATTCACACAGCCATATGAGGCTGTTGCTTGTTTGATGCCCTGTAATCAGTTTGGCCAATAATTCCTCTTTAAATTCTAGTGGGAGCAGGGAATTTCATCATCAAGAAAGTGTCTACAAGGTCAACTGATGTCTGGGACTGGGCCTAAGGACAGAAATTCATAAAGTGCAAAATACTTCAGCCAGTGAGCATAACACAGGGCTGTGGGCTGGGGTACCTCACATGCTCAGAAGATTTGCTATTCGCTTAAAGCACTTGACCCTTCTTTCTCTTAATCCATCCAAGCCTATGCAAGACACTGTGCAAAGACCAAACAGCTTGGTAAATGGAACCTCACTTCTTCATGAAGACACCACTTGCAGATACACAGCACACACCAGTTTTCCTTAACAGGGGCTACAGGGCATTTAAAATGCAGACCAGCCCCCTGTTAATTTACTTTCTATACATTTTGAGGGAACTGAAACCACACAGAACTTGTTCTACACTCTGACACCATACTCAAGAATACCTAAGAAGATAAAATGGAAGTCTCTGCTTATCCAGCACCTCTTCAGAGGGTACCAAACTTCTGATTGTACCAAAATACCAGTTTTCAGTTAAAAAAAGATGTTAGCATCAAGAAAAGGAAAACTTTGAAGTCTGCCTTTGGCTGAGCTGATACAACAGTGTATAGGGTATGAGCAGGTATATAGAAATGATTATGGACAAACCAGAGTGAACAGTAGTGTGAATAAAGTAGATAACCTGTTGGGTGGCTGTTACAGACCACCCAACCAGGACGAGGAGTCAAACAAAGCATTCTACAAGCAGCTGGCAGAGGTTGTAGTGAGGTGGGTGCAGCCTCTGTCACATAACTAATGACAGGACTAGAGGAAATGGCCTGAAGTTGCACCAGGGGAGGTTTAGATGAGGTACCAGGAAGACTGAAAGAGTAGCCATGTGCTGGAAAGGGCTGCCCAGGGAGGTGAAGTCACCATCCCTGAAGGTTTTAAAAATCACATGTAGATGAGGCACTTCAGGACATGCTCCAGTGGGATGGTGAGGTGCTTGTGGGTTTTAGTGTTTGTTTTTTTCTTTTTGGTTGTTTTGGATTTTGTGGGTTTTTTTTGTCATTTTGCTTTATTTGGTTTTGGTTGGGTTTTTTGGTTTTTGGGGGCTTTTTTGATGGTTGGATGGAGTTATCTTAGAGGTCTTTTCCAACCATGACAATTCTGTGAATAAAGCAGTGTACACATCCAAAATGGTTGGATCCAATCCATGCAACATCTAAGCCATCCAGTTTGGGTCCAGATATTGACAGCCACATGGCACCAAGCCCAGCTTAATAGATTAAATTTGCAATGCTGATTTCAGACCCTAAGTGGTAACTCAATATGGCAAAGTACTGACTGGACTTACTACATCAGATGTCCTCTATCTTGAATAATATGCTATGCCTCCTTTACAGCATCTGCACATCTGCTGGCAGTCCTCACACAATATGTTGGCCCCTTGCATGAGTTCTGCAAGGTGATAATTTCCATATTCACTTCTGAGGCCTCTGACAATACACCCACAAGAGTTCCTCTCAGCACAGCAGCAAGAAAACTGAAAATAGCATCCATTCCTGTCCATAACAACTGCTGGAACTTACTGAAGAATAGCTCTTGACATAAAGACCCCTGCTAAGATGAGAGGGTATGTGTGTGTGTCTCTGTTAAACAGCTACTCCAAGTTCAGAGCAGCTCTGTGCCATCAAAGCAGGGTCATGAACATTTTTATCATGAGCAGCCTATGAGCCCAGATGAGCATAAATCAGCTCTTCTTACCATCTGGAAGGCAGCATATATAATTCCAAATATTAGGCAATCTTCTGATTTTACTGTCACTCTTGCAGATATAGCAGCATGCTTCTTCTAGTGTTCCCTTCACTTACAGTGCCCTATAAGCCAGAAGGGTCTTTGCTAACAATCTCTCAGCTGTCTGCATTCATAGAAGAAACAAACTTTGCTTCACCCAAGCAAACTCAAGAACCAATTGTTAAGGTAGTATGTTATACTAAAAAATTTATGAGGAAACCACACACTAGAATTCCCAAAGCAATATAAAAAGTCATTTCAAAAGGCTTATTAGCCAATATATATACTTCATTATGGGAACTGATTTTGAAACCATCTTTGGAATACATGGCACGGGGTTCCACAGGGGTTTACCCTAAGTACTGGACTAGTTCATGCTTTCCTTAATAAACTCTCTCATGAAAAAGACAGTAAGATTATTAATTCTGCAGGTACATGAAGCTGGAACATGATTTCCAGTACTCTGGAGGATACAAATAGAATTCAAAATGATCCTGAAAAAAAGAAAGAGGTCTGAAGAAAGGAAGATGCAATTCAACCAGTAAAGTGCAGGTTAACATGCTGAGGCAAAGAAAAAACAACCAAACAAGTGCCAGTTGGGAATAAATAGGTAAAAAGGGCACTGATGTAAGTTTCTGAGCAAAAGGATCAGAAGCCACAGATGGGTCAGAACTCCTAGCACCCTTTCCCCTAGTGCCATAAACTGGCAGAAAAAAAAACAGACAACAAAAACCAAAAACACAAACAAACCACACCATGCCAAAAAAAAACTCCACAAACTCACACCAAGCAATGCAGGGTGAACCAGTATTCATCCCTACCTGCTCAATTACACTTTAACATGACCCAGCATGTGAAATCCCTTAAATTGCAGCCTTTGGTTGTGAAACATTCAGAGATTAAAATAGGGCTGTTGTCAGTTTCTTTAGGGATACACTGCAAAGCCTGCCTCTTTCAAACACCTTTGCCTACTGATCAAGGCTTCAAAGAGCAATTAATCTCCAATCCCCACAGATAGGTCATGAAGAGAAAATTCAAAGCTATGTACAAGCTGTAAGGAAATTATGGCTACCATATCCAGAAGAGAATTAGTCTCTGGACCTAAGATAGCTAGGCATGTGATAAAAAAGATAAGATGCTACTTGAAGTCAGGTTTTTTTTTCTTTGTCTCTAAAATAAGGATTTCTGCTTCTTCTCTTTCTGTATGAAAGAAATGTACCATAAGTAAAGCAACCTGACTTGCATACTGATTTATTCTGTATGGTGACAATTGCAGTGAAGAAGTAGGATTCCTGGTAAACTGATATTAAGGATGAAGTGATGATCTCTCTCCTTGTGTGGGTGTTTGAGATCAGCACCAGATGTCATCTCTCTTTGCTGCTCCCATATCTCAGCACCACATAACGTACTAAGGGACTAACTGAACCTCTCCCTCGCTTCCTGCTTGCCTCCTGGAAAAGCAGCTCATTCCACAAGCACGTCCTCAATCTTGTTCTTGGAAAGATGAGCTGGTAAAATATCATGCATGAATCAGTACACATTTTAATTCTCTCTTCTTATTTACAGATGAATTTACAAGGAGACACTAAAACACATTGCCCCACCCCTGCAGCAGTGCACAGTCTGGCTCATGTAATGAAGAATGGCTAGGATGTCCTGTCCCCCCCACCTCAAGTCCAAAGCCATCATCCTTCCCCATTATTACTGTGGTGGTACCCTGCTGTCTTTACTTTCACTTCACTGTACTGTAAAATTTCTTCAGTGGCATGATTTTTGCTTCATTTCCCCCTTAAGCTAACACCAGAAAATAAAGTCAGAAAATTTTCAGAAGTCTGGAATCCCAAAAGCACACTTGTCATCTCACAAGGAGGTATCTTTCCTGTAATCAGTGCCAAGCAATTCCTAGGCACATTAGTACAGAAGCTCATTGGGATTCATATGCAAAAGCAATGCAATGTTTAATAATTTAGAGAATACTGTCATCTCTGTGAAGGTTTCCTGAAGTCCTTGATTATTAACATTTATGTTGTTCCAATTAACAACTAACATTCTTGAGGGGTTTGCCAACATAAATATGGCCTGTTTAAGCAAATTATTCCCCAAAAGCACAGATTTCAGTGGTATTTTTTTGTCCTACAGATGTTTTATCTTGGCACTGGTCAACCACTCCCCATTTTCTGCCAGCTTCAGTGATCCAGAGCGTCTGCTCTCAGCTTTTGGCACAGGCACACGTGTAACACTGTAAATTCACTAGCAATCACAACATTGTGTTACCAGTTTTCAAAGTTTGGACAAAGAAGTCAAACTAACTTGTCACACTGACAGTTGAAGGTATTGCACTATTTTGGGATGTTGCTTTGGGCTTACATCACCTCAGCTGTACAAAATGTTTATTCCAGGCAATATCTGCTGCTGAATTTCCTTGAATGAAGAGCATGCTTATCTAAATAAATGCAGCAAAGCCACGTAAGTAAAGGTGAGTAAATGCTTTCAGGACTGCAGCTTTACATGCTCACCCAAGCTCATGCCCCTGGCTATCTAGAGACAAGTATAACCTATGTATGCACACCTTGGGGGGGGAGTGAGGCTTATTATGGTGGTTAATACAGTTCATCATTCTTCTACAAACTATGACTCATGCTTTAAGCTGACTTTTATTACAGATTTTAGTCTAGTCAAATAGTAAAAGATATAATGCAAGCTAGCTATTTGATTTTTACAGATTTTAATACTATAAAGCAGGGAGGAAAAGCCAATTTCTCCAGAACACTGGTGCTTAATGACATCTTAGACAGCACTAGAAATTCTTAAGTAAAGGTCCCAGCTTTCTCCCCTCTTTCAGGTCCCTAGCACAATTTTAACAGAGGAAGTGTTAGGCACAACATTTAGACCCAGAACATCTACAATAGTACTGAGATATTGAAGGAAATTGGATGGAAAACGGGACAATGGAAAAATAGGGCTACAGATGGAAAATGGACACTAGATAATAGCTGTGCCTCATTCCACTGACTGGCACATACAAAGAAACATGAACATCAGCTGGACCTTCAGCTTTCAGAATGATAGTTTACATTTAATTAGATCAATTCTGTCAGTTTAACATTAGCTGAGAAACCAGCATCTAAATTCATAGCAATGCAATTCACCCCAATCTGCAACTGAGGTCATTAAAAGGCCTCCATTCTTTCTAACTGCCACGCTAACAAATCAACATTTCTTTTTGATTTTATAACAAACAAAAGAATTGCACCTTTGTAGAAACAACAACAGTGTGGCCACAACTATAAACTAGAACACTCTAAACCATCTTTTTCAAGCTCTCTCCCAGTTTGTCATCTCACAGACATCCAACCCACCATCAATTAAGGTGAGACTGCATTCTGAAAAAAGCCAGGGAGTTGTTAAGTAAAATGAAACTAAGGATGGATTTAATAGATGAGCTCTAGAAAGTCATGCTGTTGCAATTTATAACCTTATTTCACCCAGCAGTCCACCCATCCTCAGAGGACCAATAGGAAGGAATACATGCATTCAGCTCAATGGTTTCATTTCACACTTTGTCATCTTAGGTTGAACCCCCTGTTGGATTTTAAATTGTCAGAGGTGTGCACAAGGACATTGTGCTAAACATGGCTTGAGGGTGATAGCCTCTAGCAGGTGTGGTGTAGGCACCTGAAGCTAAAGCCTCATGGTGACCTCTTCCAGAGCACTAGATCAAAGCTCTAAGGCAACTTCACTTACAGTAAGTTTACAATTCTGAGGTCTACTCAGTGGCCCACTCCATTTTTTTTCCTGAAATCTATACAAAAATCTCAGTCTTCAAATGAAACAGGAGCAATCCACCAGCTTACCATCACAGGATTTGTCCATAGGCACAGAAAGTAAATGCAATTTTGTCTCAGTGCTGATGTATACTCTCCTTGTTTGTGCTGCTGTCACCCTACATGCTTAGCATGAATAGTCATTGAGAAATCTCCACACAAACTTCACTAATTAGATAAGAAACTTGTCACTCCAAACTTAGCTGTGTCTCAGTTATCTATCACTACATTCTCCAACAGAAATAATTGTGTATTACCTACCAAATTAGTACAATTACTGCACATCATATTCTTTCAAATGCTAAGTATCATTTTAAGGCTTTATCTATCACAGCTAAAAACAGCAGTTGAACTGCTATAGTCACTGAATTTCCCAAGAAAGCTCTTACAGATAATCCTTTCTTGAATACTTAAATACATGCTTTCCACTGCAGCTCAACACATTAGGCTCTAAGAATTCAGTATTTCAACACTGTTTGGCACTCAGATTTGTCATCAATCAGTCTGGAATCATGTACACCACAGTAACACTGTGCTCGAGTAACCACGTGGTTTTAACTCTTATCAGTCATGCTCATTCAGCAATGTGCTCTTCCTAGGTGGCAATGGCAGAGCCTAGTGCTTGGATCCAAGTAATCACGATGCAATTTAATAATGCAATGTATCCTGCTGCTTATGCACTCAGCTTGATGTTCAAAATACAAGCAAATATGTAGAGGAGAAATGGGCACACCAGCTTAGGTGACACAGAAATAACTCTGCCATTTGGCTTTAGATAACAATTGAACCTCAGAGGTTCCCCCGTTGTTTCTGTCCCAGCATTCACAGCCTAGCTTCAAGCTTGAACCTGCTGGTTCAAGGTGGGAAAGGAAATGAAACTGAGAGAATCTGTACATGTGGGATTATGTACTGGTTGCCACTCTGCCTGCTTAGTTCTGCACTCTTCAGCCAAGCTGGTATGTTTGTTACCACAGATGCTGCACTATCTACCTTAACATTCCAAGAGACCACAACTAAGACATTTACTGCAGTTCTCTACTTTAAAAAAGAGCCTAAACACAGGAGCCCAGCTGCACAAAGATTTAGCCACGAGAAGAGTTAACACCACAGTCACTCTGTTTCTGTAACAGAGGAAGGGACTTTACAGAAAATGAGCATGTATCTCTTGATGACACACTACACAAACAACATTACACTCACTTGTTAGTCACATTTGTAAGTTCCTTGCATTACTAGGAGATTGCATGGCTTGCCAACAACAGATATTTCCAAAAGGTCTTTCCTCCCAAGTCTTAGACACACACACCAAGCAATTTGCCAAGTGATGTTTGTCATTAATTTAATCAAATAGCTCACAAGGAAAAGTACTGACATGGAATGCAGGAATTACACCTGTAAGGAACATCCTGAAACTCACGATAAATTCATAGGCTATATTTCTAAGTTGATGATGTGAAGCAAAACCACCCTTTTAAGGAAGGGGATAGAAGGCAAGACAGTTGCATGTACTGTCTGTATCTATATTTCTAGGAATGTTTAAAAATAAAAAGTGAGAAGCTAACAAAAACACCTAGGTAATTACATAACACTATTAAACTGTTTGTGTCTAAAGTGTGAATGAGAATCAGCAACAGTGAAACTAAAAGAATTTATATAAAGGTGGGACACCACAGTCAGCAATGGTTTACACCAGCTGAGAATCCAGTCTGCTGCCCTTTCAATCCTGGAATCAAAGAAAGCCACTATTGGTACTAAGACCCACAAGATTTACCCTGTAGGCACCAGTGCTGTAACTGAACCGATGAATCCAAAGCCTCATGCCTACTCAGACACTGGAGAAACAGCCAGAGCTGAAACACATTGTAAATCATTGCTTTGTCCAAGAAGAAATTCTAAAATACCTTTTATGAATTGGAATGTAAGCTTGAAATACTAGTAAAAGAAAAAGCTGAAAATTCAGAACTTAAAACTCTATCCACTGGACCTAACATCAAATTACAACTTCCAAGCCTACTGCAGTATTTGCCTGTTCCTTCTGACTCAGTCAATAGATAAAACTACACAGGGCTTTGTTGGATACATGAAGGGGGGGAGGGTATGCAAGGCAAAGACAGGATAGGATCATGGATAGAACACAGTGCATCACGGATAGTGTAGTTCAGAGAGGCAGCCCAAAACATGGGTATAGCAGGACATTCAATATAACAAACTATTTCTACTTGCTGCAGATGGCTCTAATACTCTCAATCTGGAGACCCAGTAGTAAACTTTTTCTGTCATTAAGGTGAAATGTTCACACTTTAGTCAGACTAAAATATTTATTTTCCTTTTTCACAACATAAAATTAGATAAAATAATCACTATATTTTTTCTCCAGCTGCAAATTCATTATACAAGAGCTGCCAGAAATTTTCCAGCCAGCTATAAACTGAAGTTACAGTATTTAATCCTACAATAGCCTAAAAATATGGTAGCACAAATGAACTTGAATCCATAAAAAACCTAATCTTCTGTCATTTTAAATTGTCCTTTTATTCTAAAGCAACAGTTATAAGCATATTAAAGTTTAAATTGTAATTAATGTTGCAAGAAATACAGTCAATTTTGTAGCTCATCTGAACCTTATCAGATCTTTTACAGCAAGTTAATGGGCTGTTACTGAATCTCCTCAACATGAATCTGATCATAAAATAATGCTTTTCACAAGATCTGAAGCTACTCAAGCTTATTCTAATTAACATAAGATCTGGTTGAAGCTTCTGCCCTGCAAAACCCTTTATAGTTCCGTGGTTCATGTTGTTTTAAATGGAGTAACTGGAGACTAAAGAGAGAACACGGACAAAGTTTTACTTCTAAATTTGTGAGAACCTGCTTATCACAGGATTGGGATATTTGGAGTTCATCCTCACCATTTCTTTCTTTGGGCCAGTCATTTCCTTCCTATGGACTCCCAGAATTCCTCTTCATTCCTGTTGATAGATCTTCTCCATCTTAAACTCTGCAGGGGTAAGATTAGAGATACGACCAGTAGTCAGGATGGGACTTTTACCAGTTCCTGCAAGGGTTTGCATTCCTGGCCCTTTCTGCTCCCCTTTACTCTATGGCAATCTCTCTTGATCACCTCATACCTTCCCTGTGATGTAAATTCTCAGTAAGTGGCTATACTAACTGGGATGTGTGCTGAAACAGCTGTTGACTAAAGGGGTCACAGCTCCCATTTTCTCTCGCATGGCACATGTTCTGGTTCAAATTAGAACGGGACTAATTCTGTTCTGGGATTTTACTTTTCAGCTCTAAGTGACCGCACTTTCTGAAGTTAATGGCATCTTTTCACAGGCAGTGGCTGCTTCCAGCAGCAATAACACCCAGTGTTTAGTTACTACCCAGGACTGGTGTGTACAGAACGGCTTTTGCTTACACTTCCTCCTGTGCAGACCAACATCACTGCTAAATCTCGCATACCATGTTGGGAATGCAGAAAGTAAAAAATTGCACCCCATAGCAAGAAACAGCCAGGACAGGTGACCCTAAATTGATCCACAAGGTATTCCAGCCCATATACAGCATATTCTGTATACAGCTGAGGGATCAGGAGGGTCAAGCTTTCTTCTTCAATGGACAGCATCCGAGGACGACTCTGTACATTCTGCCTTTGATCTTGATCCATGTGTTAAAGAATCCAGCTCCTAAATCTAGTTCCCATCTGCCACTGAGTCCAGTCTGGGACTTGCCTAGTGCCTGCTCCACAGCACCACTGGTGATAGTGGCATAATCGCTGTCAGGGAGGTTGGGTTTGTTATTGTTTTTTTTCTATATACATATCCCATTTTACTATTAAATTCATTAAAGCTGCTGTAAGTTTAGTCTTCTAGTCCATAAGTCTCTCTCCCTCATTACCTTTCTCTTCCCCTTTGGGAAGGGAGGGGGGCTAACAGACAGATCTTCTATTTGTTTAAAGGCTAGCTCCACCCTAAACCTTGACAGCATGTTGCAACTCCCCATGTACCACTTATAGTGTAGTGGGACCTGTCCCTAATGAAAACAGGAAAGTGATCTGGGTTATTTATATCCATGAACTGTTCTTCACCTGTGCCTGGCAAAATGAGGGACACCAAACTGAAATCAAGGCTCCCTATATACTGCTTTAATGTTACATATCACTGGCACTGTAAATTCTGACACCCATTGTCCTGACTCACAGTAATCTTCCAAAAATTAGTTGCTCCTGCATGTTTGTAGTGAGTATAATCGCAAGACATTTAGTAGCAGTTTGTTGAGACTGTATGAAGATTAAACCATTACACAGAAGACAAAAACAGATGACAAATAACAAGCATTTCAATAATCATCTGAATTCCCACTATGAAAAGCTCGAAGTGTTTGTGTAAAGTTTTGGCTGTACACTTCCAAAGTAATATTTTTGAAGCTATACCAAGAAAATGGACTTGATAGTTCTATCATTTGCAGTGAAAATCCCCAGTTAGTTCATTAATAAATAACCCAAGATTTTTGCTCTTTATTCAAGAATTTCACTGCAAAAAAGAGTAGATTGAGGGGTACAGATGTCAGTAAGAACTGAGTATAAGTCTTCAGAGAAACCGTATGGAGAGAAAAAAATTAAGATTAAATACTGCAATAAGTTTTAGCTCTGATACAATGCTAATTGAAAATAGCATAAAGATGCACCTTATGAGCACATTCTTCTTTTTCATCTCAGATGGAACAAATCTATTTAGTTATGTAACTGAAAGCTTACTAACTCTAAGTATTTGGTTTATAGCCCAAATTCATAAGCCTGTAACTGATTTGTAAAGTATTATCAACCTTGGCTACAGTTCCTACCCATTCACTAGTTTGTTTCCTGTGGTAATATGTATGCAGCTGCTAAGAAAAAGCAACAGATGCTCTTGAAGTGGCATCCAGACAAAAGCAGAGGTCAGAAATTATTGGTAAATATAAAGGCTGTGCATAAAACATCACAGAGCAGGTTTAAAATGACAGAAAAACACCCATATATAACATTAATCAAGGCAATACCCTAAAAAGGACAAAGAAAGTAATTCATCTTGGTAAGGACATGAAGAACATAAAATAAATATACATAAACTAAACTGTGACTATAAAATCTGGACCTTGGAAAATAAACTATTTGAGAAAAAGTTCATCAGACCATGACTTCTGCTAGAATCTAGAATCAATATTTAAAAATCAGTCATAAAATCAGTGTATTTTTGTTAATAAAACAGGTATTTACATCTGAATATAAAGTATTGAGTTTCAAACCATCTGTATGACACTAATGCTACTTATAAATCAGGTACATGCACTGTACAGTATTTCCTGCACTTATAAATCAGTCATATTCACAAGGCAGTTGCCTGACTGGGAAATTATTTTCCATATTAATAAATCAGGTGCCACCAGACAGAAATTACTGATACAAGTCATAAATCTTTTCACTACTAGGCACATTTCATAAATCAGAAACTCAGTATACACCAAGTGTTAGTAAATTCTCAATTATGAACAATTTAACAAATCAATACCAACATAATCTCCTAGCACAAGACTGTAAAGCCATAGAGACTAAACTTTCTTGGTGGCTATTGGTGGTGTTGATTTTATTGTTGTGGGGTTTTTTGTTTGTTGAGGTTTTTTTAACTAAGTTTTCACTGTATCCTATTCTATTTGCCAGTGTCTAATGTATTTGGAGTTTGTATACTCAAAATTAGAAAGCAATTTATTGTTTTGAGGGTTGAGAAGGGAGATGCTTTACATTTCTTGTTTCTGCTTTTTTATACTTCATACAAAAATGGAATATTGAACTCTGTGCTACCTCATTCTAAAACCCCTTGTGGATTTATTCTGCCTCCTCCCATACCTTTATCTGAATTGTTGTATTAAATGTATTTACAATTTCCTTTTTAATTGCCTTTATAAATGTGGCATGTCACTAGAATAAGTAATTTAGCAACTGATGCATTATGAAACATTTCAGTAAGAATTTAAGAGAATAAGTTTCTCTAAGGTAAGGGGAACTGTACTTTTAAGAGATTCTCTCAGCAGAAAGATGAAGAATATTTCTTAAATTGTGAAGGGGCTCTGCTACACTGCTTAGCAGAATGGAACCTTTGTCAGGTCCAAGCAATTTGTAAGTAGTTCACAAATGCAGCCACACTGATGAGCATACAAACACTTGCAACAAGATAGAATAAAAAAGAAGAAAGTAAATGCTATGTTCAATAAATTAGAAGTAAAAGTGTCATTTAAAGTTGTCAGTTTGAAGTTTATCATAGCAATCCTCACAAAGCAGAATCCCAACACAAAAAATGATTTCTAAATGTTACATTCTAAAAACCAATATAAAATTTCAGTTTTAAAGAATAATCAGTGAGAAATAGATACTATGTAATTTAGGGGAAAAAAACCCAACATATTTTAGTTTGAGGTAAATAGCATACTTTGGTCAACTTATTTTCTTTCCATCCACTTTGGCCTCTAAATCAGATAACTGATTATTCCTACAGGAACATTATCATACTAATATTATAGAATCATGGAATGGTTTGGGTTGGAAGGGACCTTAAAAATGCAAGGGTGAAGAAGAACACAGGAGCCCCCAGAGAGAGAGCTATAGACCCTCCAGATCCCTCAGCTTTATACTAAATGTGATGTATATGGGCTGGATACCTCGTTGGTCAGTTTGGGGTCACCTGCCCTGCCCACTCCTCCCTGCAGGTGCAGCCTTTCACTTTCTGCACCCCACAATGTGCTACAGAAGATCCAGCAGTGGCCTTGGTCTGCACACCAACCCTTGGCAGTAACTGTGACCATGGGGTGTTGTCACTGCCAGCAGCAGACACTGCTGTGCAAACAGGCTGCTGACTGCAGACAGTGCAGTTAGAAGAACTGAGCTGAACAGTAAAATCACTGAACAGAATTAGTTCTGTTCTTACCCAAACCAGGACATCTCTGAAAAAGAGCACAAAGCAACTTCTGTTGCCTATATTATGCCACCCATAGTTAGCAGAATGCAGGCATAGAACCTAGTGCTAAATCCACAGACAGTGGGAGAATAGACAGGTGACAAAAGAATAGATAGGAGACAGGTATCTGAGAAATAAGGGTTCACAAAAGAGCTGCCCATGAAGAGTAACCAGTGTGTTTACCTCTACACAGCATTTCTCAGATTTAAGTAAAACATCTGCATAGCATGGAACAGAAGAGCTATTTCACAGCAGTAAAACAAACAGCAGACTTCAGCAGGTACCAGCTGGCAGTTATAATAGTTAGTTATTAACTAATGCATTTCTCTGAAGTGCTCAAGAGTAACAGTTGAGGTTATGAAGAGAGTTTTGGCTGTTACTAGAATGGCCTGAGAAGTCTTTCCCTTGCTAATAGTCAAGATTAGGACTAGTGCAAGCTTTTGCCCACATAGACAAAATTGCATTTTACTTCTCAAAGTCAAGAAAAGCCATGACCCCACTCTGCCAGCCCAGAGAGGCTGTTGGAGTGTCCTCTGGAGACTTTCAAACCCTACCTGGATGTATTCTTTAGCAACCTGCCCTAGGTGAACCTGCTTTAGTAGAGGGGCTTGGACTAGATATCTCCAGAGGTCCCTTACAATCACTACCATTCTGTGACTCTGATAACCAGCAGATAGAAACCAGACATCTTCCTTCAGATTTTTTTCCTGACCAACACCACTAAATTATTTCAGTAGGATTATGAAGAGGGTACAGTGTAGAAACAGTGAGTAGAGAGCCACAGAAAACATTACCTATGCCAGTGTAAAAAAAAGGCAAAACAAAAAATATTTTAATCTATCATCATCATTTGAGCTCAGTATCATTAGCCATACAGTGAAAAGGTGACTGCCCCGAGGAACAATTTTGCTGTGACTGAAAAATTGAATCATCTCACCCTGAGGGTAGGGACAAACTTTGTAAAATCCTCATTAAGGACAAAATAACAATAATTAATAATAATGTTTTCTTTTTATAGTACTCTTCCTTAAGGCTTCACAGCCTCACATCTTAAGGCAGATGTTTGACTTCGTGACAGTTTTGGAGAACAATACACTCTAGTCCTGAACTAAAATCATTGTGGTTTATAACACCTTCAATTTGTTCTAGACAGGAAGCAGGGTTTTGCCAAATACATAATTCCAGCTACATTTGCTTACATAGGTGTTGCCTATTGCAAAGCACTCTGCAGTACCTTGAATACAAAAGACAATAGATAAGTTAATTACATCCTTGAAATATCCTTGATCAATTGGCCTTTTCTGACCTCTGAGTACATTTTCATTGTCACTTCTAAGCTAGTCCAGTCCTAACCAGGCACAAATCCCATTTACTTTTTCTTGAACACTTTGAAGCTTTTGTTCATACTATGCTGATAAGAGAGGGGAAAGGATTCCTAGAGCTGAGCAAGAAAGATTTTCTGTACATACATTCAAATCATAATTGGGAAAAAAGTACTGGAGATGGTTTATGACCCTCCCAATTTCCCTCTGCTAAGCAGGCTGAACTTACTGAATCTTCACTATCGCAGATCTACACACAAAGCAGCTCCCACTGTTTCTCTCCAACAGGCAAGAAGCAACATCCCATCACAGGTGACCTGAGAAGCTGCTCACAAATTCAGCAATGACAGCCCACCAGAAAGAGAGCTTGATCTCAAGGCCATAACTCAGCAGATCACAGCTGGGAAAGATGTGTCAGTCCATTGCCATGGTGTTTCCTGCAAGTGCCATCCAGAACTAGTCCATGGGAAATCTCTATGCCAAACTCTTCCCTGTCATGTTGAGTCTCATCACCTACCACAGATTAGGCTAATTTAGAGCTTTAAGTATAGAAAGCTCAAAAGGAACATTAAATTTCTTCTTTCTCCCAAAGAGTCAGCACACAGCTACTGCATTTCCTAAATTCCCCTCTTTCCCCCACCCCAGAAGTTAATGAAAATGGAGACTGCATCGTTTACCTGCACAGAAATGTGGGGAATAAAATCTACAAATATTGACAAAGGAAAAGTATTGAAAGAATTAATATTTTTACCATCAGTAGTTTGAAATTTCATAATGCATGCCAGTAATTGTTTCAAAAATCAACTTAAGACATAGTCTCTATCAAAACCAAGGAAAAAAAGCACATTAAAAAAGTAACAGAGTTTACAGCTAGGAAGATATTCTGCTTTCAGCTATGAAAAAGATAATGGTGATTAATAAGGACAAGACTCAATGAGAGACTTTGTCCAAAGATTCAGCCGTTCAGCACCATTTCTCTGACCATATAATCCTCTCAGTACAGTGACAAATCAGGCTACTACCAGTGTACTCACTATTACTTTGTCCACAAATGTAAACATAGATATTTAGTGGGGAGCACAGGTCAGTCAAGGAACATGACAATTCCAGAGGGATTTAATGAGCTAATATTTTAAGCTTGCTAACCAGGGATATTTTAAAGAGACTGAGACATGTCTGAAAGAAGCTGCAAATTCTATTTTCTACCTGTCTTCCCTCTTGTGTTTTGGGCCAAACAAACTATTCTCCAAAAGCAATAGCAACCTAACAGAAAATACTACAGGTAGCTATCCTAAAAAGACACAAGTCAACTGTAGGAACATTAGAAACATTAGCTTGTCAGGTATCAGTCCATCACTGTGAAAGATGGACTTCCTGACCAAGAGAACATAGGATTGGGCACAGTTTGAGGGCAATTCAGCATTCACCTGGGAGAAGCAAGCTCTGTACAACTGTTGTGATGTGCAGGTGTTCATCACCACAGCCTCTGACCAGGAAGCACTGCCATATCCTGGAATCCCAGAAATGGTGTGCTTATGTTGCATCTTTCTCCCAAGTCTTTTATTACTTCCAAGTGAATATTTTCTAGCTGTTCTCAGATGCTTTCAGTGTGTAATGTCTATTGATACAGAACTCAATTTTCTATCTTCCCCCAGAAGCCCAGTAAACTGGAGCATACAACAGTGACTGAGGAAATCAGGAAACAATGGAAGAATAGATAGATGAGCATCATTAGTCCCAAATTGGGTATCAAGTTAGAGATCTGCATCCGACAGTGGGCCACAAAGAACCAGGGCTAGACTGAACTGTCTTGCAAGACTACAGAACCAAGTGACAGGATCCTCACAGCCGCCACTCACAAAATCTTTAATCAGCTGGATTGTTACTAGATGCAGTGAACAGCAACTGGGGTCACATGAAAGATACTGGCCAGATACTACTGCATGTAGACAAGTATTTAGTTGATATCAGGAAAGTCTTTTACAGAAAGGAATCCATTCTGGACTCCCACTAAAAAGATTAAAGCAGGTAGAAAAAACCCGAACCACTTCACAACCTAAAAGCTGAAAGTTGCACTTCTAAGAAAACTGATTTCACTACCCTGCATCCTAGAAGCAACTATCAAGTCTGTTCCAAACACCTCTGGCAGTGACCACCATCTCTATCAGTGCTCTAAAAAGGGGCATTCATCTGCTTTGTTCTTCAAATACAGCCCATATTTGCTTATTAATTGTTCCTATACCCTTTGAAACATCGGTTCCTTGACCTCATTGAGAGATACCTCGAATGGTTAAAGCTTGATTGTGCGCCACCAAAATCATCAAGACAATTGTTATTGAATTCAAGAGGAGAGGAATTGAGGTTTTATGAGATTTCAAAGGGCACAAGTGGCAGCAAGGCATCCATGCTACCTGTGGCTTTAGGAAGCATCCTATATACTTGTTTCTTTTGATCATCATCTCTTCCAAGTGGCCTGTGCCCAAATCCACCTTATCTTCCTTTATGTCTCATCCTTTGATTTCTAAACCTGTTCTACAGTTCTGTTGCCTTTCATCAGTTTTACTTTAGTCCTTAAATTTTCCACACTGGACAGGTATCAGTTAGAGCAAATTAAAGCCATTAAACTAAAAATGCTTCAAACCAATGAAGACCTGTTAAAGCTCACACTGATACTTTTGAATTTTACAATCAATGCAGAATGCTTAAGCATATTGAATACTTTACACAAATCAATAGCAGCTTTATAAAAATATAAAAGCCTGATTTAATGGCTTAATGAAACTAATTTGTTAATTTAAGTAAGACTTCAGTTGCAGGATGACTTACTGAATACGTGGGATTTTCAAGAACATAAAACATTGTGCAAAATGATTCAGTAATTCCAATAAGAATCATCTGTGGCCAGTGTTGGAAACCTTGCCACACAATTTGTGCTTCCTTTTTATGATTTAGAAGTGGTGGATGCTTCTTGGAACTAATAATGGGATATATATATTCACCTCATTCTTTAGTTCAAATCTCTCAGGTCACTAATAAGGGGAAAAAATAATAGTCTAAACTACCTTTTGAGGAGCTAGAAGGCTTTAAAATTATTAGCAAATTAATTCTCACAATAAACCTAAGAGATTCAGTAACCATTACCATCCTTTACATACTGAAAACGGAGAAAGCAGAAGTAAAAAGACTTAGGCAAAGGTCACACACTGAGAGAATAGGAGACATTTCTAACCACATCTTCAATAAATCAAAGATCCAACAGTCCTTTCCAGATATGAATCCATTCTCTCCTGAATTCAGCATGAATCTTGACATTAAGTCCAAACCACTTACAGGGCTAGGGAAAGACTCATGTCCATCTATTCCAATGATCCAAAAATCAAGAAACAGTTAAGGCCCCATATCATAAAGTGATGTGAACTGTCACAGCTATGTAAGACTTGCAGTGAAGCTACAGTTTGAATGTGAGCTTTCTGAATCTATATATATAACAACAAAGCTAAAGCTTTAGATAAAACAAGAGGAATTCTATTGGACTCCATTAAAAATTGCACTGAGGACATGGGAGATGTAACAGAGTAGGTTCATTAGGCAAAGCATACCTAATGTTAATGAAATTCTGGACCGAATAGTCTGGCATACAAATACACTTCCACTGCTATTGCCAAAATAGTGTGGGAACTTCCGTAAGCACAACTTAGAGGATTCTGATTCACACTCATACAACGACAATTTGTCATCAGCATGAATTTCTTTAGCAGTCAAAAAAAATCACCCAGTATGCCAATACAACTTCTAGAAAGGCAGGATCTTCTCATTGAGACAATGGTGACATTCCACAGAAAAATGGTGCTTACAGTCAGTTTACAAACATTGGTTTGTGTGTGGAAGTTTAATCTAGGCTGCAGATGAAGTTCCAGGAGTTTTTTTGGTTGAAAGTATTCACATTTCCAATACAGAATTTTGTACCTCTGCTTTAGATAAATTAATTCCAAAAGAAACAAAATCCCCACAAACTTGAGGTTTTACTGTCCTCAGGAAGGAATTTTTTTAAACCTCCTCAAATACAAAATAACTAGAACAGAATCACCAACAACTCTCAGGTGAACATTCCTGAACCTCTTGAGGATTGAACTCACCAAAACACACCAAAAGGGTCTTGAAACCTGGAGACCAGGCTTTATTAGAACAATATATTTAAAATATGTTCTGGAAATAATATTTCTATACTGAGATATTTTTAAACAAATATTCCTGTCTGCTGGTAGGAAAGATCTTTTGCCAAGTGTGTTCCCTTTCCAGCAATCAGTTCATCTTATGTGCTGCAGCAAACTCTGTAAAGTGCCTTTGAGAACTGTACAAAAAATTTTTTTCACCTCTGCAGTCTGATTTTCACTCCTTTTGCCATTCTTCTACCAGCCTCCCTGCTCCTGATGCCAGCTCTGAGCTGGGTATATACCTGTGAGAGACAGGCACATTTTTCCCATCTCCTTGGTTTTCCCTCATGTCTTACAGGGGCATTTCTTTCCCAAAGAAGCTTGCTGGACCCTAGGGAAGGAGACATTTCCCTTCCTGAAAGAACATCCAGTGAAGCCCTGAGGAATAGCTACAGCAAAGCAAACAAAGGGCCTCACATACAACCTCCCTACTGTGTTGCCCAGCAATGCACACACACACCCCTCTTGATTTTTTTTTTGGTTGTGGGGTTTTTTTTGTGTGTGTGTTTTTTGGTTTTGTTTTTTTTTTTTTCAATGAAACAAAGCTTAGCAACATAGGACCACTGGTAAACAAAACATACAATCTGTCACAATGAGAAAATGTTTCAGTCCTGTACCTTGTTTCTACTGGGCATAGCTTTACTTTGCCATCAACTTCGATAAGGCTTCACATGGCAATACATGGTGTATATAAATCACATGGCTAGCTTAGACCTAAGATAAAAAACCATAACTGTTTAACATAGTTAACTGTTTAACACTAACTGCTGCCTACTGTTTCTCCTGAAACAGATACTTTTGACCACAGGCCTGAGCACATTTTCTGCCTGACAGAAAAACAGAGGGATTCCTCCAGCAACAGGCACCCAAGGAAGAACCAGAAGGCTGAAGCAGTTGTAAAACTGCTTGTATATAAGGGCGATGAGCAGGCAAAAACACTACAGAGAGTGAATTCTATCTCCTTTATGTGGATTAACAAACTGGAAGTGGGTTGTCATACCATTAGAAGGAGGCTAAGCCTACAAATTAAACAGTTTTAATCACACAAGCTCTGCCTCCCTCATGTATGACCCAAGCCTCAGGAAATTTTTAGTATGATCTCCAGCTCCAAAGCAGGACATACAAATAGGGTAGTGTTTGGAGTCACATTTAAGCCACCAGCTGAGAAGGAACAACTTCTAGAGTGGAAGGAAAGTGGAGGTGGTTTCACTATTCCAGAGCATAGGTAGTACACATAAATGGGAGCTGAGCACTAAGCTAACAAAAAAATTATCTTCTAGCAAATATGCAAAAAAGGGTCAGACTCAAATGGCTTTATTCATACCAAATAAAGTGTTCCATACCCAGAATATTTGCAGGAAAGGCATGGAAAGCATGACAGAAAGCACTGTGGAGGCATTTATGCTCTTTACAGTCTTTTGTAACTATGTAAGCAGGCAACATTTTTTGGTGTGCTCTTAAAAACATGTTTTCTTCTCCCCCCAATGTAATTTGATGCAAAACAGTCTTAGCATTTATGCAGCCATGTTTTATCCAGAGGTTTTTAAGTAGATTACGGAAAAGTAGATTTGTATCATTACCGGACTATTGCCACATTATGAATCAAGCTTAAACAGAATAGAAGCCTGGTTGCCAAACGACAGCGTACTTGGATAACACTAAGTTCAAGTATCAGCAGGCAAGAGAAGAGGGAATTACAGAGACTGTTTATAAATGAAGGTTTGGATGACTATGAATTTACTGCACGTAACCATATATTTGCCAGACAAACAGTGCTACTAAATATACAAGTCCAGTCTATTACATAGTAGCTCTGTAAAACCAGATGTGGAGAGGATAGGTGTCCTCCTCAGACTTGAAGATGCGTCTTACCCTTCCAGCTGATCAGATTTGCCAAAACAGACAGCAAGAATCAACCAAGTCAGTAGCCAGGTAAGACAGTAACAAGGAAAACCAACTTCACATTAGCATTTTAACTTGATATTGAGGATGAAATTACTTAGTGACAAAGTATTGGTGACAGTGTTGAAGGCAGAAGGGAACAATGTAGGATTTTTCCTGTGACATGAGATGCACACTGTTCAGCTTCCCCTTTTTACCTTAGACCTATAGAAGGCTTCAAATTCAGAAAATGTACAGGGAGGGAATGTAAGAAGAGCTCATATTTGTGAGAGGTGGAAGATGCAAAGCTGAAATTCTGCAGCAGAAGAGGAAACTATAATGAGAGTCCTAAATTTATTAGTGCATACTCTCACTTACCTAAAGCCTATTTAAAAACATATTACCATTTACTATTTCCAGATGTTTAAAAAAAAAAGGGCAACAAAACCCACAACCAGAACCAGTAATCCCTGCTCAAACACAGAAGAGCCCCACAGTTCAAAGGATCTAACAGACAAGAAGAGTCCCACTTGTCTTTGCAGACAGTGCTTTCAGGGACTTGCACAGAAGCAGTTTGGCTCCAGTACTACTACTTTTTCCCCCTCCCAACCCCCCAAGTTGCAGAAATGTCTGTCTACATGTGGCCAAGCACATAAAACCCAGCAGCATGGGCTAGCTGCCCAAGTAACCATTTCCTACCTCCGATATGGAAAACTATTCACACCAGAAACAGTCCCAGGGACTAGACCCAAGACAAGCATCACCAGTTTGACCATGTTGACCAAAATGTAGCATGTCATGTGCTTGTCACAGAGAGGTCTTAGTCCATGGCATGCACAAAATATACCTGTATAAAAAAACCAATCCAACCAAAACCAAACAACTGATCAAGGGCCTAAAATGTTACTTGATTGCTTACTGTGCTATACAACATGGTTTTAACTTTCTTAAAATTTTCTCTTACTGTCTTCAAAGACCCTATAAAGAGAACTATCTTGTAGCTTCTAGCTAGATTTAAAATATCTCTGGTATAGGTAGAGCATCTCCAAGGGGGTGGGAAATTTTATCTCTTTTCTTCAAAGTAGTTGCAATACTGCCAACTCTGAACTCTATCCACAGTCCATCCACAGGCAGACATCAGAAGTCAGCTACTGAGAGAAACCTCAGGACACATTCTTAAAAATATCGAAAACTCATCATTTAGTTGCATTTACAGTTTCATGTTCAAACACTATAATTCACTACAATTTTCAGGAGACTTCAGTGGGATTTTGGTTCCTAGGGTGGTAATATTTCAGTTTCATAGACTTGCACAAAGATTCCCTGAGGTTAGAAAGGATCTCTAGAAGTTCCCTAGTCCAACTGCCTTGGACAAAACAGAGTAAACTACAGCAAGGTTGCTCAGGATGAAGTCTAACCAGACATAGAATATCTCTGAGTATGCAAACAAATTTGCTGGGAACCAAGCCAGTGGAAAGCCATTCCCTCAGTACTAAGAGCTTTATTTATAGTGCATAAATGGAATTACCTGTATTTCAGTTCACACCTATTGTCTCTTGGCATTTCACAGGGTATCACTGAGAAGAGTCTGTCTTGATCTTTACTCCCTTCCCAATGGGCATTTATGTCCATTGGTAAGCACAAGGCTAAATATTCCCAACTTTTGCATCTTCTCACATGATGGATACTCTAGTCCCTTAATCACCTTAGTGGACCTTTAATAGACTCAATCCTAGGTGTCCATGTCTCTCTTGTACTGGGAAACCCAGAACTGGACACAGCACTTTCATTGTGGTCTCACCACAGCTGGGTAGAGGGACAAAGATTACCTCCTTCAACATGCTGGTGACACTCCTTCTAAAGCAGGCCACAATGCAGTTGGCCTTCCTTGTTGAAAGATCACATTACTGGCTGACATTCAGCTTGATTTTCACCAGGACCCCCAGGTCTTTTTCTGCCAAGCTCCCTTCCAATTAGTTGACCTCCAGCATATACTGGCACATAGGGTTATTCTTCCCAAGGTGTGAGACTCCACACATCCTTTGGCTGAACTTCATGATGTTGTCCTCTGTCTAGCCTGTCACAGTCTCTCTAAATGGAAGCACAATTACCTTGTCTACCAATGTCATAAGTTAACCCCAACTGGCAACTAAGCCCCACACAGCTGCTCATTCCCTGCCATGGTATCAGAGAACTGGAAAAGCAGAAGTGAGAAAACTGAGAAAGGTAGTTTAAAAGTAAAAGCTACTCACACAAGCAAAGCAAAACAACAAATCTGTTCACTACTTCCCATCAAGTAGATGTTCAGCCATCTCCAGGAAAACCAGGCACCACCACACATACCGCAGATTGAGAAGACTAATGCCATCATTCTGAACATCCACATTTTACTCCTCCTTCCCCCAGTTTTTATGTACTGAACATGGCGTCACATGGTTTGGAATATCCCTTTGGTCAGTTGAGGTCAGCTGTCCTAGCTGTGTCCCCTCCTAACTTCTTGTGCCCTGCCCAGCCTACTCACTGCTGTGGTGGTGTAAGAAGCAGAAAAAGTTTTGACTCTGTGTAAGCACTGCTCAGCTAGAACAAAAAATATCCCTTTGTTACCCATGTTTGTCTGGCCACAAATCCAAAACATAGCTGCATCACAGCCAAAATCAGCACAACCATTCCTTCCAGCTTTGTATCATCTACAGACTTTCTGAGGAGAGTCCCCATTATCTATGTGATTAATGAAGATATTAAACAGTACTGTCTCCAGTACTGACCTCTGCTGTATACCACTGACTGATCGTCAGCTGAACTTTATGCCCCTAATCACAACCCTTTGAGCCTTAGAGTTCAATCAGTTTTCAGTCTACCTCACTAGACCCTTATCTAGTTCATACTTGACCAGTTTGCTTGTGAGGATTTGTTAAGTGTTGAAAGTCTCATTAAGGTGGAGGTAAACATCCACTGATCATCTACTTGCATCCACCAATCTCTCTTACAATTCAGGCACTACTGCACCTTCATAAATGCATACTAATTCAATCATCTTATTGATATGTTTGGAAGTGGTTTCCAGAATTATTTGCTCTATCACCTTCCCAGGGATGGAGGTAAAGCTGAATGGCCTGTAGTTTCCCAAGTTTTCCTTCCTGTCCTTTGTGAAGACATGAGCAACGTTCACTCTCTTCCAGTCCTCAGGGACCTCCCTCTACCAGGGGCCTGAAAACATGAGGCTTGTTTCAGCTGTCTAAAGGCGGCCTCCACTAGTCCATGTTCCAAATTCCAGACTGTCCAGATGAAAAATAAAGGCATCTTCATTACTAGGCAAATGGGGTAGTGTTCAGAATTTAAAAAGGTCTTTGTTTTACATCTTCATCTGTCATTCTCCACAACTTACATAAACCAGCCTTTTCCAAGTATTACTACTCACAATTTAGGCAGAGGATAGAGTGTAACTTGTTACCTCCAAGTACAGTGGGTACAAATAATGGGGGAGTTTTTTTGTGGATACCTAGTGGGAAGCAGCTGCTAAACTAGCCCAGCTGATGAATCACCTTTCACTGAATACAGCACTCAAAACAAGTACATGACTTATAGATGTGAAAATTTAACTGGGTGTCAGGTATGTAAAAATGTCTCTCCCATCTCACCTGCCACTCTCACTTTCATTTTTAAGCAGCAGAAGCTGTCCCACTGTGGGTGGGGAAAATAACTGAATAAAGAACATGTCAGATTTCTCATAGTGAATCTTTAACCTATGTTATGGGTAGACATATTCATAGATTGCTGGAAAATTTGTAATCAGCCTTTATGAGCACCCCAAGACACCTGCTGCTTTGAGGCAGCTGAGAGACTGGCTGTCACAGTCTTCTGGCAGATGACTAGGTGTAGGAGTGTGTTACTAGCATACTTCCCCTGGTTTTAGTTGTATTTCACTTCTGAAGCAGTTGGGTAACTGTCATTTAGTCGTTTTGGCTAAAAAGAAGTGACAGGACAAGGAAGTAGGGAGGCCATAAGGAATAAGGATTGATACATTGTCAGCAGAAACCAGCAAGTCCTCCTTCCTCCACCAACACTCTTGGTTGATCTCTCCAGCCTTCTAAGGCATTCATCTTAGAAAGAAGTACCTACAGCAGAGGTTGCATCAAAGCCTCCCCAGACATTTGTATCAATCTCTTCCCATCCTTCCTCTTCCTCCTCCCACCTATTCTAAGCTACAAAGCATTCACTTTGTCTTTTAGTCCTGTTTCAGCAGAAGAGCCTGCAGGATAACCAGCACCTCTGAATACCTTGAACCTTCTTGTCCAGTTTTCTGTGGGCAGGACCCTTAGTTCAAGACCACCTCAGAATCAAGCATGTTCAGATTGGATAAGCCTTGCATAGCCTAGAAGGCTGAATGTCATCTGCAAATCATTGCTTTAATAAAGAGATTCAAATTAGGTTTCATTCACTTGTGTCTCAGGTAAGAAACTTCTTATAGTTCCGCTGCCTGCTTTTTTCATTTGATCTGAGTTTAACTGATTTCTAAACCACATATCATCTAGTTGGATTCTACCCTTTGTTGCACATTTAGGCTCACAAGTTCTCACTTGTGCCTCACTACTGGACACTGACAATTTCAGCAATATTATCTAATTGTACACAATGAAAAAACCTCACTGGTGCATGAAGCAGGTAAGCGAAGATTACTCTTGCCTAGCATTGCCAATATCAAAAGTATTACAGCAAAGAGAATAACGTTTTTGATTTTACAAATTTATAACTCTGAAAGAGCAAAGGAAGCAGAACATTCCCCCCAGCCACTTCCCTTCCTCCTTACATGTCTGTTGTAGAAAAACTGAATATTATGTCCCTGGGCTGTTATATTGTTTATATATCCTCTCCTCTTCCTGTCGAGAGCAGATATATACTCTAAAAGAGTGTTTTCCTGGCAAAAGTTATGATTGCTTGTAAGGCACCAGGTAAGCACCTATAGTTTTATTCTAGAACTTTCAGAATTATCTTGGGCTATCTATTCAGTTAAGCTGTGTCCCATTTTGTGCACACTGACAGCAAGAAATAACAAATTTTAATGCCCCAATATCCAAAAATTTGTCTATTACATACATTTAAGGTACCTAATGAGTTAGGAACCAACTACAGGAATCCCATCTTTTAAAGTCTCAGCCTGTAATAGACAGGATTTTGGCAGAAGAGTTTATGGATAGTACACCAAGAGAACTGGCCAGAGGCCATCTGACAGGCATCAACTTCAAATCTACATAACCTTGATTTCTAGCATAATCACAAGTCCCTCCTCCTCCATGGCAGGGCTGGGAGGAGGCACAGGACAAATCAAAGCTTTACCAAGTTGTAGAGAAATCCAGAGCTGTTCCTGCCACAGTACTATAGGCTTGGATTCAAATCCACAGTTAGGTCTACTTAATGGACTGCTTCATTTAAGCCAAATTAAGTGTCATACCTTCTAAGTGGTGCATTAGGTCTAAGTTAAAATAGAAAGACTTAGAGCAGACAAGGTCTGATTTCAAAATTTAGTTATTAGCCAGGGGTAACCAGTTGCATTATTTTCATGTGTTTTGCTTAGTTAAGAGGTGCTTATAGTGGGAGAGGCCCCCTAAGCAGATGCAAGTGTGTCATGGCAGACATGTTATACTCAGGGTCACGTGACATAGACTTGAGGTTTCAAAACAGCTCTCAGTTTTGAGTGACTACACAAAGCACAACCTCCCTCCGAGGGAAATCTGTTTCAAAACTCGAGGGTTTCTTTCTCTGCCTTTTTCTTCTGTGCTGTTTCATGAATTTCATGTTCTTTCCTCCCTCATGCTGTCGTAAGCTTTAACAGGTCTGCCAGAGCTCTTAAAACAGTATGCAAGCAATGCGGCAGGGTTATAAACAGTAGCAGCTTTGGACATAGCCAGCATTTCTATCCTCAACATAGAGTGAGAAACTAGAATGGTCTGGTACTGCAACCCTTTGTCGATGTCAGCAATGCCATCCCATGAACCTAGTGCTGCCTGAGGAGAATGACAGCTCCTCACCTCCTAGTACCTGTCCCATTCCAGTTGTCACTGTCAAAACAGCCCATGTCCAAAGTTAAGGAGCATATAAACTGTATCCATACAGCAAGTACTGCCACCACTCTGCCCTGAGCCAACTTGGTGTCTCTTTCCTTCTGATTTCTTGAACACAGGGCTCATGGAAAAATAGAATAAGTTTTCACTATTATTTCAATTAAAATAGAAAGCCCCAAACAAAATCTTTGAGATCTCCAAGTTTAGCAAGTACATTTATCTTCCATCAAGTCTTCCTATACGTAAACTCCAAGTAGAGGGCAGAAGACAACAAAAAATTTACTCTCATCACTTCCACTTAGGGTACCACTCCTCTATTAGCATGGAGATCAGCAATTCCAGGCACAAGATAGTTGCCATGTGACAAAGATACACCACTTTTTTTGCTTATGATCAAATTCTTGGTTAACCTCCTCTTTCTATTCTATCCTAAGACTTCCTAGTGGTGGGGTTCTTCGTTTTTGTTGGGTTTTTGTGATTTTTGTTGTTGTTGTTTGTTTTGTTACAAGCAGCAATGTGGAAGGTGAAGGTACATATCCTGAAGCCACCGATGAAAATGTTTTTCTATTCTGGCACCTCTGCACAACCTAGGACATCACACATACTTCCCAACTCCTTTGAGATAGACAAGCACTACTTCCCACACTACTGCTCATATACTGACCAATACACAAGCAGAAAAAGAGCTCCAAGTGGACACACAGCATCAAAAGCCACAGAGCATATTTGAAATTATCATGTGTGTCTTAGAAAAACACAAACCAAACCGCTCAAGAAGTATACTGATGTAGACAAGGATTATCAGACACTTTTCTCTTTCTGCTGCATACATATCTTCCTACTGCCTAACCTGCTTCAGCTTGCTTCCCCTGTTCTTCCTTGAGGCTTTCATGTCACCATCTCAAGACTTCTGCTGCTGAAAGCTGAATTACCACAGGGATCCAACAGGAACCAAAACTCAAAGCCCTGTAATGAGCTACTTGCAGCTGCTGCTAAATCCACCTATCTCATTGCTTCTCATCCCCCACACCCCACTTTGCCTTAGCAAAAACAATTTCAGATTCTGTAAGGTATTAAGTGCTTTACTGCAGTGTATTGAGTTAGGAGAATCAAAGACAGCAATAGCCAGTGGCACTACAAAGAAATAAACCTGTCAAGCCAAGCAAGGAAATACAGACTTATCAAAATGATTTCTGAATCTTTTTGAAGGGATTCTTTTTCCATCTTCTTCTCATGCTGCCTCAGGCACATCACTAGAGTCCTAGATGGAACCAAAAGCTCAACCCATTTTTGGCTGTCAAAAGCAAACAAAACATCATCCTTACCACCAAAAGTTTTTTTCCTTATAAAAAGTGCAGACAAAAAAAGAAAAAAGACATTTGTGGGGGTTTTGGGGGGTTGTTTTATTTTTAATTTTGTTTGTTTTCCTCAACTATCTGCTTTATGGACATATGAAAGACAGCAATAATTTACTCTTTATTCCAAATGTACAGCACAGCATTAAAACTGCTAATAAACAGATGACCATTAGATTGTCCAGTTAAGAGCACTCGTTTCTTTTTTCACATTAAAAGGGCCTAACTTTGCTCTCTGATACACCAGTGAAAATGCACAATACATTACTCCATTGATACTCCCATTGCACAGAGAATGGATTTCAAACATATATCTTTAAGAATCTCTTCAACACTGGAAAACCAAAAGAAAAAAAAAGGTTTTCTTAAAAAAAATCCTGTAGTTGATAGTGTTGCTGCTAAAAGGACATTAGCAAAAGACATTTAATTCTATCCTTTTGGTTTTGAGCAGTTAGATCATAATTATCATAGAATGTATGTTGCCTTTGTTCCATGCTACCTGTATAAACTGTTTAATGAATGGCCTCAGGCAAAATGCTAGTAATCTGATCCAATTTGTTCTACAAGTGGTACAGGCCCTCCTCCCCAATGGCTTTAGAAAAGAGCGCCTGGGCTTTTCTCCTCTTTTGGCTTCAGTTTATGGATCAATAAAATAGTTCAAAGTGTTCAAACTGCAAAACAAAGGGCTAGGTAAAATTACCACTGATAATTATAGGTACTTCAAAATTAGAAAGCAGAGGGGCATTTACACAGCAATGTTACTCTAACTCATTTCAGACTGGGTTTATACTTCGTGATTACACACGAATTCATAAAAGCAGAACAGAACCCTACTGACTTTGCAGATTTCCCATAGATAGAAGCCCATGGCCACCTACCTCCTCTTCATTCCAGGTAGGGAGAAGGGGGCATGAGAGACCTGTGGTATTATATCCCATCCATGATATGACAAAATATCATCTGCTTTGATACCTTATCCTTTAAAAAGGTAGGAGGTGGACAGGAGGAAAGGATACAAAACCCAGAGCCAATACTTCCAAGTACTAAGAGCTGGATAATGCTAAGCTCTAATTACTAGTGTCTCTGTTTTGTAGAGGCTCCGGGAGAGACCTTGAAATCAGATCCTCTAGCTCTTGTGGTTTCACAAAGGCAGTCCAACATAGACAAAGTGGGAAAGGGCTGTAAGTGCTTACTGATGAAGCAGTACCTGAAAAGCACCCAGGCATTCATTCAAAAAACCTCCACACATTATTTGTGTCACCTGCAATTGTTCAGGGGTATTTCTCAGGAACTTATCATCCAGCAACGCCCATTTCAAAGTTCAAATCAGCATCAGATATATGCAATAAGTAGATGGTGAAGGGAGGCAGTGGCTCTCAGCCATTGCTTTGTTGTGAGCTACATGCCACAGCAAGAAGTATCAATACCTCACTGTATTTGAATATTATTACACACACACACACTAACTCTAGGTATAAGGTGCAAGTCTTGAGCTCTCATCCAAACCTTGGTGGTTTTCCAGCTAAAGAATACTTCCCTAAGGAGGAAGAGCCATGATAGCCCATAAAAATCCAACTCACACATACCTTGTTGATTTCAAGCCTCAGGCTGAGAAGTGAACTGACACTTGGTTCAGGTGGAAGACACATTTCACCAAAGATAAGCAAACAATACATCAATTCTTAGCTCTTAGTGACAGCTGAGAAAGAGAGAGAGAAACAATGACTAACAGACACACCTCGAATAAATCCACACTGGAATTGGCAGGGCGTGCTAGAGAGGGTGTTCTCCTACAGTACAAAGTCATAACAGTGCAGGCTTGATTTCCAATAAACTGTAAGCGTTATCATAACATGACTCATAAGAGCAAGCAGGACACAAATTCAAAAGATACTGAATGAATTTGTAATGGAAGGAGTAAATATCAGGTTACACTGGGTTTTCTACCCTTTGTTAGAAGTACCATAATATTTAGCAAGTCTTCACTGAATCTAAACTGACATTGACAGCTAAACTGAACACTGTAGTATATTTATCAAGTAGAATTCTAGTCCCTCTGGAGAAAAGCTTGAAATCATGAAGGTAATACAGGAGGAAATAGTCCAAAAGCCATAGTTTGTGCTGTTTATTTCTTAACCTAGGCTTTGTGAATTTGCAAGTTTATAATTCCTGCAGGGTTTAAAGCAGTGATCTGTCCTATATCTTTATTGCAGTGGAGCTATTATTTTGATTAAGTGAAATTGTGTTAGAATGTACTATTTGTAAGTAACTTCTGTTCTCACAACATATAAATCAAAAACCTATATAAATGAGAAGCTTTAGTTTCAAGAAAATGACTAAAAAATGAAAAATTCAGTTTTTCAGACATCAGCTGGTTAACTGCTTTTAGAAACAGCTTTAATTTTGACATCATGCACTAAGAAAAACAGCTTGATGTCATTCCCAAGACTCCATGTGGACATGAAATTGTTTATCCAAGCCAGTTCAAACCTGAACAACTAAAGTTAAATGTTGACATAGCCAGGTTCTCCTTAAAGCTCAAGAGTTTTACCATTGACTTCCCCAGTGGCAAGATTAAAGAAATACTGAGATGATTTTTGCAAATCCTCTGCATTCAGAAAACAACACTATTCCTATTCAGATAAGAATCTGTCCAAAGTTCAAGGTGATTTGATTCCCATCATTATTCATCCCTATCTTTCATGAGGCTTACCACAGAACAAGGAAACAGTGGAAGAGCTCTATCAAGGAAATAAAGCAGACACTACACTTTGGGAACTATACTGTCATTTCATGAATACTTGTGTTATGAAAGTTTCAGAATCTGTTTTCCTGCAGCATGCATGAAACTGGAGAGAAAAAATGGGAACCTTAAAAATTCATTAGTAGAACCAGCTGCTATCTTGTCAAAGCCAGCCAAAAAATAGTGGTAAGAATAATAACCACTCAGCCCCTCTGCAACATGAATGCATACATATACAGATGCAAAACTAATGTCCCCTTGAGATTTATACCAAACCCATCCATTTGCATCAAATGCGAGGTAACAGTTCAGTTTTGAAGTGAATAAGGGAATTTCCTATGGGACAATAATCTCCAGACAGACATTCACAAACTCCTGAGAAATCAGTTATTACCTCTAAAAGATAGCTCATCTTCCAGGTTTAAAACTAATGTGAGAAAGAAACTAAAAGAATTATTAGGAATGCCATCTAATTAGTCTAGAAAGTATAGTTTCACCCAGTACTTCTGGTGAAACCACCATCAGATCTGCACAGGTGGAGCCCATTGGTCCAAACAGCATTTAGGACCAACAGTGGGAGCACATGGTCAGCACCAAAGACAAAATGTAGTGAACAGTTTTACATCACTCTGAGGGGAAAAGTCCCATGTCAAGAATAAATGTGCAACTGTATTTCCAACACCCATTATTTCCTTATAGTTGGAAAGCTGTTTTACTACACTCTGTACTCAGTTGTGGGGTTGTTTTGGTTTGTTTGGGGTTTTTTGCTGCATTTTGGCTTTTTTTTTGCTGCATTACTACTTTTTCTTTTCTTTTTTCTTTGGAGAAAATGAAAGTTTTAGAAAGAATCTTGTTGCCTGGTATTTAAAGTCACAAAGTGTCCTTTTAGATCAAAAATACACCACCACAGACTACCACCACAACCAGCTTCAGAGGCAAAGACTGCTAAATCTGAGTTGGGAACAAGACAACATGGAAATTAGCACCTACATTGCCAAAAAGGCAGTTTTCCAAGGAACAGCAGTGGTGGGAAGCAGAAGCTGTTGAAGGTGTCTTTAAAGGATAGCTGATGTACCTATGGCAGTTTTAATCCGCTGCTTCTATTCGGCTTCAAGCTGAGCCCTTTTAAGTGCCCAGGAAGAGGTTCCAAATTCTGTTCTGCCATTAACTGTAATTACACAAATCCACCACCTCATTATGGCTACTTAATGCTTTGAAAGATGTGATATCCTGATCCTCGAGCACCGATACGTTGCAAGTACAGAACAGCATATTACAGAACCTACCATTTGCTTGCAATTCTGCTTCAATTTACTACTGCCAGTTTTTCCAGAGTTAAGTGTTCTAAAGGATGCATATCCTGATTTAATCCCTCTGCTTAGGACCTCAGCCCTGCTTCTGTTGTAATCAATCACACCAAAGACAACATAGGAAAACAGGCTGTAGCTGGTGTTTAACATAACACACAGCTACTTACCATAAGACATGCATTAGCAGTGGGAAGGAGGATTATTCCCACATTATAGATATGGAAACTGAACTCCATGCTCAACATGCTGTGTAGAGAGTAAAAACATAAGCAAATCCACTCACCCCTAGAATTTAGGCAAGACAGTAGTTTTCTGCATAAGTATGTACTGCTATAGTGGCATTAGCCTTGGGCAACCAAGGCAAGCTTCTGACTACAGTTTTCTTTTCATATACATTACTACTAAGTACTTGATGAAACATTTATTTGTACTGATACTAAAATCTCTTTCTGGAAAGAAACAGAGTATCCCCTTAAATGGCACCATTCTACTGAGACTCCTTCCTCTCTTTGTCTGACATGACTCTTAGGACAGATTTATCATGACTAGTAAATCTTAGCAAAGGCCACACGTGTGGCCACTCACAAAAACTCATTTCTGAAGTATATACCAAAGAAAATAAAATTAAACTACAAGAACTAATTAATTTCTACTTGCAAAGATTTGCATATATACAGTATTTATTAAGAACTGCTTTAGAAATTAGCCACAAATTCTTTATGCCTGAGCACTCCTTGAGGCTAAGTACTCTACAAAGTAAAGGAATTAAAAGAGAAACCCTTCAATGTCTTGAATATACATGGATACAATAGAAAAAGCTATACATGAAAAACTGGTTATTACCCTTAAAATTATGCTAATTAAGCAATATTAACTCTAGCCAAAGTGCCTTCTCTCAGTCTGATATAACAAAACCACTGTATTTTTTCTCCAGTCTATATTCATTTGTACTGTGACAAATCCTTTCATTCTTTTGAAATCTCTTGGATATCAGCAATTTTTAGATCACTGCAGTTACAATCCCTAGGTTTGTTTTTATTTTAATAGCAACTTTTTTTTTTAATGCTATATAAACAAAACAATATAAACAGACTGGATTTTCCATCAAAACTAAAAGTGAGCAGCTAGGTAAATGTTCTGTAGTGTTGCAGAAGCATTACCACCCACAGTTTAAACTGCAGTTGGTGAGATTCTTGCTTGCATGATTTAAGATATTAAGTCTGCTGAATCCCCCTACACCCCAAAATCTTTGATAACAGCTCAAAGACAATGCAAGCAGTCTGACTACTAATCAAGTAACTGTTGTAGTCTGATCAATTCACATTCATAAATATACAGCTGATACTTGCAAACTAAGGATAAACTGTAGTGTGCTCTCTTCCACATTCTACTTAAAAAAATGCCAAGAGCATCAACAACAATTTCTTCCTCTTCAGGACCATTTTTTTTTGCCTTTTAATTAATTCAGTATTTATCACTTAAAAACTAGCATATTCCAGAATTAGCAAGGGACAAGGAGTCTAATAAAGCAGTATTTCAGGCCTAGACGCTGTAAGAAGGAAGATATTTTAAAATACAAGTCTTTAAAATTACACATCTTTCATCACTTTTCAATGGATTAGTTCAAATGATCACCTTTTTTGGCCCCATGTTCTAAAATTCCTTTATAATTTCAAAGAAGAATATTTTGTGATTGCCAAACCAAAAAGGAAAGGTGATAATCCTACTTGGCATTGCTCACAACAAATAAAATCATTCAATCAATACTTCATCAGCCTGAACTAGTAGATACAGGCAAACACAGGAAAAACAGGAATACATCAAAAAATCCTCCTCCAACAGGGGACTACTTCAATAACATCAGTTACTTAACCACAGAGTTCAAAAAACATATGACAAAACATTAGCATTTTCACAATTGTTCTATTTTCTCTATATTTTTTCCTCACTCTAGTTTCCTTCCTTAAAACCTCAGTGATATTTGGCTCTTCATTCACTACAGTAATTTAGCTGTGCAAGTTGATAAACATATCTGATATAAATATGAAGCTGTGACTTTAAAAATGCATTCAAGCTCAAGGACAGGTCCAAACAGTTGCTTCAGCCACTTAAGCAAAAAAAATTCAAATTAAGGTATATTTTTTCACACAAGTCATTGTTAAATCTTAAAAACTTAACAGGGTTCTTGTGGATCAAGCCTACTCATATGTACTTGAGCAGTTTTAGAGACTAAAAACAAAAAAAGTCTGTAAGTAATCTCAGTAATTTCATGCTAGGCATTTTTACTGAAAACAGATAATGTGAAGGAAGACTGTACTCAACAACTGCAACACAGGAATACTTACTTTTCAAAGCATTTCCAAGATATTTCCAACAAGCTCTCAGCTTATACAGTAAAGCAGCAGCACCACCAAGATCTTGCTGCATTTAGAAGACATTACCATGTCATATACAACACACCTACTTCATGTAGTCTCTAAAACTTCCACAGAAGCTCTAGGAAGCATGAGGAAAGAATAAACCCCTAGAGAGTAGGGATCTGTTACAGCATAACAAGAAGGCAACCCACAAGAGAAGAAATTTGAGCCTCAGCAGCCACTGGTGTTAACAATCCCCAGCTTCTCAGGTGTTCTATATAAAGTCCTACACAGCAAAGGTCAGACGACCCAGTGCCAGCAGATTTCAATTAACAAGGGTGGAACCAAGAGATCGTCTAAACAGGCTCATCTATTGGCTTCAATGTATTTAAGGTTTGTTGATTGCTTTTTGCCATCAATACAAATAAGGGGCTTAATGATTAGAGTTGACTTAATTATCTCCAGAAAGATACACAAGTGTCCTTACTCATTCTATAAGGACATGTCCTTTACTCATTCTAAGGAAAATCTGTATTGAGCCTGAACTTTGTCTATGGTGAACAAACAATCTTAAAGAAAAATGGTAATCATGGATTTTTCTTGGATTTTTCTTGGATAAAGAAGACTGCAATCAGAATTACTTTTTTGTTATATACTACTGTTATTTAGATTGGACTGAGATCTTTGCTCTGAGACTTGGACCACTGTTGGCATTTGTATGCTGCAGAACTAGAGTTCCACTTAAAGAAAAATAAAACACTGAGGCACAATTACGAAGTTATTAGGAAAAATATTTTGCATTTTTTACTAATGAGAACATCTGAAATAACAAGAAGCTATTCTGTAGAAATGGGTTATAAATTTATTTATATAAATGACTAAGTCTGAGCATGGGGTAGATTCAACTAAGGAAAACAGGAGTAAGGGGCAGATTACTGCAAACATAATGCATTGTAGGCCAATTTTGAAACAAAATTACAAAAAAATGATGACTCCCACCTCAGTGTATCACCCTGTTTAAGTGTTTCACAGTTTTCTAATGTGAGGAGTGTATCAAACATAGCAAATTCACTTAGCTGCTGAACTACCTGGAAGGACAGGCAGCTGTTTGAATACCCTTCAACAGAATTACAACAGCAACAGATTTGAACCACAGGTGACCTGTACCTCCAAAACATAACATTTGCTAACTGTCTCTGTGCCAGGGAACTTGAGTTTGGACTTTCTCCCAAGAGAATAATTAATATTTGTATGAATTTGACAAGCACTCTTACTGCTTCTGGACTATTTCAGCTTTAAGTGATGATGGGAACTGATGACTAGGAGAGGGGCTTTAAGAAAATCTCATTCATCCCTCTCTGCCTTCTGGCCCTTCTTACTGAAAAGAGTTTGCATAGCAGTTACTTTGCCTTTGTACCTTGCCTCCCAGAACAGCAACCCAGAGCTAAAAAGGGAGTAAGTCTGCATCTGACACTGTCTTCTGCAGTGGCCCCAAATGAGTCATTATTCAGGCCACAGTGGTGGCCACTATTGTTGCATGACCTCTGGACAAGTCGCAGTGTTAAAACAGTAAAGCCATCATGCTTGTAATAAGCTGGCAGAGTACATACAGAAGTGTGCTGTGATTGGGTAGATGCTGTTTCTGGTTTGAAAAGGAGAGGACAGATCCTCAGCTGACACATTGTTTGTAGAGATTTCATTTACTTATGTTAAACTTCATAGGTTTATACAAGTTAAGCAAGATGTAGGTCTCAGGAAAACACAGCATCAGTATTATCCAAGAAACGAAACCAAAGGAGATGGTTTCTGTGATAGAAAAATGCTATTTTGATTATCAAGGAAGTTAGAAATGGCAAAAAGGTCTAGAGATGATTCAAATTTATAACAATGGACAAAGGCACCTGCAGTTCTGTTCTCCTTAGTGATTTGACTACTTGGACAATTAATACTTTATTACTACTATTATCTTTTTAGCCAAATAGTGACCAGCTCTGCCAAAAAAAGCAAAAAAAAAAGCAAGTAGCTTTGACTTGGTCAAGAACATAATAGTTCCTGCTCCATATCTGCAGTACCAGGACTTACTGGTTTAGTACATTTAATAGTTTTCACCACAAAGCATTCTACTTTAAACTGCTAAATATACAAATTCAAATATTTTCCCATTCCTTTCTGAAATCTGCTTAACATTTCACATTACTCTTTTGCATGAATGACTGCCAATGTCACTTTTCCTGATGCACAGCTTGCCTTATATCAGCATTCCCACCCCCGCTGTGTGCTACCATAAATCTTAGTTCTGTGGTGCTTAAAGGTAAAGGTGTCTATGTCCAGATTCTCAGTAGTAACTGTGCACCAACTTCCAAGGGAGTTAGGTGACTGGACACAGCTGACAAAGTATATCAGGAAGCTTTCCAAATCTGCCCCTATGGCCTCGGAATACAGTATTTATTTAGGTTTCATATGAACTATATGCATATAAACAAACTCTTGGGTCCTGATCCACTCATCACTCAGGTCAAGAACCTGGCTCAAAGTTGTGGCTTTTATTTGGTTACATGCATGCATTTCTGTTTTGTCAGGTCATGGGAAGACTAGCTGGCTTGGCAGAGCTTTGCTCTTAGACTGCAGCCAAAATGTTTATTGTTCCTCTAGATCTGGAAGTTCAGATACAGTTTCAAATTACCCTGGCTCAACCAATTTTTGTGCTCCTCACATCAGGCCATTCTTTCACCTTCCCTTCTCTTCAGATACTAAGACAAGCATCTCCCATGCTTCTTGATTGGTAAACAAGCCAGGATAAATTAAAGACTTTCTTCAAGTAAGACAACTTCTGCCTTTGGTTTCAGTGAAAAAGACAGACCCTAACAACTGAAGTAGTGTTCCTTTTGTTTAGTATATTTTCATTTCCCTTTTGAAGCTTTACAAGGAAGTAAAATAGCAAAGGTATAAAACACAGTACCTGATGCACAGGCTACTTTCAATCCTGCAGGATAGTATAACTATGAAACTATAATTTCAAACAACTGTAATATACATAATGTGAAGTGTTCCAGTATGCTTTCCATATCCAATTGCCCACAATACCTTGCAATCTGCCAAAGACCAGAAAAGGGTGACTTTAAGAAAGGCAAAAAAAAAGGACAAAGGAGGAAGAAAAAAATTCTACTAACAAAGTCTTACAAATCCACAAATCCTTCCAGTGTCCATAAGGTATTGTAGCAAAAGAACATGCTGCAGCAGATAAACCTGGACTGGTCTTCCAGTCCGGTCTGGAAGACATTCCACTCACTGAAGTACAGCAGGGACCATAAAGTGCACAGGAAACAGCAAATACATATTTACAAGTTAATTTTACATGTTAGCATTATTTACCTGTCTGGTGTTGTGTTCAGTACTTAATCTTTTGAAGGAACACATCATCCAATGAATGCTTGGATGACTGACAACATAACTTTAAAAGTTTGGGCAGTTTGCAGAGAACTAAAATACAGAACAGTACATTCTTCCCAAAGCACACAAAACCCCCATATTGCTTCTCAGGTTTACAACTTTTTTGTTAGTTTTTTCCAACTTAAAAAGTTAACATCAGCTGTTGTAGTATATTTTATATGTATATATCAACATTTTCCTCTCCAGTTTCCAAGTGGCAGTGCAACATTTCATTAGAGCCTTAGGTGAGCACGCTGGTTCTAACAAAGGTTCTTAATGCAAACTGCAAGAGCAAACAGAAGGAAACGGGGCCAGTCTGCTTTGAATGAGAAGCAGGGAGCAAACACACGTACATGAGGAAAATAAACCACTAGGACCATTTTCAGATAATTCTCATTGTCCAAAAGCTTTGAGTTGGTTGGATTCTTAAAAGTAGGTTGGTTAATGTAAACCCAGGTTTCACCACTGAATTTGAAGTAGTGACGTGGACTTACATCACTTCAGAGCCTCAGTCGTGGTTTATATTGGCACTGCCTCAAGAGTGAAAGAGAGAAGCATATCTTTGTGCTTTGTTTCTGGTTTAGGGCAATGAATATCGCTGAAAGGAATTTTTCCTTTTGGCTGTTACTCCTGGATGGCACTATGCCAGCACCAAGAAAAGCCTTGGAAATACTTCTGTGTGCCTCTGTGGGTGTGGATGATTTATGATAACACAGGCTACACACAGGGCAGCTGTAGGTAGATGCTTCCTTGTTGTGTTTACAATGAGGAGTAGGAAGAGAGCTTCTGTAACAATTTATTTTATGAGGTTCTTTAAAACAGATTTTTTTCTTATATATATTTAATTTTATTGTTTTGTCTTTCAAATGAACAAATCTTTATTGGCTTCTAGGCCTTCACAGATACAAGAAAACATCCAGCTTGATTCCTGCCAGCTATACAGAGCAGTTCTGTCCCTTTCAAAAGCACCTTTCTGAAAACCTGGCAGACATTGGAAAGGAAAGGATTTTCTATTAATGAGACATTACATCTGTCTTGCTTTTGATTTTTTTCCTGTTTGTTTTGTTGAAAGTAGTAATGTCTTTTTTTAAATCCCAATTTCAAGAACAGCTTCTGCACATTCCAACCTGTCTCTAGGTGTAAAACACTGTCCATAACATTTTGCATCCTTCATGCCAGTTACAGGGAAATACACAGCCAGAGAGGGGCTTTCACAGACCAGTTCCACTAAGGACAGCAGTGAACTATTTCAGTAGCTCTAGTCTGAAGAATTTAGTTGCAAACTACAGTATATTTGGGGATGATTAGTACCATAGTTCATGCACCAACCTCGGTTTCTAAGAATATCTATTTCTCCAGTCACTACACTGTCCCTTTAGCCATGCAAAAGTTCTCTTGCCTCTAATAAAAGTAGCCCTGAAATCAGAGGGGAAAAGCCATAGCTTTTGATCTTTCCTGTAAATTCCCACTTCAGCTCCTTTTTTCTTTGTCATCACTTACTACTTCAGTTGCTCTACAGCTCCTGAAAAAACTTCCCAAAGATACACTTAAGAAATTCTCTGATATCATAGACATTTAACAATCACTTCAAGCAGCCATTTGCTTGACCCAATGAGCATACAAAATAAAACCAGCTACCAGTAGTCATAGAAAAAAGTTAATTAAAAATGAATGTTTTCTATTAGGACATCTCACAAAATATTTAAAATTTAGTAGCAAGCAAGCTACAAATGAGAGGCAAAATGGCTTATGGCACTAGCAGGGCCTTGATTTTATTTCTATCATGAAGGGGATAACTGACAGCAGCACCCACCTTCTGCAACAAATTAAATGTCAGGCACCACTGCCCCCATGACAGCAAACCAGGATCCCCATGTCATTTTAGAGGAACATGGGCACCCGCAAAGCTTGACAGCCTGTGGCATGCTACTGAGTGCTGAAAGTCTTGAGACACCACTGACCTCCAAGAGGATGAGTATCATTAGATAATTGTATAACACCTCTGGCCACAGCAAGGATCTCCCAAGCTCCTTCAAGAAAGGAAGGACAGGTTTTATCCTGAAGCAACTGTTTATACAGACAGGCTGGGAGATAGTTCTTTTTAACATAGAGTCCATTTTACAACTTTAAGCTAAAGAAATGGTTGACTTTTCTGTTGTATCATACTCCATGAGGAAAAAACCTCATTCATGTTAAAACAAAAACTATGTAAAAATGTAAGCAAAACCCCAAAATCTTTATAAGGTCTCCTCTTAATGGAGAGAGGGAGGGAAGGCTGAAGGCTGCAGATATATAAAAGGGCAAGATAATTTCCAAAAATACATGACACTACTACAAAACCACTTTGGTTAGAGTATTTCTCTCAGCACACTTTGCAAAACACCATAACCTAGACATGCAGAGCTATACAGCATTAAGTTGATGTTTAGCAGGTTTTGAACATTGTGAGCCAGCCGTGCTGAGACTGGAGTTTTAAGACCCAAACTGTGGCTTAGGATATGCTATGCACAACATAATTTCTACCTCATAAAATACCTTGCTGTCACAGTTGAGGGTCAGGGCAGCCCCTTAGACCTAACAGACGCTCTCTGTTAACTCCTCTCCCTCCCCAAAAGGGGAGAGAAGGGGAATAAGGGAGAGAGACTAAGCCATTAGAAAAGGAAACTAGAACAGCTTTAATGAGAATAATAAAAAATAGCATATGTACAAATACATACAAAACCAGTATCAAACCCAACCCCCTGATAGTAATGACATCATCACAAAGTAATAACCAGGGTTTCTGGCAATTCCTTTCTGTTCCCTGCAGTGGACACTGAGATGGTCCTTAGTCAGATTTTTAAATGGGGAAAACCAGAATTATGAAGTCACTCTCTGGGAAAGGATGATTCAGGGGGATTTTGTTTTATTTTAAAATAATATTTTTTAAAAAGTCTTTTGTGTTTAGGGTAAAGAAGAAATATTACAATGGTGGGGAGAGAACCAAGGAAAAGTGAAATGCAGTTGCTGGGCTGTTGCTAGACAACTGCTGTTTTATAGCCTGGAATGGCATTTAAGTAATCAAACCTTTTATTGTATTCTTTTTATTACACTGATGGAATTAATTCAGATGGAAAATTTTAATTATCAAGGCATTGTTATTGATAGTAGTTGAAGTATATTTTAAAAACACAGTAAGTCTCCTACTCTGTAACAGATGCAGTTTGCTCCTTAAATTTTCAGACTAGGAGCAGCCTTGCTTCTCTCTGTACACAGTAGTGATGTGGAAAAAAGTATGAATTTCTTAAACTTGACTGTTCCAGGAGACAGAAATAACAGTCCCTACTAGCAAAAACTAGTTGCTCACCAAGAAAGAACTCATGCCCTTATATGGTGCTGCAAGTAACTTCTTTTTCAAGAAGGTAAAGTTTTTGCAAGTGCCAAGTGACATACTCAGCCTCATGGCCAGGAGTTCTGCCTGGAGAAAAACAAAAAACCAGGCCCAGAGTAGTAATAGCATTGTTGCTTCCTGTTCCTGTAAATGTTAAGGAGGAACCACACCATACTCATTCACATAGACCAGAAATAAAAAAGCACCCCATGGGAATTAACCACAGAGCAGGACAATTCCAAATCCTTACAAGTTTCAGAGATTACGCAGCTGCTTACATAAATGGAATTTATTTTATATCTTCAGAGTGAATCATTAAAAGCTGGAATAGATACAGAGTTACTTATAATACACTCCTATGGATTATAAGGAAAGGGCTCAAGAGAAAACAGGATTACTGTAAACCCCTAATTGCTCCTGTCTTCACCCATTAGTGGGGAATATGGTAAAACCATAAACACTGGTCAAATGTCTTCAATTAAATATTTTTATTACATGTTCACATAGTACCATAAATATATATATCCCACTTCACTAGCCATTTAGGATCAGGTTCTAAGATCCTGCATGTCAATTACAATGGAATAATATGGCCTAAAGTGTGTAACAACATGTTGATATCTATACAAACATTTAAATGGGTCTCAGTCCTTAAGAGCTTACAGCCCAAGTGGCTGCATATTCACTGATGGCAAAGGCATTGAAGTAGGTACTTGGTGACTTTATGCTGTCTGTTCACTCACAAGAACTAGAGACTTGTACTGCACACATAATTGGGAGGATTTATCTACTTTTGACTTAGTTACAATTCAGAAAAATATATGAGCCTAACTGCCCCCTCAGTTGAAAGAAACAGGCACCTAACTTAACTGTGAAAATTAAGCATGAAATTACCTTCCTACACTGCCACCACCAATTATATTCTAACAAAATTAGCTTTTAGGTAAGCACATCAGTGCTGGCATACAAAGCATTTCTACCCGCAGATCCCTGGCTCCAATCTGTACAAGCTTGAAAGAAAAAGCTGCTGTATGTAGAAGTGGTGGTCAGAGTTGGGTTTCAAGTGAACGGTGGTTGCTATGACAATGCTGCCATGACATTTTGCATAACCTTAGAAAAGAGTCCAAGGATTGAATAAATACTGACACCAAGTTCTCCACTTTCCCAAGTAAGTGGTCCCTGAAGATGGGGACTTACTTGTGGAACAGTCTGAAAAAAGTGCAACTGCAGCTGTCTGCTCTATCTGCTCTGTGAATTACCAGAGGTTGATTTTCAGCATCCAAAACTGTCAGCAGCATTAAGAATTATACTGCAGTAAAACAAAGAGGAGCCCTTTGTAAGCATCTTTATGAAGAGCACTAAAGACTAAACACAGATCTTAAAATTGCTTGATGTTTGTCATGTTAGCTTAAGACGGACATGCATTGATGCTTTAAATTCCCATTCCCTTTGTGAGTACATAGGGAACAGGAGCTCTCTCCTGATTCCATTTTGATACCAGCTGCAGAATTAGAAAAACAAAGGGAGGGGATGGAGGAAAGGAAGGTTTGCAGTTAATTCTATCCTTGTATACAAACATGTACTTCTCTTCCTTCTTAAATTTTGAAGGAAGTCCTTTTGTACACAGCATGCTTCCTTACAGCATTCCCAGAGAAGAGACAGAGACATTTTTATTCAAAGAGGAGTTATTTTTTCCTGGTCCTGTTACGCTTAAGGCAGCACTGGAGCAGTAAATACTCCTTGGAAGAGGCAAGGGACTTTAGCAATAGAAATGAGTACTGCAATGTTGCAGTTGGTTTGGGTGTACAGGCTGCAAAGTTCCTTCACTCACCTATGAACATAGAGTATATCATGTGAAATTATTTCCTAAGGTTAGCTTGTAACACCCACTCATGACTTACTAAAAATAACCCAAAGTACTCAATAGGGGCTCCTCACTCCTATTTTTAAATGGAACACGTGGCCTCAAATCCAAGTCACTTTTGAAAACCAATCACTGGCACCATTCCAAATCCGAGTCAAGATTTTCATGAAGCCTCATAGCCAGAGACTGATTAAACTCTTTAGAACAGGAATGTACAATAGCTATGATCTTTTTAGGGTTAGAGAACAATGTATGTGGCCAAAAAAATTCTAAGATTTCCACATCTGTCAGAGATTAAGTATTTCAGAGATTAAGTATTTCAGAGTCTGCAAACAGTACATATATATAATTTCTATCTATTTTGAGATATATTTACTTTCAGTGTATTGCTATTTCCACTTTCTATCATTCCAGACCATGAGTCACTCTTTCACCAAATCTTTGATATCCAAATGCAATGAAATTAAGAACTCTTAAGTATTTGAGCTCATATAAGAGCTTAAGTATTTTAAATTACATATATCATATAAAACTGCTAAGTTGTATGTATGTATCCAGTCAAACAAAATGATGGATCCATGATTAAATATTTTCTAGCATGCTAGAGTCAGGCCCAAGTACTTGGTGGCCCAGTTCATGGGAAAAAAAAACGTGCAGAAACTCATTCCAAAAGCATATAAATAATAGAAATAAAAATGTGAGCAGAAAAACATGCTTGGGCACTGCAAGTATGCTTTGAACCCTTGGTAGAATAAAAATGTTCCCATTCAGCTGCTACCACTTCCTGTTTCTGAAAAGAATTCCTCCATCCATTAATGGTTTATGTAATGTAAGCATCCCAGGAACTGGAGCCTATTTGAAAGTAGACTGGCCAGATGGCAGTCAAACAAAGTGGTATCTGAGGTGCTTACCAAACTTGTAAGTTATTGTGGTAAACATCCCAAAACAAGGGAGAGGGAGCTAGGACTATCAGTCCCACTCCTGCTGTCTGTGGATGCAAACTTGAATTTTAACAGAGGGAATGAGTCTTGGTGGAGAAACAGTCTGTTAATACAGACAGCAATAACATAGAAAATAAACTATTACAAATGGCTTGCTAAAGGGATATAACCTGCTAAATTAATATATTTAGGCATACCCAAGTAAAATGTATTTCTTAGTACAATGTGCCTCCTTTTAACTGAGCCACACTCACGGTTTATGCTGCACTTGCCACAACTATTCTTCTGACAGGAAAACTTATTTGTATGAGTTTATAATTAGTGAATTTCACATCAGTTGTCCTCAATATTTCCACCTATGCTTGGAGATTCAGTATATCAGTCTAATTTAAAAGCAACCTAGAGGAGAGGGAGGGGAAGGCCCAACAAACAAGATAAAAAGAATGTAATGACTACTGTTTCTGCCACTGAGTTTAGGTCTTTTGCATGCTTTTCATGTAGCTGACCTAGGAGATTGTGATTTATGGCAAAAAAGGTCTCAAAACTAAACCAAAACACTTTGAACTACATGCAAGACTAGGAGCTTAAGAAAATATTTTCTGCAAACACTAGCAGCAGCATCCTGGTTGTAAATGCCCACTTTAACCACAGAGGGTAACTGGAGTATGGCCAGCAACATCCAAAGCAAATTTACAAAAAATGGAAGACAAAATAATTCAAAATCATTCCTCACCTCCTAAAACAAGTAAATGCACAAATATCTGGTAGAGAACTTAAACGAAATATCATATCCTTAGCTGCATCAAAAGAAGCATGGGCAGCAGGTAGGATGTGATTCCCCCCCTCTACCCTGCTCTGGTGAGACCCCACCTGGAGTGCTGTGTCCAGCTCTGGAGTCCTCAGCACAAGACAGACAGACCTGTTGAAGCAGGACCAGAGGAGGGCCAGAGAAATGATCAGAGGGCTGGAGCACCTCTCCTATGGGGGACAGGCTGAGAGAGTTGGGGATGTTCAGCCTGGAAAAGAGATGGCTCCAGGAAAAGCTTATTGCAGCCTTTCAGTACTTATAGGGGGCCTGTAAGAAAGATAGGGACAGACTTTTTAGCAGGGCCTGCTGCAACAGGACAAGGGATAGTGCTTTTAAACTATGAGGGTAGATGTTGACTACATATATGGAAGGATTTTTTTTTTACAGTGAGGGTGATGAAATACTGGAAGAGGATGCCCAGAGAGGTGGTAGAAGCCCCATCTCTTGAAACATTCAAGGTCAGGTTGGACAGGGCTCTGAGCACCCTGCTCTAGTTGCAGATGTCCCTGCTCACTGCAGGGGCATTGGACTAGATGGCCTTTAAAGGTCCCTTCCAACCCAAAACATTCTATGTTTCTATGAAATTAAAATCTATATTCTGTCCCAAGCTGGTAAGACAGCAAATTACATAGATCTATAACAAAGACTGACCAATGCATTTTTTTGTGCTGCAGTGCAAAGGTAATAAACTGAAAGCCTGTTAGCATCAGCAAAAGTGCTGATCTTGTATTAGGAATCAGATTAAGAGGCTGCTTCTTTGAAAGCTTTCATGAAATGTCATACAAACAGGACATATCCACTGACAGAACTCACAAATTTAAACAGGATGCTTTTGTATGCAAAAAGTCGATGTGGAAGGAAATGGCCATACGGTGTGAAAGCACTGTGATGCAGCATGAGGGGGAAATAATGGCACTGCTTATCAAATAATGAATAAGCTGTTTAAAAGGAAAAATCTACCACAGATGTACTTTCTTAATCTGTATTTTGAACAACAGCCAAATTCAGACTTGATATTTGAAACAGGATCAGAGTTGTTTCAGATCTGCCAGGGATAAGCTCTTCGACTGTCATTACTAGATTCTGGGTTAGATGATAAAATTAATGATTTTTTAATTTTTTTTTAAGCTTTCTGCTCTGACTCAAAATCAGATCAACAGAATATGCCTTTTAGTTCTGGTTCCATCTCAACTTCAAGTTTGTGCCTAGTTTAGAATCCAAACCATGCTAATTTTAAGGAACTTAGGTTGTATTGGATTCTCTGATTCTGTTCCACAATTCTCATAAAGCAAAAGGCATTTTTAACACCCTTACTACTTGTTCCAGTATTCCCCAGCTTGAAGCACATTGTGCCTAATAAAAGGGAAAAAGAAAGACAACTTGTGCACAGGGTTTATCAGCTACATTACATATGCCACATTTTATTATAAACTATTTTTTTAATGAAACTTAATCTCTACAAAGTTTCAGCAGCTGTACTTTTGAACATTTAGTCTGTCACTGTTCAAACAAAACCATCTTTGTCATATTTCCTTTTTGTAAGAACAATTGCAGGACTGGAATAAGAACTGGCAAAGGAAAATGATTAGCAGTGGATGTTCCTGCTACTGTTGCTTAGGGGCTGTCCCTGTCACATTTGAATAAGCTTTCTAAAACTTGATGATTGCTTTTTTTGAGCAAAGGAAGTGATCAAATTAACCACAGACCATTTGTTACTCCTGTTAACTCATTTCATTTCTTACTAATGTCTAAATATACTGTAGTGGTGATTTTTTTTCCTTGTTAGAGATCATTGTCTGCATGTCTAAGTAGGTATTCTACCATTACAAATCTCAATGTAAAGACCATTTTTCTTCCTAAATTATCTGTTATTTCAGAAACCCAGTTTGAAAGGTCTTGGCAAATCAGGTAATTCAGCACTTCTATCAAAGCCTTCAGAGGAGCCAAGGCAGACAAGCGAGAAGTGAATCACCACAATAAATGGATCACTTTTGGGAAAGAAAATAGCTGAAAGAGGAGGTACTTTTAAAGGGAGGTTAAAAATCAATAGCAAATTATGTTCTGGAAAGTAAAAGCATAACACAAGAGAAGCTCCACCGACAGCACAACTGCTGCTGAAACAAGAGGAAAGAAAACTAATTTAAATAGACTGCATGGCTATATAGCCTTCAGAGAAGCAGCTTGTATGAGAGCCTCTGGTGCCTTTAAGAAACGTCACGACCTTTGCTGTTCTTCAGTCCAGTACCTATTGATACAGCTTATGACTTGGTTACTTACCAGTTCAGAGAAAATGATAAGTCTCTTTATAATTCTTTACTGTCTACTCAAATTTTGTGCTCAAGCACAGAGGAACGGAGTACTTCTGACTGTTTGCCCCCTTTTCAGAGCAGACGGATTGGAAGAGGACAGCAAGAGACAGCTTAATTTCACTTCCGCTGCCTCTTCCCATTAAGGGAGACAATGCAGAGGTTGAGAAGAGCAGTAAAGGTTACAGTTGAAATAAGAGGCAAATTACTACTACAAGGCAGCAGGAAGGAAACAAAAGGAATTCTGACTCACAGGTGTGTCTGAGTCAGTGTTTCTTGTGAGGACAGCTGGGAGAGGTGGTAAAGTTCTACATTTCCCTTTGCTTGGGCTGTGTTTTCGAAACACAGCCAGTGGTGAATAGACACAAGAATTGAAATGTCTCCCTAGTTGCATCAGGAAGACTTGGAAGAATCAGGACTGCATTCCAAATACTTTACAAAACGTGTAGGATAAAAGAACAAACCATCTCCCTCCTCCAAGCTCTCTAACCATTTAAAATTCAGTGGAAGGAAAACTTTATATTAATTATGAACAACCACCTAAGGTTATAGTTTCTGCTCGTGTACAAACCCATCCCATTTTTTCTGCTTTTGCATCTCAAATGACTTCTCAATTATGATCTCCCACCCAACATTGCTCTTAAATTCTAACTTTCAATCCCAAGAGCACATGTGCTTATTTCAGAGGTAATTACCACATGCACTGCAGTGTCAGTTCTTTCTGAAGGGAACCACCTATAAATTTGGGAAGCTTGGTGAACTGAGTCATTTCCACTTCTAGGATACACTACTTACAGCACAGCTGCATTTTCTCTCTGGAGCCAAAAGTGGCTCTTTAAATATTACTGAGGGTTTCTTCCAAGTCTTCTGTGAGAACTACACCTTCTCAGAAGCTAGAGACTTAAATGTTCTCCTAGGCTGATAAAAGCCAAATAACTACAAGCCTTATACCCCATTTCCTACACAGAGTTCAATTGCTCCCATTACAGTAGAGTTGCTCTGCATTTTAATAGTCAGATCCCTCTGAAAAATTAAGGAACTTTCTTGTTACTAATGACCTCCACTTAGCTTAAACTTTATCCAGAACTACTATAAACATTCAAAAGTTTTTACAGCTTTTTTTTAAAGCCTCACATAAGAGAATAAATGTTTTAGGCCATTCAGTACAAAGGATTTCTGCCATCAAAGCAGCATGAGTTCATCCTGAATATCAGATTCTTGCAGGTCATTGGGGATCTATCTTAGACAGGTAGCCAAGGACACTCTCAATACTCAGTGACTATTAAGCAGAATAACTTTGTCCTTCCCCTTTTCTTCCCTATGATAATGTACCAGACAGTATTGTCATGTACTCTCAAGGTAGAAAATTGTCTCTGACAATGTACTGCAGCTTTTCCCTACAGTGAAAGCCACCTTTTTTCCTAAATGATGAATTGTTTGCTGCATGCTCATTCTTTTTCAGAAGGTGAGTCACATGGACACTCAGGAAATAGATCTGGAGCATATGAAAAGATCTGCTCCTGAAATTGGGCCTGATGCCAAAACAAAGCATCAGAACTTGAACTGAGGATCTGAGAACAAAGCAGGAGCAGAGATGTCCAGTAACACCACTATTACGTCCTCACCCTACAAAGAACAGCACTTCATTCTTAGAAGTGATGGTGCTTTCATACTGAAGAATGATAGTAAACCAGAATATTCAAACCCACTTTTGACCTGCTGTATGTCACAGTCTGGCTAAAAAAAAGATTTGAGAGCCACATATACCATCTGACTACATCCAGTAAGACATTAAATAAAATCATACTGCAACTACTGCTGAAAAGAACTCTATGGACAAGAAAGCAGCAAACACCAATCAGCTGAGCTTCACCAGTAACTTAGTGATTTATTGCAAAACAGCTGCATTGGGACAGTTAAACTATGGTATGTTTTTTATTTCCATTGCTAGCTAGCTGGAAAGAGACACTCAGTTTGCCTTGCCCACTTGGCATTTTGCACCATTCTCCACCCACACAACCTACTCAAAATGGCACCCACACTGGAAATTTTACACTTTTCAACTTCTATTTTCCATCTGTATCAAATTCCTCAACATTCCAGCTGCAATTCCAGAAGTCAGCTAAGTTTGTCTTCATGTTTGATCTGCTGTTCACACCCATTCTTCTTTCTCTTGCCCTTCTGTTTAAGCAAGCTGGGGAGTTTAAACTCTAGCATACCCCATGTAGCTTAAAAGTTAAACAGATTGCATCCAATATGCAACATTTGAAGGAGCAAATAGAGCAAAAACAACTGGAAAAGTGAATGTTCTAGTTCTCGCATTCAGCTTTTACTGAAGTTGAGATTCTGTGAGGTAAGTGCCCAAATGCATTTTAAAAAGTTTACAGCTCTGGAACAAGCACTGCTGAAATCCTCTAACTTGACAAAGCACTTTATCCTTATCTGTAGGTGTCATAAAAAGGATAATGGAAGTCAAAGATATCAGTTCAATTTGGTATGCAGACTGCAAGAAAAAGCAGCTCTCTCAGAACCATCTTCTGTTCCCACACCAACTGTCAGAGACAATGCTTCCAAACAACAAAACTGAGCACCTTCCTCATTCCTCACTGTCTGCCTGGATTTCTGACTCCTCTCAGGGATAACCTCTCCCACAAATGCCTTCCAGGGCACCCAGTTGTAAGCACAGCCATGCAGTTACCAATCCAGGGGCTCCCTCTGCACAGAGTTCAGCTGCCCACGCACCTGCCTCTGTTACAGAGCAGCAGCACTGGGGGCAGAAACTGAGGAAACCTCTTTCCAGCCCAGAGGGCAGGCAGAAAAGGCTCTCTTGGAAGCAACTTTGTCACAGGTACATGAATAGAAGGTGCTACTGGTTTTTTCAACAGTGTAGGAACACAGCAGACTAGCAATGGATGGTCAGTATCTGGGCCTTCCACATTTTTTTTTTATCAGCTTTGGTTCATTCAAAGACCCATAAAATACACAGATGCCTTTTGAAGGTTTTATCCCAGGAATACTGGATTCATGTTCTTGGAGGACAGCAAAGAGTTTGAGAGGAACAGTTCACTGAAGCATTATTCAATGGGCAAGGCTGTGTTGGCTTTGGAAGGGGACACGATGCATAAGGCAAACACAAACAGATGTGAGAGCCCTTTTTTGTTACTGTTTTTGAAAAACTCAGTGATACAACCAAAGTGTCCAGTGACAGCAGCAAATAAGGATACACAAGACAAACACCAGCTCAGACAAACGATTTTCAAGCTCTTTCAAGGTCACGCAGGCAGGATATGGAGACAGACCTGTTAGAAAATAGCTTAGAAACAGCAAGACTGTACTATCCATCTCTATTAATAACCACACATGTTAATATGGTTACATTTTATAAATTTCAACAGGCCTTGCCTTCAACATGAAGACAATTACCTTCTAACTTCATCTGCTGGACTCCAAGGGACATTGTTGTGACTGCATTTGTGTTTATAGTATTTCTTTCCAAAACTTAAGTGCCTAGTACAGGCTCATAATCCATAAAGAAAGTGTACATCAAGTCTCACACACCAAGGAACCATCTCAGCCCAACGTGTAGTGGCTGTGCTCTATTAGCCATTCCAGCAGACTCCTGGGGTTCCAGCCACATCTGTGATGCAACATGTCAGCTCTGCACATTCTGTTGTATGAAAACACCTCCCACAAATGTGAAAGAGGCCTTTGATTGTTAGACCACTACTAGCATACTTTCTAGCAGCTGCAAGCCTGTAGCAGTGCTGTACCCAAGAAAGATGCACCAAATGAATGCTCCGGAGAAAAGTGAGCTCAGTTCTCCTCTGTTTATTCTTCTTTTCCACTAGGCATGCTGCTATGTAACACAAAGCCCTGAGAGGACACAAAGCTGAGCCCATCCAGAGTGGCTTCTCAACTTAACTATGTCTAAAGGCCCTTTTACTGAAGTCTGACTTCCTACTCAACATCAGTACAGCATCTTCTATTCATCAAGTGTGTCATTTCATAACCTAGTTGAGTGAATAGAGCTGAGCCCTTTTGACTGTGACTGACAGGGATGAGGAGGAGGGCTAGACAGGAACACAACAGGCAGAGAGAGTAGAACTACAACCTTGCCCAGAACATTTCTCCAGAAAATATCAGTTGAAACCTGACAAGGACCGTATCAACTCTCTAACCTGGTTTGGGGAGTGAAATTTCTTTGTCAGCTTTGAAAAACAAAACCAATAAAAGCTCAATATGGTCCATAACTTTGCTTTCAGTCTTAATTGTCCTTCCAAGCTTCCTAGTTACCAAAAGGCAAGGTTAAGGTAAGAGAGTTCATGAATCTGTGTGGGCAGTAGAAGCTAAGATTACAGCTGAACTACTGTATTTGCTTTTTTTTTGTGATACACACAATGTCACTATCACACTGTAAGCAAAGGCCTCTAGGGAGCTGAGAAGAGCACAGAAGAAAAAGAACAAAGTGACAGAAACAAAGGGCAGACCTTCCTTCTACGCCTTTCCCAATACTTCAAAGGGGATTTAGGATTGTATTGAAGATGTCTTCTAAACATTTGGATTCTATATTGGTGAGCCTAACAGTTTTTCCCCCCCCTCAAAATAAACATAAAAAATATCCATCAAAGTTCTCTTTGATGGTCTATTTTCCTCTTGTCCCTTGGATAGTCATGTAAAACAGGTTTTACTAAAACATGGAGCAAGACAAGAATGATGGTCACTTGGACCAAAGAAGGTATGTTCTGATCTGTGAAAAAGTTCGGAATGATCCTGTAATCAGTGAAGTCATTACGGAAAAGACTGGACAAATATAGAAATATAGCATGCTCTGGATACAAATAAACCTCACCTTAAAAGCAAAATGTAAAACTCTGCATAGTGATGATTTCCACTCTGATTATTTGTACACTTGTAGAATGGGTTTACTCATCTCTTAGTATTACAAAAAGTTTCAGTGATTTGATGTTAAGCCTGAAAAGTAAGAAGTTTTTTAATTTCATTTTAATGATGAATTCATAGACTGAGTTCTAGTCATCGTGACAGTAAAATGTAGAGTAAGGACAGAACAGTAGGGCACTGTCACTGACTTTTTATTAATACCCAGCTTTGATGTCATGGTTTAATTCATTTTCTCTTTACTGTAACTTATCACACTACTAGTCATCACTGGCCTAGGCTTTTTCCCAGTTATGTCTTTAATTTTCCTCCCCACTCACTCTTTTGCAATAGCTGTGGCTGTTACAGTTATTTAAAAAGACCATTTCTTTCCACCACACCAGCTGCACATGGACAAGACGAAGCTGACTCATCTGGCTGTAGGGATAAGTTTTAACTCAAAAAAAAGGAAAAATTCAAAGACATATACTGAGGTTTATTTTTAGGCAGCCCCCTGTGTCCACTTTAAAAAAAGCCCTTTGAGAATTATAACCAAGCAGTTAAGGTTGAAAGTTATATTTAAACAAGCTCATCTATTGAAGACTCTGAAATCAAATATGTTTCCTCAGGATAAAGTTCTGCCTCCATGAATAAAATTTTAGAAGTTGCTTAAGTTGTTTTGTAGTTTTCACACACATACACACAAACACATATATATGGACAGAGAGAATTCTCCAAACAGTGGTGAATTTCCTGCAGAAGTCACACACACACTTTTACATTTACACTGCTAACCATTTCTGAAAAGCCACAATGAAAAATCAGCTTCATTTCAGCAAAGCACTGGACACAGACCAAGCTTAAGCACATACAGGTACTTTAAAAATTAAATCATGAATACTGCACTAATCAGAGAAAATTAAGCACAACTAAACACACAAATCCACAAAAGGAGGTAAAATTTACAATTTAGAACACCGTTTGGAGAGCCACATTTTACATTTTGGTTTAAACTAACACAGGCCAACTGATGTAAATTTACTCTAACTGTACTACCATCCTCAAAAAGACTTGGCACTTTTCAAAATATCATACTGCCATTGCATTTGAAGATGACCACTTAAGAAAAAGCTTTGAGAACATGTAAAGCTGAGTATCTCAGACCACACAGTGGTTAAATGCTTCATGCAATACAGTTAAGCATTAGTCATAATTAGTGCCAATGCTCTTCCTGCGGATTCTACAAGCTTGTCATTCTGAAAATAACATTGTCTGAGTGAAAACCAAATATATCTACCTAATGTTACTCAGACTTCTATGAGCCTGTAGTGACTTCACTGAAAAAATAGTCCTGCATTTTTCTACTGTTTGCTTGGGCTCATCTGACAACTATTTCCAAGATTACATTAAAATTCACTGAAATGCAATACAATTGCACAAGCAAGATCCAAACGAGGCTTCACATTAGAACCACATTTGTGGGTATACTATTTTGTAGAAGAGTTGCAACTCCCGTAAATTTATTACATTAAAAATTATTGCCAAAGTTCTGACTAATTCTTATCTTACTCCTTATTCACAAGCAGTTTATAAAGAACATTTTAGTACTTGAAAATCTGGCTGGCAGGCCAAGTTAAAAAATGCCTCACAGCATCTGTTCTACTTGGTGTATGAAGGAGTTACATTCAAATATTCACAAAGAATATTACATTGTGAGCTCAAAACTCACTTCCCAGGCATGACCTTTAGTATTCAGGCAAGTTTCACTGTTTCTGCAAACTAGTATTCTTTCTAAACTACAGCTTCCCTAATGCCCAACAGGTAAGCCACACAAAGTGAGAATGCAGGATGCTTGAGTGAGCATCAGCATAAAAAATTTTGTAAAATAAGTTGAATTATAAAGTGACAGGTAACTAATTGTAAATAGATCAAGTGCTACTTGCATAAACAGTGAAAAGATCCCACACTTATTTCTTATAAAAACCTAAGTATCTTAGTCAAGTAGCACCTCAGCAATACAATGCTAGCTGTGGTACCTACCAGGAAGGGTTCAGAAACTCTGGCAAACAGAAAACAAATTCATTTGATTTAACCATATGGAGTCTTTCATAACATTTTGCTTTCACACCACCACTGCTATCAGCACAATGCTGAGCTGTAATAAACTGTCCACCTACACCTTCATAAGGAACAAGTACTCAGTATAAATACTATTCTGTTTGGTTTTAAGGCACCCCTTACTCATTTAGTCTGGCTCAGGAAGGGCCCCTCAACTCATCCAAAATGGTGAACACTTGGGAGCACTTTGAATAAAATTCAAAGATATTTTCATGGTCATGTCAGTGAAACCAAGCCATTTAAGTAAAGCCTCCAGGCCTGTATTTTAAAACAGATTTAAATCTCAATTTACTGCTTACAGCATCTCCACTCTGACTGCTATGATTATTTTGCCTCTTCCTCAAGTCCTTTATTCTTCCTTCAGAGGTCATTGATACAATTGCACATGAAGATACTACAGCCTTTTGCAAATTCTGTCTTTACACAGAAACACAAAAGGACCTGGAATTGGACTACATTTTCCATTAGGGTGTTTAGATGATCACTGCATTCTTTGAAGTTTTTAGAAAGGTTTTATTTACTGGCCAAACTGCCTTACACCAAGTACAGTTCCAGAACTTGAGTTGTTTAGCATTCACCTATGATGAATTCTGCAAAAATTCCCCATTTTTTCCCAGGAGTAGTTTATATGCTATATTTCTGCTTTTTATCTCAGCCAACTACACTCTTAACAGGTCCTTAACTGCTTACTAATTATGTTGGATAGATTTAAAATGCAACTGGCATAATTTAGTCAAATGGACTGAAAAAATATAGAAAGACAAGGGAAAGCAGATTCACAAGGAATATTATCAGCCTTGGCCAAAAAAAAGATGCATGTTATATTTTATTTCACTTTTTTAAAATACTTGAACCGTTACTCAACCCCAGGGTCTACCATGCTCTGCTTGCTAAAAGAGCAGATCTGCCTGGTTTCCATACAAGTCACAACAACCTATAATCCCCATGTCAGTAAATTAAAATAGCTGTTCTACATGGGCAGGAGATGTGGCAGACTTGCAGGAACAGACACTCAGCTGAACTAAGTCAAGGTAACTCTGTGGACCTTGTCATGAGGCTCTGCAAGGTTATGAAACTGGGTTGTAAAGCTTTGGGAGATGGGTCTCACTGAATTTAAGAGCAGCAGAACATGCTACTGAAGTAGAAAGGTAATAAATCCCCCACACAACTAGAAGCTGCATCAAGGTTGTAGAAAAAGGGGCAAAATTACTACACTTAGCTTCTCTATGTTACTGAATGGAGAAAGCTCTCTAAAGTGTCCTTCTTCAAAAGATGTCTCTAAATATTCTCTTGTAGAAGCCCTGAGCCAAGCTTTAATCAACCCTTCCGGTACATGGACTTCATCCTCTGGAAGTTAAGCAGTCTCTTCACCTGCATTAGAGGGTGAAGCCAGACAGCTATGGAGCTAGTACACTGCAACCACATGAAGCATGGGGAAAATCTTGCTGAGGCTCAGCACACATTGACCCGATGACCCTGGCGCTGTCTCACATCAGCAGCACAACTGAGCCCTCCCCAAGCATGCTTCCATTTATCAGCTATAGCCTTGGGTTAGAAAGAATACTACAAAAGCATGTTGACAGAAGGTGGCAAATGCAATTTATATAGCACAAAACAGCTGAGGAGTTAATGAACCCATTTTATTCCCCTTTAACCTGACAAAATTTAACTGTGCTGCACATGGAAAATAAATGGCCTGAGCCATGTATCTATGGCAAAAGAGGAGTATTTGTTCCAAAACAGGGTCAGAAAAACAGGCACAGGCAGATGAAAGCATCCAGGGTTTTAGAACTGGCAGGAAACTCCACACCTCACTGTGCCTTCAAAAAAAAGAAAACTTCATATTCAATAACTTCTCAGAAATTACTAAATACCTGCTTTTGTAGGATCAGACTGCTTTTTCAAGGATTCAGGAATAGTCATCTGAACAGATCACTATTTAACTGTCACATTCTGGATACATTGCCTCTGTGCTGAACATATGAAAAAAGTTTCCCAGACATGACTTTCCCATTTCCTCCAGCCTTTCTTTGTAGGCTTGGATGAAGACATCAAACATTAAAAACTCACTTGTTGTTATTCCCTTCTACCAGGGCTGAGTTAAGACTAACACTCTCCAAGCTGCTACCACATAACAATATTAACAGTATTCCTTATGAAAATCTGTAGCATTTAGGCTATCCTTCTTTCATAAAGAAAAAAAGACTAAAAAAAAGTCAAACTTCAAAATTAGGGACAATCTAGACCATATTATTCATATCTACACAGAAAAAAACAAACAGAATAGTAAAAAGGAGGGAGAAAAACTGTCATAACAGGGTTGTAAGCCAATATAGCTGGTTTACATTTACCACCAGCAAGCTACCTGTAACAGAACACAAAACCAACTGCAAGAGAAACATAAACCAAAACCTCACACCACCAAAATAAAAATCACATTCTCAATAATTAAAGCCACTTTTGTGTTTGATATAAGGGTGAGAGTGTTCTGCTGGACACTTCCTGACTGCCTAGACAATGGGGCTTCCACATTGAACAGGATTCATTGAAAACTAGACAGGAAAAAGTGACATAAATTCAACAAAAAGGGTTCATTCAAGCTTCACTTCATTATTACTTTCACTTTGAGCTCTTTATATTTCATATGAAACAAGATGCCTTAATCTGAACCTTAACAGGAATGAGCATCATACTCTCCCAAACAACAGAACTAACAGAATATTGAAAAGGCACATTTCAAAGTAGTATCCAGAGTTGTTCAAAACAGGTCTCCTTAATGCATTAAATAGAACATTTCAGAACAGCAAAAATCACCTATTCCACTCGCCAGAAGTCCAATTCACTATTATTCATTTTCCTCTTAAAAAAGTAGTCTTGAAGTAGGAAAATACAATCACCAATTGTTCACGTAGAGTGAGCAACTGATGCAAAAATCTCGTAAACTCAGGCTGAGAATAACTGAACACTCTGGAGCATTAGGCAAATAATTGCCAATATCAAATGTATTCAGTTTGTGTTTGAAAATGACCCATCCAAAAAATCAAAAATTACTCAGTTCTATTAAAATAACCACTTGCCTTACAAAACATATGGTTTACTTGCAGTTTAGAAAAAACCAACTTATTTTAAATGAAGGTGAGTAAACAGGGGAAAAACCAACCAACATGCTTACTGCACCAGTCAAAGACACCATGTTCCTGTCTTTGCTCACAGTTATTGGTAGAACATGAAGCTTACAGGAAACACAAGATACACCACAAATTCATAGTTGAGGAGTCAAGCAGATGATAGCACAGGAAGTTGTCTTCTTTTGGAAGGATGGACAGGACATTAAAAGCCACTATAATGAATGGCACAGAAATAAGGAAAGCATTAAGATTTATTAAGTTATGATTTCCTGTCACTGCATGATTTCCCTGTTTAACTACAAGAAGCTATCTTACTAAACTGAAAATATTGCTGCTTGCTGCAAAAAAGTCTATAAGACAGCTTGTTTTATTATTTCAATTAAAGCTGCTAGTAATACAGCTGAACCCTCCCCTAACTGAGCTTATTTTGACTTGAAGCACAGAAGAGTCTTTTCTATGCTAAACTGTGTTCAGTAGACACAGGCTTGTTTCCTGTCACGTATACAATTCCTAGTCCAGAGAAAAACAGCAATGGAAAGTCCCTAGGTGCATATTTTACAACCACTTACCACAATTCAAAAATATTACAAATTTTGGTGAAAGCAGAGATAGTCGGATGGAAAAGAACAAAAGCTTCTAATTCTCAAGTCAAACAAGAAACCCCAGTTGTATTTGGGCAGGTTATTAACTAGGATGTTGAGTTAAATATTGCTGCTATTGTTTTATCAGACCAAGATTAGGAAGATCTAAGATCTCAACAGGAACAGGGGAAGCAAAAAAACACAAAAAACCCCAAAAGACATTGATTATTTTTATGCTTTCGCACAGATGGAGTAAATTCAAGAGGTAGTGCTAAAATCATAGGACTTAGTTAAAGCCTTTGCACCTGCTCTGGCAGATGGATGCAATTAATAACAGAAAAGAAACAGAAGAACTCAAGTAAAATTGCTCCCTGAGGGTTAGGTTGTTTTAAAATTAAGCTGACATGCTTCTTTAATACAATATATTAAGGCAGAGATGTGTTTTGAAGTGGGCTGTCTAGTTTACAGCAAACGAACTCATTAGCAAGGTGTATAGAGAAACACAGGCTGGGTCTCACAATTAGTTTTTATACTCATTCTGCAAACAGATAATGTACTTTCTAATTGCTCATAGGCATGTAAATTGTTCTGCTATATTTTGCATGGAAACAATAACAATATCATACTTAAGCTGACTGGCTCCTAGTACAAATGAAAGATTTGGAAATAGAAGCCTGAAAGCCTTACTCAGTAAACTTCTTGCCAATGTATTTCCAGTATGCCCTTTAAGCAGCTCACTCAGGAAGGCAGTTGACAATAAATTTCATTACTGGAAGTACAAACAAAATTAACCAAGAGGAAAGGCCCCATGTTACTCTGTGTGTGTGCACCAGTGCACGTATTTATGTGCACACACACTCCAACTATATCTCTATACACTTACAACAGCCACAATGGTCTAGGCAAGTGAGGAACTAGGGTGTTAAATTATTGGGATAGTCCCTAATAGTTTGGGCTCATGTCAGCTGTTTTCCTGAACAAATCCCAGGGAGGTTCATGATTAGCACAGGTCAGGGATCACTCCCTAGATGCAGATATTTTGGGTGTGGGGTATGGAGGGGTGGTGGTTCAATATTAGTAAGAATGGTGGCAACATGTGCCATGCTGCCAGGCCTCAGGGCCCAAGAACAGTGCTTGACACATTTTATTTACAAGTACAAACATAACCAAATTTAGCTAGTCTTTCCAAATCAAAGATAAAAAGAGGATTTAAATCTTTCTCAGAGTGCTAATGCAGCACCACTGTATTATGAGGAGTTTTACTGCAACAGTCTGCTGGAGCAACAACGGATTTCTACACTGCACAGCAGCCTTGCTGCTCTCTACAACTGCCTGAAAAGAGGTTGTAGCAAGATGAAGGTCAGTCTTCTCCCATGTGAGAAGTACTATGACAAGAGGAAAGAGCCTCAAGTTGCACTAGAGGAGGTTTAGGTTGGATAGTAGCAAAAAATTATTTCCAGAAAGGGTTGTGAAGCAGTGGAGCAGGTTGTCCAGGGAAGTGGTGGAGTCACCATCTCTGGGGGTATTTAAAAGACCTGCAGATGTGGTGCTGAGAGACATCAAACTAAACAGTGGTGGCCTGGCAGTGCTAGGTTAATGGCTTGATGATCTTAAAGGGCTCTTTCAAACAAAATGGTTCTAGGATTCCACTACTTAAAAAGTTTTTTTTGTTGGTTTTGTTTGTGTTGCTGTTTGTGGGTTTTGTTGTGTTTTACAGCAGTTCAACAGCAAAGTGGGTTAAACTTTATTATATATGCATTTTATGAGTGAAAGCAATTTTTTGATTTCTAGAAACCAGTAACAAAATAAAGTAGGCTTGAGTACTCTATGACCATGAAAAGCAATCTAAATAAACAGAGGAAAAAGAGGTAGCTGAATTAACTAGATAATAATCTAACAAAATGCCATTACCACAAATTTTCTCTAAATAATCACCCTCTAAGGCAGGAAGAAAAGCACCTATTATTATACCAACTTAAATTATCATTCTGAATTCTACCAGTGATTTGATTTGCTTTCTGTCTGAGTTATAACAACACAGGTGACTATGTTGCAATTTACTTTAAAAGTTACCCACAATGGTGGCTTGCAGCTTAACAACCCTGAAAATTATAAATAAATGGCTTAATTTTTTTTGTAGATCTGAAGAGCCTAGCCTTCTTGAGGGCACTGTAAAATAATAACATGAAAGGATTTTCCATTTGCTCCACTTCAATATTCTTAACAGCCACTACAGGTGACTATGTAGTAACTGGATACAGGGGGAAGGGGAGATGTGGACAAGCCATTGTCTGTACCTAGAATGGGCTAATGAAAATGTATTTAAGCAAACAGTCCTGGAACTTAAAGTTATCTATTGTTACAACAGTTATCTTTTATGTTTATTTGTTTGGGTTATAGTATGTTTTCCTTGTTTGAGCTTTGTTTGGTGTGTTTACAGAACAGATGGGTGTAGGGTATGAAAACAACAGCAGGTTCTAGTGGCCCTCACAGACTCAGCTTCCCTGCAGAGAGAGACCAGCTGCTTTCTGATGGGACACCACACTCTGCAAAGAGCACGACCTTGTCAGAGCCATTTAACTGCTGCCTGACCATGCACCACAACACTACACCCCACCAACAGTTGCTTTTCATAATATTGTACATATTCACACAAAACAGCAAGAGGTTACTTTGAAAGTTTAAGGATGCTGGACTAGCCACGGTGTTGTGTTACAATTAGCAAGAGGTCACTTCACATTCAACTTTGGAAATAGCTTTTACAAGCACTGCTACCATCTCTCAACTCAGCATACTGAGAAGTGTATTAGCCTTTAAAAATACTGTACATGAGGGCTATACCTTGTCTTGTTTGTGGCTATAAATATAACCTATACCTGACCTCTTCATCATTTTTAGGTTTCAACATAGTTGGGCAGAAAGTCACTTCTACCACAGGAAAAAAAACCCACACAAATGAAACCACATTCCAAACCAAATACATTGACTGACTGCAGAGAATCAATACTATTAAAATAGCTGGTGAACAAAGGAAACCGAAACACCACATCTCCCCTACTTCCAACTAATGTCAATGTTTCCTTGCTGGAACTTATTCAAGAGAAACAACATAAAAGTTTCATTCACAAGATGGTCTAGCAGCCAACAACTCCAGAGGAATCAGTCACCAGTGAAGAAAAAAACAAACCAACAAAACCAGTTAACAGATAGAAAACACTGCAGAGGATAAATGCAACTGTTTAATCTCATATCCCTGATTTTTCCTTGTCTACCAAGGATAGTCTTTTCAAGAATTCATGATTTTACCTTTCTGTAGAATTCTCAGATGTGAAATCTTTACTTTATAAAAGGTTTAAGAACTCAAACCAAGGCTTCTTTTATACCATCTTAATTCTTTTGTATCCTGACTCACAGCCACCTGCACTCCATTTTCATTGCAGCATTTTACCAAATCCTTACAGAAGTCATCCAGACATCATTGTATCACTGGCAAGTACCTTAACTGGGTTGAGGATCAGTCTTGTGTAACATGAAATTCTCAGAATTTGTCACTTCACGTTTACCTCATATCTATTCTGTAGTGTTTGTGTACAGTGATTAAAACCACAAGCAGCAGATTCAAACTGTCATGTTCTTTATCATAATAACAAGTACAATAAATAGTCAAGTAAGCAAGATCTGTGGAGGCATTTTAATTGCACATAGGTAATTTGGGGGCCTTAATTAGACATCAAACTTACCTTACATATAGCCCAAGCAGTAAGTCTTTCTTTCCCACAGAGAATCAAACTATTTGATATAGATTTCTGCTTTGAATCACCCTGGGGTCTCTCAATGGACTTATACTATACATAGCAGACTGGTGACTGAATTTAGACTGTTAGAGAGCCTGAAGTGGGGCACTGGGAATGAATATGCTCTCACCTGTCCCTTTGGGCAGATACATCAACAGACTGCTGGTGGCCTACATCAAAATACTCCAGGTAGCCATTGCCTTCAGCCACCACCTTTTCTAAGGCCTTTTACCCTTCTGCACAGCACAGATCCCATGGACAAGAGAAGGCCTTATGTTCTCCACTGCTACCAAGCACACACCTCAGACTTGCAACACATGGCAGCTGTTTGCTCTTCTCTCAGCTGTCTCAGTCCTTGCACACTGCATGCTTGAAACCACAAAAGCCATGCTGTGTCTTCTAGTCCCCTCATGACATAGCATGGAAGAGCTTGACCCATCTTTAGCACCCTTGATACTTGAAGCCCTAGGTATCTCTTCCACCTGCTTCTCCCAGCTGGCTGGCTTCTAACATACATTCACATGACCCTCTGAGGACTGTCATTCCCAGAATATCTGTACTTACTGCACAGCATGAGCAATGAATAAAGACCATTTGAAAACCACTCCCTTTTCCTACAGGGCTAGCTATTCTCTTAACCCAACACACATCCACAGGGGTGCAGGGAACCAGGCTGCTTGCTGCTGCTGGCTCTGCACTCGGATGAACTGCAAGACAACGTGACTCAGCCCCAGACAGCTACCAAGTGCAACTCACAGATCATAGCTCTTGGCAGCGTGTGCGACATGAAGAGAATGACATAACAAAAACAAAGCAATCAAGAAAAAGAACCAAAGATTTAACAGCTTCGGACAAAAAGGTCAAATTCTCTACTTCATCCAGAGCCAAACAGAGCAAAAGTGCAAGCAGTCACCATCACGCTCATCTTAGGCAAGCTGAGCTCCAAACAAACAAAAACCCCACAACAGAACAGGTGGGGAGAGTTGCTGGAGAAGACTTTTAAACCAACATTTAAAACACAGGGAAAAGATAACTTAGAGAGCCTACAGTGAAATGAGAAGCTTCCAACTCACTTAAGGCATGTGCCTATCAATTCATATTGTAAAGCTACAGAGGAGCAATAATGTTTGAGAAAGACATTTATATGATTTTATTGTTGTATGTGTGCCCAGAAGAGGAACTTGATGCATTTTAAACCAACAGGAAGATATCTGCCCCAAAACCACCTATAAATGACAATGTAAATAAAAGGAACACTACAGCACTCTACAACTTTTTCAGTTTTTCTTGACCGCATTTTATTAAAATCCAAAACTCAGAACAAAAAAGCAACAAAATAACCAACAATCCCCAAAGAACAACAAAACAAACACACACCCCCCCAACCTCCCAAAAACGCCGACAAACACCGCCACAAACAGCTAAACAAAACCAGCCAACAAGCCATGTAAAAAAAATGCCTTCATAAGGGAAAAATCCTATGGAAACCACACTTGCTGATATTCAGAAAAAGGAAACATAAAACCCCCCACTCTTCTAAATCCATTGACTTCAGAAAAACAGCCTCAAAGTTTTTAAGTCTTGTATTTTTGTTTCCCTGTATTATAATTAATTAGAAGATTAACACTTGCAAAGTATAATTACTCCCTGGAACATCTTCAAAAGAATCCAAAGTCAAGTGTCTCGTGCTTCATGCAAGTAATCCTCCTTCTTTCCTCACCACCATTCACAGGTAGACACATTAAGAGGAAAACTTGCCCTAAACTTACTAGCCGGGCTTTAGTTACCTTATCCCCACAGAGAGTACTCGTCTCAAAATAAGTATCCACAAAAGGTCATTTTTAAACATAAATCTATAGAAACCCTCACCACTTCTTAAGAGTGGCAGCAGGAGCCTTACAGCCCCTTCTTGAGGCTCTCGGGCCCATTTCCACGAGGGAGAATCTCACCACTTGTTTCACACCAAAGCTCATCCACCCCACCCCCTCGAAAAAAACAAACAAAAAAAAAGCCAAAACAAGAAAAGAAACCAGACATACAGAAGAACAAGTTCCTGTATTTTGTGGCCGAAAAAAACCCCACCACCAAAAAAACCCAAACCCGATTAACTCTCAACGGCACCCAAGAGAAGTGCTAAAGCAGAATGCTTAAAAACGTGGCCATGACTTGTGATTTTTAACGCAGACCGAGCGTCCCAGGAGACAGGGACACCACCACCACACCAGGGAAGAGGGTGACAGAGTTGTCATAGCCTCTTACGTATCCTCGGCCCCCCCAGAAACTCACACCTGCTCCAACGCCTCCCCAGAGCCAGAGACGGCCGAGCTCTACGCAAGCCCCAAAGAGGCCCTTAAATAGGCGGACGGCTTGAGGAGGCGGGACCGGAAGCTCCGCCTCCTTCCCCCTGAGCCCAACCATTGGTCAGTTCTCCTATCATTCTCAGCACGGCCAGCCCCCTCCTTCCCACCTCCTCCCATCTCCGAAGCCACCACCCNACGCTCATTTGCTAATAGACACGCCAATCAGATGTACTTTTCTCTACTCATTGGTTCTTCGGGGCTGTTGTTCCCGCCTATGGGAAGGGGGCCGGGTTCTCAGTCTTTGCCCCCGCCCCTC